>VWZG01005583.1:130912-143937 GCA_013396735.1 Grallaria varia | reverse complement strand
AAAAAAAAAAAAAGAAAGGAACTCATCCCAGGTATTCTTGACAGTAAGAATGATAGCACAAGGATGATATTTATTGAGCAGCCTCTTGCTTGTGCTCTGGCTCTCGCCCCAACACAATGACTACAATCAAGGGAGGGAAATTGCATATGTCATGTCAGTGTTCTAAGGAGAAAAACGAAGAAACAGATTTTATAATAGCAATGTTTTGAAATTCGGTTATTACAGGGAGGTTATAGACAACTCTTCTAGCCCAGAGGGACTGGTTGGGGATAGAGGGTGGGAAGTAGAGCGATTTATTTATTGATACACTAGTTCCTAAAATACTCAGTTGTGTGAACAATACCTTTCTTACAGAATGGTAGGAAAAAAATGGACTCAATAAATGCACTAGTCTGAAACACTTAGACATTTCTATCACTTATGAAGTAGAAAAAGTAATGGTCTTTAGTTCTGTTTAGATAATGGTGGATTAAAAATTAATCATAATGGTAGCATTGAAAAAATCATGAAGAAATCAAGATCATGATCTCACAAGGCATTTAAGACAGGAAACAGAACACTATTTGGCCCACATAAGGAAGGAAATTTCCCTTCAAGGACCTCATCTGCTGAAAGAAATGATAATGCTCAGCAGGCCTGACAATATAAAACTAAGATTTTAATTTGATAACCCCAGACTACACATGAAGGATGTTGAACTGTCATGTGTTATTGCATCTGCCTGAAAACTTGTTTCTCTTTTTCTTCCCAATGTAGGATCTATTTTCTGTGGTACTTCAAAAGCAAACATTTGCCACAGTGGAAATTATAACCTCTACTGTATAAAGCTCCCAGAATTGGACAGAGAAGGTCCAATTTATTTGGATTCTTAAGAAAAAAATCTAGTATATCTAGTTTATTTTTCTTTGCAATTGAAATATTTCTCTGGGCAATTCTGGAGATAAGCAAAATGCAAGGCTTAATACTCTTTGCCCACTTTATTGTAAAATAATTTGGTAACAAAATGACAAATGCTAATGGTAGTACTAAATTGGTCCTCTAAAAGAATACATTTTAAAAGGAGTTTGGAAATGTAATGGCAGGAAATTGCAGCAGAAGAATCTGAGCTTTTAAAGTAGGTTGTTGCAGCTTGTAAAGTACACAAAATTATACAGGTTCCTCTTTATGGGAATTTTTTTTTATATGTATATATACTAGGATTATCTAAAATACATGTATTATTAATTTCCTTCATTATTTTTCTTTTTGACCATTGCTTGCCTTCACTTTTTTCCCCTCACAACTTCTTACTTTTTCTCATTTTGAGAATTATCTGCATAATTTTTCATCAGTCAGTGTTCTACTTTCTCAGATTCTGTTTTATGCCTTGCATAAATCTGGTCTTAATTCAATATAATTATTTTATATTTATGTATTGGTAATCGCAAAACAAAGCAAACTGCATAGCAAAATGTAATGTTGCTTCTCTGATTGCTTCTAAGACAAAATCTTTTAGAGTGAAGCACCTCTGTGATGCTAGCAAGGAACTTGATTTGAATGCCTTCCAAGAAAAAAATAAACTTATTTGTCCCATGTAAGCCAATACTTTGTGAGAAGGCTGAAAAAAAAACTAAACGAGGAAGGATCAGGGGGAAAAAAATGAACAGAAAAACAACCAACATATAGTGAATGTGGAGAATCATCAGATGGCTCTTATGAAACTGGAAATCAGAAGCCCCTAAATCATACAAACGAAAGAAAGTAATTGAGTTAGCATTTGAGGTGAAGTTCCTTGTGGACAAATAGAGAGCAAATTAATGTTTAATCTCACTGGAGCAGAAATACAGATCCTAGAAAAGGTTTCTGTGCAGGGAACCAAGGCCTATTTTGACACTTAATAAGGGTAGATTTTGTCACACAGAGTTCATAGATTAGCATTAAATAATAAAGGAGATAAAACTTTAAGAGATCAAATATTAGGTGTTAAAAATAATATTGTTCAAGATTTGTTTCCAAAACAGAAATGTACACAAGACATGTGAAGAACAAATGAGATTTCTTGCCCATGCCAGCAGTGACATACATGCAGTGGCATGAGCAGGTACACAAGTTAGAAGGGAGTGAAAGTTTCAGTATAATGTGCTATGTGTTGTTATTCCAAGAAAAATTAGAACAAATGCAATGACATGTAAGACTTTTATTGAGTATCAGTTTCATCTTATAGCCTAAGTACAAAATGAGGGAAGGTGGTCATGATATGTCACGGCACAAACCTGCCTGCATGTCTTGCACACATCATCAGAATAGTACAAGGCATGCAGTGGGATGTAACTGTAGGATACAGGAACTCAGCAGCAGTCATGCTGTGTTTTGGCTGCAAGGCAGGTTAAGAAACATAGAATGATGAAGTTATGTGTTACCATCTCAAAATGGGTTTAAATGAAAAACTTAGAATTTTCAAAACAGAGTAATTGCGCCTCTGAAACTGAATTACAAAAAAAGGGTAGATCATAATGCACCACTGCTAACATCTGTATTCATATGCTTTGGCACATTCATTGACTATTCAGTCCACATAGAACATTAATATTATGTTCAAGAAAAATGTCAATAACTAGATATCTATGTAATAAGTACCTAGGAAAACAACCCTGAAATGAAATCAGTATGTGCAAACAGATCTGTTCGTGGAGTCTACATGGATAATTCATAAACACAAGAAAATGAAAATAAAAAAGTAATACTTTGACAAAGCATTAAGTTGTATGTCATACCTACCAGAACAATGGCAACTCAACTGTCTGCATCTCTGGTGCCAGTTTTGCCTGTAATGGATGAATTGCCACAAATAGTTAGGGCCAAATGGAACAAGGAATTCTGACATTAAATATATCTGGGTATTTTTTACTAGGAATGTGGAAGACCCATCTAGACAGGAAAGCTTGAAGCCTTCAGAAGATAAGTACTAGATTGGGTAGATTTTTGAAACAAAATAATAATAAGAAAGATAGACAGCTCTCCTTTCCTATATTCCACCAACACTCCCAATGAAGAAGTTAATCAGACCCAAAGTGTAAAGATGAATCAGGAAGAAAAAGTAGCAAGGTAACCACTTCCAGCATTCTAAAGATGGCACTTCAAAAGAGTATTCAGCACAAGAGATCTTCTAGAAGAATGACATGATAGAAGGTTTGATGGAAGTCAAAGTAACTTTTATGACATTTTAGTACATTTCAGCACAAGAAAAGTGCACAACAAAAACTTAATCACAGTGTTTACAAATGCAGGAAATGTCACCTAAAAATGAATCACAACAAAATGCAAATCAGAGTAGCGCATATGAATTACTTTGATCATGCCTTAGAAAAACGAAGCATTAGATTTGATCCAAAATAGTGAAAGCAATAAAGCATTTAATGGTACTCACACCTTCCAAGAGAGCTAGAAGTTTCATTTGAGATTATGACCAGCTAAAGTCCACACAGAGGCTCAAAGAGCATCTCTGAGACATGGAAAGATAGGTCCAGAAAGAGTGAGGGGAAAACAAGACATAAGTTGTTTCAGTATAACGACCTCCACCAAGTCAGAAGGACCTTTTTGCTTCTGAAACAAAAACACAATATTAAGTTCAGTGAAAATAGAATATAACATTAACAACCAAAGTACTGATAGATGCTTCCTATCCATCTGTAGAAAAAGCTTAGCTGCAGGAATAGTTCAAGCAATGTCAATGCAGCAGCACAGAAAGACACTTTTTGCTTCTACTGGTAAGCATCGTAAGCTACTAGTAGTAAGCATTTGTACAGGTCCAGCTGCATGCAAATGACACAAAATGTTGCAGATTTCTTGACAAAATATCTGCGTTTGGAACACAAAGCCCACATATTCTTGTCTTCAAACCTCAGAAGTATATGACAGGAGTAAAAGATTTGTTTTGATTGCAGATCTTCATTTGCACACTATCCCAGAAGAAGGTAGTACAAAAGAGGTGGAGCAAATATATGTAAAGTGCTATAGTGTTTACCAGTGTCTTCCAATAAGTCAGAACACAGGATAAGGCAGTGACAAAGTAGCAAAGCTATGCCCTTCAAAGGTCAGGTGAGTTCTGAAATGAAGGAATCAGATTTGCCTAAAAAATGTGACTGTGTCCAATTTTTAACGGCATTTTCAGTGGGATCAGTCGAAAACTATTTATGAATGTATGGGAAATGCTAAAAGCAGTCAAGATACTTATTTTGTTAATGTAATAAAGAAATACAAATGGAAAAGTTGCATTTGCACATACTACCTGAGCCAGGATTGGAAAGAACCTGCGGCAGTCAGTGCTGCACTTCAGAGTTCTGATAAGAACTGGCAGCTGCTTTGGCTGAGCACGGGGGAAACTGCTATTTACTGATAGCTTGTTACAGTCAGGCTTTTAAATACCTGAACAAAGCAGTGTGTTTGTCAGCGCTGCAGTGAGTCAAATCATGACAATTTTCACAAACATGATATTTGCATTTTGGATCATGGACTACACCATGCTTTGGCATACATTTTGAAAAATTTGGGAGTGATTGGATTTGCACATCTCCTATCTGCAGTCTGTGCTCCAACTGAGCTATTAATGGCCCAGCTGAATATTATATTCAAATAATTAAGCCTTAACCTCTGTTTGCTAATGCAACCAGAGATTTATATTCACACCTGTGAGTGAAATGGTTCTGATCAGTGATATTCTTTTCCAAGTCTTTTTAAGAACCAAGAATTGCAAATCATGGCACAGTACAATGGATCTGGATGACAAAGAAAGATCAGACTCACACTTTTTAGAGGAGTAGTCGCTGCAGCAGTTTTAGCAAAGGACTAGAAGGAACATCCTATGGGCAGTGGCTGGGCACTTTGGGTTTATCCAGTTTGGAGAAAAGGAGGATGAGGGTCTACCTCATCAGTAGAGAGGGAGGTGCTAATCTCTCCTGCCTGGTATCCAGTGACAGGATGTGTGGAATAGTTCAAAGTTGCACCAGAGGAAGTTCAGACTGGACATCAGGAAGCATTTCGTTACTGAGAGGATGGTCAAACACTGAAACAGGCTTCCTAGAGAGGTGGTCGATGCCCCAAGCCTGTCATTGCCTAAGAGGCATTTGGACAATGCCCCTAAGTTTCTATGAGTATATATCTGTGAATTCATAAATGTCCTATGTCTTTTTTCTTGGCTTTGTGGGCATTCCAAGCAGATAAGTTGGTGGCAGGCCACCAAAGCATAAGGCGAAGGTCTGGATATGATCCTCTTGGTCATCAAGTTGTCTCAAGCTGGTCATCAGCCCCTACTGCTGGACCAAAAACATCGTGTAGTCCCACCAACAAATTTATATAGCTTCATTGTGAATGTAGTTTAGATTTCTTTCCCTGGTATTCCTGAAATGCAATATTTATCCTCCGCTGGAAAGTACTGGTAGTGAGCACAGCTCTGGCTTGCCACAGAAATGTCAGTGCTGCTCCAAATCACAGAGCCAGAGATCAGCAGTGAAAAGAAATTACAGTCACCTGTCTGGTAAAAGTTGCTCTGCTTTAGAACTTCCTCGGGCTTAGTCCAAGATGTAATTCCAGCAGTGGCAGAAGAAACACTAACAAGTTAGAACATGTTTTAAAAGCACAGAAAATATAGCTGGTTTGAATTTGTTTTGAATTTAGTGTATATATCAGCATGGCCCAACTCTTCTTCCTGATTTTCATTCTCTGATTTGTACTTTGAAATTTTAGTTGGCCCCTGTATCACAGAGGCTTTTACTGTAAAAGAATCACCTACTTTATAATTTTTGTTTCACCTGGCAGATAAGCTATCTTAAAAAAAGTTCAGAAACACTGAGAAAAATGTGGCAAAAGGCGATGGCAGTTCTTTAATTTGGTTTTCTGTTATTTCAAATCTATTCAGTACTGTTTGTAACACCGCTACTCATAATGACTGTATTTGGAATTAACATGGGTTTCATGTGTAATTCAATGGGTATTCAGTGTAACTTAGCAACGGCTAAAGCATTTTCTTCTTCTAAAAACTGGAGCTGTTGATGATTTCACTTGGTAGACTGGGAGGCACACATTACTCTAAATTTTCAGTTTTGCCAATTAAGGGTGTAAGATGTTATTTATTTATAATGCAAATTTGTATTGTTTATCAGAAATTATATAAAGAATAAACTAATCTGGCATCAAACCTCTGGAAGATTTTAGGACTTTGTGAATCATAGTATGGGAATAATACTTGAACCCTAAAGGTAAAGTTCATAGGCAATTAGAATTGCTGGAATGCAAAAGCTTTTTAAAATATACAGTGTTTACACATCTCTGCATCTCAAGGTTTTTTGTATCTGTGGATATGTTTCCTATAGCAAAAGGGATAGAGGAGACTTTTATTCTATAAATAGATTTCTCTCAGGGCTCATGCTGTGTGTGGCAATATGTTCTCACTAAATATAAAGTCAGAAAAAGTCTTACTGTATTAACCCAGTTTAAGTAATAAATCGGTCCAAGTAACTCTTTCCCTTGAAAAATAAAACTTTGTGCAGCAGAATACTCAGTTATAAAGGTTCATAAAAGGCTACAGATCAGAAGGGCGAGCCCACCTGTGTACAGTTCATTGATTTGTAATATTTAAGTGGTAATATCCAGATTTTATAGAATCACAGAGTGGTTTGGGTGGGAAGGGACCTCAAAAATCTTCTAGTCCCACCCACTAGATCAGCCTTCTCCATATTCTGTGTAACCAGGATTCCTCTTTCATTCTGGAGAAGGTCAACATTTTCTCCAGTGTTCCTTTTACCACCAACAAACTATTGGAAGATTTTCTTTTTGCCCTTGAGGTCCCTGACCAGATTTAATTCTAACAAGGCTTTAGCTTTCCTAACCTGATCCAAATCTGTTTACTGAAGAATATTATTTTTCTTTTATTAGTATGAGAACAGATTTCACAGGAGGAAAAAAAAAAGTTGTTGACATGTTAAACAAAACAAAAAAGAAAGTTCTGAAAAAAACTTCCTTCTTCTGTACTGTTGAACGGATGTGATTGCATGATTTTGTGTTTAATTACCTTCTGTTTTAGAATTAGTTGAACACTGTTTTATGAGTCCTCAGTGGTGGGCAGAGAAACTGTAAATATGTTGGTTTAGTGTGTTATACTTACTATTCTAACTGCATCCCCAAAGCTAGGACTGTGTTTTCAGAGGACTTTAAGTCCCTGAATATGTATTCTGGCTGACATTTAGGTAGGCTCATGATTCTTGTGTCTTTGCATCTTTAAGTTTTCAGTATCCATAAAACAACTGAGCACGAGAAAAACCAAAACAAGAAAGACTTATTTTTTTTCTACACTCAGTCAATTGGAAATGAACTTCAGAAGTATAAATGGAGCAACACCACATTGGAACATTTTTCAGACTTGTTGAGCTTGGCAGCTTAATTGTGACAGGAAGAGGAGCAACAAGATAAATTGATATTCTCAAATATGTGGAATATCAGGAGTAGCCATGTTTTTATGACCTTAAAGTAATAATCAGTCTTTGGGTCTTTTGAGATTTGAACATATAGCTAAGATAAAGTATGAAAACACACATGCTGGTCCAGCAGCAGAAGTGTGAGAAAACCAAATACCAATCTGTTCTCTATTTAATTTTGTATACAGCATTCATGAAATTATGTCTCAAGAAAGACATCACTGATAATTTTGTTACTGAAGTAATTTGGAATGCATATTCAACATTTTTCCTGTTGAGCAAACATACAGAGACAATCTCAAAGCATCTCATATTGCACTGCAGTTCATGAAGTGTCAAAATGATCTAGAGAATTTTCATTTCATTTTTCTAAATAATGTAATTGATATTCATGAAAAGAAAGAAGAAAATGTTTGTATAGAGAATAAAAGATGGTGCCTTCTATGTGCTGCTAGTAAAAGTTGTCTCAATATTGACTGCAAATTGATGAATGCTTGGTAAATTTTCCATAGACTGAAGATGAGATTTGCAGTTGATGTTCAAGCATCGCCATTTGAACTGGAAATTAAAGTCACTATCACAAGGGCTGAGTATGAGTTATATCTGTGAAGTAACACACAAACTCTAATAAGCACTAGGGGAGAAGGAGGTGGAAGGGACAAGAGGCAGGATTACTGTTAATTAGCTTGTACTTTTAGGGTAAAATTCCCTCTAGGATGATTAAAAAACACTTCTGCAGTGAGAAGACAGTAGCTGAAAAGTGTTGAACAGCCTCAAGAAAACCTCCTAGTATGAGATGGACATGGTGAGGCAACCAACACCAGCTTTGCCTATTAAGTTAGTGGATTAGGTCAGAAAAATACCACATAACACTGATGAGACAAAAATGCAGCTAGCTGTCTTAAATGCATTGAGTGTAATTGCTAAGGCAAACCATTACAATCTTGCTGTCCAAACTTTTATTTAAAGATATCTGTGTTTTATAAAAGACATTCTATATGAAATTTTCATTTTTATTTTATTTTTTCAGTTTTCTCTCATTCCATACAAATAGTAATTCACTTTGATATACATTTTGTACCTTCACCGAATTCTCTAGTGTACAGAATCAAAATACAAAAAACCTTTAATCTTTTATGAACTTACATTCACATTCCTTGATGCTCAAAGATGTATTGGGTTGTCTATTTTGCTGAATACTTCATAATGCACACTTTTTTAATATCTGTATTTGACTCATCTAATCTACATAAAGGCAAATAATTGATTTTTTTTTTTAATGTACATTAGTATATTCTTTTGGGACATGCAAAAGAGGTGGCTCCTTTTTTCTCTTTTTTTTTTTCTTTTTTTTCTTTTTATAATTTGCATAGTCATTTAGAAATAATTTTCTGAGCTTAAGTACCTTTCTGTGTAGTACTTTTCTCACGTCTGTCTTCTTTAAGTGATTTGTATTCTTTACTTTCAAATGAAAAATCTGGAAGTTAATGAATATCAGCTCATTCTTTACTCTTGTTAAACACTTCAAAATATTCCCTCAGAAATTATTCTACTTCCATTAGTAGAAACTTTGAATTCTCAAGTGAAAAAGGAGTAGTTGTGTTTGAAGATTGCTACTCTCTGACTTCATGTAGTGACATGAGACTTGAAGACAAAAGCTTAAGAAAAACAATAAAATTGGTAAAATGAACCCAAAGGTAAAAAAAAGAAATTATTGAGCCAAATAGTATGAGCAGGATAAAGTTTGTGAACTTACTAGATGTTAGATGTGAAGAGTATCTACTGAAGTGTGGTGGTGCATCGCTCCCCCCCTCAGGCTGCATTGTAATATCAGGAATGCTCATCAGGCCTTGACCTTGACAAACACCACCTGGGCTCAGCCCCTTTTGAACTCAACAGAAACACTGCCTGTTCCCAAGAACTAGTGTTGTCTAATGAGCTCCTGTTTGTTCACAAACAGCCTTGGAAATTTACTTTTTTTTTTTTCCTGAGTAACAAGGCAAATGTAATAACATTTTTGTTATCAAACTTTCAGAGAAAGTTACCAACTTGAATTGCAGCCAGGATGGTAAATTACTATTACCAAAACCAACTCTCTTGCAATCCTATAAACAGTGATCCTAAGTAAGACCCATTGAGCTCTCTTGGACTACAGTGGGCTTTGACCTGCAATCTCCCTTTGAGTGGGATGCCTCTCAGAGCCAGCGAACTCTCAAGGTGTCTGTACTCTGAGGACTGCGGAAAAATGACGAAGGATCCTAGGCTGATACCCTGACTCCTCAAGGCTCAGCCTTTCACACACTGAGATGATGCAAAGGTATCCAAATGGACCATATTACTGAATTTGAGGGGATTTTTTCAAAGGTATGCCTTACACAGACTGTGTGTATGTGAGTGTGAATATTCTATGGCAAATGTACTAGGAATGCTGCCTTCCTAGATGCTCAAGTACTTTAGATTTGCAAGTTAGGCCTGTAAGTGAGCTACAGTTATGATATGGTACATCTATAGGAATGCCTTGCTAAATTGTTCAACTGGAGTTACCAATTTAGTCCTCTTAATGGCTGTTAAGTTGAAGTGCAGTTGGGCCTTTAAGCACAAGCTATTGATCAAGTCAGGGTTCAGTGTAGCATGAGGGTCCATTCTGAACATTGTGACTCAACAGGAGAGTCTTCCATATTCCTTTTTATCTTTATCCTTACCCTGTCCTATCCTTTTCCTCTTCTCCAATCCCCTCCTCCCTCCTCCATGTAGAGAGTTCTGGGTTTAATCAGCTTATTTGGATTTGGGATTTTTATTTGGTTTTCCTCCATGTGCTTTAACCAACTAGTAAGCAGCACAGTGAACCTTGCCACAGAATTTTGTCGTGTTTTTGCTTTGATATTAAATCTGCTTTTGCTGATAATTCTTTAAGTGACCTTAGAACCCTCCTTCTTGACATATTGCAGGGGTTATATATTACAATTTGGTAATTTCTTTCTATGTATTATCACGCAAATGCTTTTTTAGTCTTTCTGCCTTTTTGATCCCATTCAAATCCCTACTTTACTTAACTTTTAAAAGACTTTTCACTTTGCTTAGGAAATCTCAATGTTTTCTAGTAAACAAATTGATCCTTTAGCATTTTCTTCTGACCAGTGCAATTGTAAAGTTTGCCTGTGTGATATAAATCTATGACAATTGCCTCTGTGGACAGAGAAAATAGTATGTATGATTGCCACTTACAGAACATTATCAGAGGAGAAGAAATTCAAATTTTATAAAGCTGCAGTGCTACCATGGCACTGAAAAGGAACAAGATTGCTAGCAGACTGTACTGTGTAAGCAGAATTCCCTGGACCGTATTCAAACTTGTAATCTCTACTACCTGTAGTTTTCAGTTAAAAGTGTGTTATAGTAGACAGAAATCCAGGAAACAGCTCATACTCAGTCTAGACATCATGACCTCTGAGACACTGTTCATTTGGTAAGTTTTCTCATGGAATTAGTACCAACAGTAAAAGAAACCATTATAATATTTCTGAAATGTAGCATAGAGTCACACATTACATTGCTGAGCTCCTTCTCACAAGGTACTTTCCTGAGGTCTAATACAAGAATATTTTAGTCCTTAAGTAAAATGTGAATACTTTTTGAACTCAGACTGGTCAGTGGAAGTGTGGGCATTCCTAAAATGTTCCTACAATTAAATAATTTCAAAAAATGAATTAAACTAAGTATAAGTGGTGACAAATGTAACAAGGAGTGCTCTTGATGAAAACAGTGAAGCATGAATAAGCAAGCAAGAAAAAAATTTAAAGAAACGAGAAAGTGTTTTTAGAAATGTCTGGATTATGATAAATCTTCTCAAGATCTAGACTTTTAAGACCATTCTCAACAGTGTGACAGTCTTATCACTAAAAATACTTCAACAAGTTCCAAAATCATAGTCTTATATATGATCAGTCTTTGCTTTCTAAAGAACAAGACTCAGTTAGTTTCATAGATGAAAAAATTGTTGTAGTTCCTGCCTGGAACATTACGCATTACAGTTCTCTATCCCAGAAAGCACATGAAACCCCATCAACCTATTCCAATCATATTCAAATATTCTTCCGCAAAACTTCGTCAGATCTTTCCACCAGAACTTCTGAAGGAAATCCTGTAGGTGGTTTTTCTTCACTGCACACAAGCAGGAGAAGGAAGTGGAAAAGAGGATGAAAAGCAGAAAAGAGGTGCTACCATTTGCTCGCAGAATTCAGAAATTAAACAAAATTGTATTAACATTTGTCATTTCTCTAATTCTCTTCCTTTGCTAACATATTTTGTTCCCAAAGGGAACTGGAAATGCTTTGTTACAGGAGAAAGGCTATGCCTGCTTTTTCATAAACAATTGTTGATTGCTACTCACCAAATATGTGTGACAAAAAATTAGTCAGTTGTTTTCTCCAGCCAGGATTAAGGCATGGTACGACATTTAGAGTATCTATTGATAGGTCCTTATTTGTATATAATTGATCCAAAATTATTTCCTGGGTTACAGAGAACCAAGGAATCCTCCAACATATTCATAATTATAGAACATCAATATTCCAGAAAAACATGTTCATACCTTTTAATTTATTTCTAATCTGAAACCAGAGATTGACTGAGAAAAATGTGCATTCAGATTAATTGAAATGTAAGTATGGAAATGAACCAGAAATTAATGAAGCTATAACAGGATGGGATAAATTTTCATTCAGACGCAGCATTTGTCTTTTTTGAGATGTAGCCTCCATAATCCTTTCCCTCCAAAGCCAGAATAAGAGTTCCTTAGTGCTAAAGTGGGATTCTTTCCTTTTTAACACCTTTTTTTTCATAATATCTGAGATAGAAAACCAGAGCTAGCAATGTCATAATTACTGCAACTGCAGATTCAATATTCTCATTCCAGTAACATTCCTAAAGTCACTGGTATGTACATTTCTGAAAGAGTTTCAAATAGTACTTTTCCTGTTTCCTACATCTGTTAATTCTTAATCTGTTATTTAGATGAATGTACTGTCTTCTCTTCAGTCAAAAGCATATTATAAAGATTAGGGGTTTTTTTGGTTTTTTAATTTTACTGTTAAAAATATTCTCTATTAATTTTGTATTCCTCCAGACCTTTCAATATATAACCTAGTGAAAATTT
The DNA here is from genome assembly GCA_013396735.1 of Grallaria varia. Classification (NCBI taxonomy): domain Eukaryota; kingdom Metazoa; phylum Chordata; class Aves; order Passeriformes; family Formicariidae; genus Grallaria; species Grallaria varia. The sequence goes on along the minus strand of VWZG01005583.1, from coordinate 131,334 downwards.
TCTTTGGGCAAATCTGTTCTTTCTGTATTTTTATTTGAAAACACACTCAAGTTATAGAAATTACTTCCTACTCTGTTCTCAGCATAATAAACTGCACTGTTACAGTGTGGTATATGTATATATATATATATTCTGTTACAATTAGGCAAGGATGGACAGATGGTTTCAAGAAGCATGTAAAACTAATGTCTTAAAAGATGGAGAAGCTCTCAAGACCGAAATGCAATACTGTGAAATTCTTCCAGCACTGGTAATAAAAATTTATGTATTTTTTGGTGGTTTTCTTTTTTTTAAATGTCTCCCCAGATGCAAATGAACTTATTCAGTTAGAAAATAATAATTGTTTACCTAGAAACCTAACCTGAATAATTCCCAACTCTTTTCTCAGCTATTAACTTTTCTTAGATCTTTTTCTCTTTCAT
>VWZG01005583.1:84862-130899 GCA_013396735.1 Grallaria varia | reverse complement strand
TTTTTTTGAGAAGTGGTGGGGGGTGAGTGGGAGAAATTGTTTTGCTTCTGAATCTTCTGGTGGGGAAAAATTGCTGAAAGATTAAGCTTTGAAGCATATATTTACAATTTTCCCCTCATTTCATAATAAAGCCCATTGACAAGCTTGTCTTGGAGGTGTTTAATTGTGGTTTACTTGGTAATGACTATACTTTGCTAATTCTAAACACATTTTAAAATATTGTTATTTCTGTTTAGCAGCAAAGGTAATCAGTTCTGTTAAGGTTGCAGAGCTGATACACCAATGTTGTCTTCTAGACATGAAAAGCACATTTCAGAGTTTCTTTAAGAATATCAAAGAAGTCATAGTAATCATAAACAATCTAGAAAACCTGTTATTTGATAAACCATTTATTGAATTATCTGATACTCTTAGGGAGTTATAAACTCTGTTTTTACACCTGCTTAATAAGAAGTGTGACCACAAGTGAAATCTTGAATTTTGTTCTGTAGAGTATTTTAACTCCTGTTTAGCTATTTATCACAAAATAAGAAAGAACAAATTATATCTTTGTGGATCCACCTCCTACTTCATAGCGTTTCTCCTAGGCATATAAGCAATTTAGTCTTCACATATGCTGATGACTTTCTTCATATGTAAATCTTTTGTCTCTGCCTTTTAGAGTAATTTCACTTCTGAGAAATTCTGATACTAAATGAAAGCTTTGAGATGTAAGCTAACTAGGTTAGCCTGACTTCAGGCACTGCACAGTGACTAACAAGCTGCCAGCTGTTTGCTTTTTGGACCAATATTGTGTCCCTGCAAAATACATGGTGGAGAAATGTCTCTTGATTCTTTTATTTTGTGCAATACAAACGCCTTGCTAAGCAAGATTCAGAAATTTCATTGCCAGTGATGCCAGCATGGTTCCTTAGATGGATCATACTGCCCCTTGTTTTGCTTATCTTTCTCTAATCATACAGCAAAGGTAAAAAAGAGGAAATTTATCTTGTTTCAGCTTTCACCAAGAAATCTAGTGCTTTAGCTATCTACTAGCAGCCTCCATGGGAACATAGACATCTTCTTTAGCAACAGTACCAGCTGAATCAGCCCTTCCTTCAGCTTTCAATCTGTGAGGTTCCTGCTGGCTGGTAGAGAAATACATGAGAGAACATACCATAAAGTAACTCCCCCCTCCCACTCCACTCATCCTCGCCGAAAAACAACAACAAAGCAGTAGGTGATGCCAGTGAGTGAAAAGTTTGTGTAACATTTATTTACCATGGTGCCCAAGGGAAAGAAAATTCTTTCCCCCTCTTCTTTAAAAGCTAATTCCCACAATATTTTTTTAATTTATCTCTTGTCGTATTTGAGTCATCATCACTAAAATACTCCAATACAGACTTGACAAGAAAAAACCTCCCTAAGGCCAGCTGAGATATTCTGACTAAATGACACACACTTAAGCTTTGCCTTTGCAACATCTCTTCTCCTGGTTGCTCTCTGTAACTTCCTCACTTTCACACTTGGTTGTATTTCTATCTGGCATCCTGCCTGAATGACCTTTTAAAAGTCCAGCTGGTGAAAAATATAGTAGTTCACCAGCTGGAGAGCACAGTTCCAGTACACCTTCATACTAGCTCAGTGTTGTTTGTCACACAGTAGTGCTTAACCTTTAAAACTCTGGGATACGGCACAGGGATTTCTTCTTGCCTTCTTTGGTTAGTTCCTAACTGATATTAGGCAGAGGCCAGCTGTGAACTGCTGAATGAATAGCACAATGATAAAGACAGTTCGAAGAGGCGGAGAGGCCTTTGTCAGATACATGACTTTACTCAGAAGGATATGATCTCCCCTGCAACTCCATGAACTAATGACAATTCTAACAATAAGCACTCTCAGTAAGGCATCAGAGTCTCTTAATTTTTGCCTACACTCCAGGGTAATTGTGACTGAAGCTAGTGACCTCCCCAGCATGCTGCAAAGCATGTCTTTTCAGTCAGAAGCTTAGAAAAAAAAAAGAAGTGTAGAAGGAAAGAAGTACTTTTGTGGAGGTTGCAACACATTGATGAATGTGGTCAGTCACTGTTGATGTTAAACGCAGGTGCAAACGGCAGGTACATGCCACAAACGAAAACAAGGTCATTTGTGAATCCACACTAAAATTTGAGTAGCCCAGATGCAGTGTCTTTTCCCAGTGTAGTGTCCAAACCTGTGAGTAAGAATGAACACACAGAAACTGCCAAAGCAGAGAGCCAGGTGTTGCACAGGCAATCAGAAGTTGCTGTGCTGAGATCAAGAGCAAGAACCTCATATTTCAGGATGAGGGCTTTACATTTCAAGGTAAGAGGACACCTTTTTGTAAGGGGACACCTCTCCTCTGCCTCTCCTCTCCCTCTCCTCTTCCCTCCCTCTCCTCTTCCACTCCCCTCTCCCTCTTTTGAATAAAATGCACATATTTATTTTCAGCTGTGCTCCCAGCCAGTATCTTTCTCTGCTAACTCAAGCTTTCTGAAGTAACATCTTCACAAATCTCTTTCTGAAGGCTGAAATCAGTCCAATTATTTACTTGCCAATACTGGTTTTTAAATTATTATTATTTTGTGACTCAAATGACTTTGAGACAAAAAAATTGCTAATTTTTTCTATGTTCTCCTGTCACTGGGAGAAAAGCCAAGATCAGCTGGCCTGTTTTATCGCTTCCTACATTGGATAGCACTACTCTCTGCTTGGTGAGGAGGTCTTTGCTAGAGAACTGTAAAGCAGTAAGATCATTCTTCGTTTATTGATACCTCTGAGATATAAAGAACTCATATTTTGATGTCTAGTCAGATTAACTTTGAGATGCATCTTTGACAGTGTACTGAGCTATATCTCTAACAACACAGAGGCACTGCCAGACTGTCAAATTATTATTGCAGGAAAGAAAGTTTAAAGGTGTTTGAAATCTTTTATTCTGAAGAGGAGAAAGGTTATAGCACCTGTTGTTTAGCATCTTAATATAAGCTATAACCAAAAAATGACTGAATTCCCAGAAAACCTTTTTTTTTTTTTTAAACTATTGTTTATTAAATAAAGTCACATAAATTGTGGAAAACAGTGTCCTCCTTCAGTGGCTTGGAAATCACTTCTATTCCTGGACAAGTACACTAGGGATGTTGCTTCTGTATATTTAAACACAGAAAAGAAATAATGAGGCCATTTATGAAGGGAAATGTCATGCTAAAAGCATTAGACAGCATTTCAGTTTTTATGTAGAGCATAAGCTTAGTCGATAATATCACCCACAGACACAAATTACACTATGTGACACCTGGACTCTTTAGATCTAGTACAACCAATTACTCTGAAGAAGTGCACTGAGTCTTGCACACAAATTTCCTGTTTCAAGCTTTTGAAGACTGGAGATGAACACATAAATGTACAGTTAAACCTTTCATGTTTCTTTCCAGAAGCGCCTGTTTTAGACTATCAAGTTGCCAAAGTAAACAAAGTAATTTAAAACTGCAGAAGTGGGTTTTGAGCCGGTGCAACCTGGCCAAGCCTTGTTAATTTAGATGCAATTGAGGCTTGCCTCTTGCTTGCATGAGGAGTAAATCCTTAAAGTCACTTACATCAACATGCATTCAGAATAACTCCAGCAGGTCCCACAGCCTTTAGAAGAGGGAATTACGACTGAAGACACACTCTCATGAGGTCACAGTACCTCCAGGGGTGACATGCCTAGTTTGGGACAACCTGTCAAAGCTACTATTCTGTGTATGTCTTACCGCATTGTCTCTCCCACTTTTTGCCTCCATTTTTCTAAAACACTGTGAATCTCCACTCCTTTCATGATAGACTAGCATTGTGATAAAATACATTCAGTGTTTCATATTCTTTAAAAAATCCTTTCTACCCATGCACTTAAATGGAGAATCGCAAGTCTTGCACTGAATCTTTAACCTATAGTTAAAGACCCTATCTAATTGAGCCAAGTAAAACAACCTGTCAAAAACTCTGAAAACATTGATTTTTTGGCTTTTAAAAATATTTTAAAATTTTGAGACATGTACCATCAAATTGAAATGGTCTGGTTGAACTGTTTTGTGATTTTCTGAATTTCCAGAGTGAGTACAGTATTACAAAGGGAAATATATACTCAGTGAAATATTCAGTTTGTGTATTAGTACATGTGCGGAAACAACAGTGACATTTATCTGAAAGATCTGAACCTGGCCTATGAGGATGTCCTGGTTTCAGCTGGGATACAGTTCATTTTCTTAGTAGCTGGTATAGTGCTGTGGTTTGAATTTAGTAGGAGAATAATGCTGAAATAATTGATGTTTTACTTGTTGCTAAGCAGTTCTTACTCTGAGTCAAGGACCAGGAGGGAGCATGGCCAGGACAGCTGACCTGAACTGGCCAAAGGGATATTCCACACTGCAGAACAACATGCCCAGTATACAACCTGGGGGAGTTACCCATAATGGGGCTGATCATTGCTGGGGGACAGACTGGGCATTGTTCAGCAGATGGTGAGCAATTGTATTGTGCATCACTTGCATTTATTGAGTTTTATTCCTCTCTCTCTCCCCCCTTTTATTATTATTGATATTACTATTTTGTAGTAATTATGATTAATTATTATTTAATTATAATTAATTATAATCATAATTACTGCTTTTAGTTTTATTTTATTTTGCTTTGTTTCAATTATTAAATTGTTCTAACCTCAACCTATGAGGTTTACTTTTTTTCTTTTGATTCTTCTCCCCTCCAACAGTGTTAAGGGGAAAATGAGCAACCCATTGCATGGTACTTAGTTGCTTGATGGTGTTAGACTACAATAATAGTGCAGACCTCTGTTTAATTTTTTTTCCCTATTCTGAAAAATAATATTTTTACAAGTTATTAATAGGCTCTCAAACTATCACTATTCAAGGCACAGCAGCCTTTATTTTGCAAAAGGCATAAGAAGCAAACTCTAAATAATGTTGCTCAGACTGCAAGTCAGATTTGCAGTATGTTCCTCTTCTGAAAGAGTAATTTTTCCAGTAACTATCATAAGCACTACAGCTTCACTTAGATAAACTGAAATATTTTGAATAATCACAATATGACACAATAGTACTTTATTTTAAGCCTGGTCCTGTTCCCAGTTCCTGGAATAACAATGTCTCATTGACAGATCAGTTTGGATATGACCACATGTAGTGGGTTGACCCTGGCCAGATTCCATGAACTCATTAAATCCCTTTCTGCAACTAGGCAGAAGGGAGAGGGGTCATCCACCCACCACCCTCATGGGCAAAAAACAGACTCAAAGTGAGATAATACCTACATTTATTACTAACAGGATAAATGCTAAACTAAATAGTGAGGAAAAAAAAAACCAGTCTTAAAACAAACACCACACACACACACTTTCCCCCCACCCCTCCTTCTGTCCATGGGGAATTGTAGTTGGTTGCAGTTGCTGCCGGTTGTCATGTGAGTTCCCCAACCCCTCGGGGTCACTCTTCCATGGGGTGCAGTAAAGGTTGAGTCCCTGCACCCCAATGAGCCTCCATGGGTTGCAAGGGGACATCCTGCTTCACCACGGGTTACAGGGGACCACAACTGAGTCCATCCCCTGCTCCGTGGGGTCCCTCCCGCAGGAGACAGTCTTTAATAGACTTCTCCAACGTGAATCCACCCCTCGGGCAGCAGCTCTTCCATATCTGCTGTCCCGAGGGCCACAGCTCTCACTCGGATAAAACCTGCTCCAGCATGGCTCTGGCTCTCCACGGGTCCACAGGTCTGCTCCAGCGTGGGTCTGCCTCTCCACGGGTCCACAGATCTCCTGCTCCAGCATGGGTTTGCCTTTCCACGGGTCCACAGGTCTCTCCTTTCAATCATCCACAGCTCTAGCACCAGCTCCTCCATGGGCTGCAGGGGATTTAGCTCTGAGTCCTTCCCCTGCTCCATGAGGCGCCTCCTCCACCCGGTCGCTTCTGCAGCGACCTTGATGTCTGCCTTGTTATCCCATGTTCTTGCTCTCTGGAATTTCTTCTGCGCAACAACCTCCAATTCTTAAATATGTTATCACAGAGGCGTTCCTGTGATCTCTAATTGGTTCGGTCCTGGCCAGGAGCCGGATGTCCCACCTGGGGCAAAGTGTCATTGGCTCCTATGGGACAGGGGAAGCTTCTAGCAGCTTCTAGCAGAAACCACCTTTGCAGCCCCCCCCCACCACTACCAAAAAAAATTCAGCTACAGGAACCCAGGACACCACATTAGGAAGCTCAACCAAGAATTTGTGGCTACTATGATTAAATATATACACACTTGTGATCTTTTTGCCATACACTTATCCCTCACTTACGTGTCCCCTTCCCAATTTGGTTACTATGATGCAATTATCTTACATCAGTAGCTAAAGAGAAATTTCAAAAGAGATTTCCGATTGAAAACTGATTTCCTGGAAATCTTCAGCAAGTCTGTAGAAATCATTTATCTTTTTGAGATGAAGGTTAGGCTAGAGCATCTTTCCATGCTTGGCATGACAAAGTTTAAAGCAGTTTTCCAAGGTGCCTGAAACGGTTTTAACAAAGCAATGACTCCTGCTTTTCCACAACAAGGAAGCCCAATGTCACCCAATATCACTGAACTAAAGTTTGCAAGTCCATTTCCTTAAGATGTTGGTTTGCATAGCTTTAAAGAAGGCTTTTATCAGGCAGAGGACTGTTTCAGGCCCTGGAGCTGCAGATCTTAAGGCCAAATTACTCTGGACTGAAGAGGCACATGCTTGATAACTCAGTGCCTTCTACACACTTAGAACTTTGCCTGCTTTCTCACACCACGTGCAAACATTCCTTGCATGCAATCAAGTTCAATTCTGCCCACAGCTCTTCACTGTTAGATCACTTTCAAGCTAATGGTGTATTTTTCCAGCTATAACATCTACTTTATCTCTTTCAGGTGTAAACAAACCAAAGTCTGTTCTTTTGCTCATTTAATCAAAGCAGTTTTTCCTTCTTTTCTTTTGAGTCTGGTTAAATTAACTGAAATAACCTGCTAGGTTGTTCCTATCTTCGGACTGAATCAGAGAATACAGGCATTGCACTACAATCTACTTTAATCCCATTACAGCCATGTCACTCCTAGGCCTTCATTGTGATTAGACAATTAGATATCAATGGCTTTCTAATGGATTTATTACAAAGCATTAGCTGATGAAAATTCTGCAGTGATAGCTGCTTGCCTTTTCATTATAATGAGAAATGAAACACTGTCACAGGAATCTGTTAATTTAATAGTTTCCATAACAATCTTAGGAGTGGTAGTGAAAGAAATTAAACATGATTTGCTGCCAAGGTTCACCTGCTCCATGAGTTAGCCTTCTGGCTATTTGGAGAAGAATTTTAACTATTTGTGGTAGTTTTAAATTTTAGGCTTTGGCTAGGTTTGTTGGTTTTTAGGCCTTCCTGGGAAATGAGTCAGGTGACATACATTGACAATCAGAGGTATTCCCTACTATCTCACATCACGTGGGATATAAGAGTGAGGGAGGAAGAGCTGACACATTGTCTTTGGACACTTTTCCTTTGGTCAGCCTCTTCAGTGCAGTCTCTTCTCTGGCTGGGTTAGTCTCTCATTGGGCAGGTGGTGTGAGAGATGGATTGCATCTCGGGGCTGGACGCTTCTGTATTTGGGTAATACAGCACCTCTTCTGTCTTCCTTGGGTGTATATATAGTACCTATATAGTACCATTTGAGTTACCTCTCTCTCCCTGTATTTGCCTGGTATTCATATTGTGTGCATATAGTACTGAGTTCCCTTTTCCTCCTCTGTAAATAAATATATATATATCTGTTCCCCTCATGATCTGAAGCTTTTAAGTTTTCTCTCCTTCCTATAGGCTTTTTTTTGACGTTTTTCTCCCCTTTGGTGGGGGGACTTTGGTCGAGAGAGGCCTCTGCTGGTCCTGGGAAGCTCTGCACGGTGTTGCTTTGTTTTGGTTTTGCCCAGGGTCAAACTTCTACACTATTACATAAGCAAAGCTGACTGACCAAACTTTAAAATGATTGTATTTGATTTATATTCCAAAGAAATGTGAGTATCTGAATGTTCCTGCAGTACTTGAAGAATTAGTCAATATTGGAAAGGGAAGGTGTTTTGTTAAGGCCTCTGAAAATACTAGCTGGAGTTTATTTTATCAGGAGGAGGTAGAGATTGGTGGCAGCTTACACCTGTCTGCAAGTCAATCCTCTTCTGTCACTACAGTCAGACTGACAAAAGGAACACCCAGGGTGGTGTGAACTTTCCTCAGCACTTTCATTGGTTTTGAGCATGAACATCTCATGTCTCATGTGAGACGTCAGAGTACTACAGCAACTACCTTAAACAAGCACCCCCTCAGCTTCAAAATTGTTTAAATAACTGTAAAATATTGTTTCAGGAAAGGTTCGGGGGCTCTGAAATTGAAACTAAGACACCGTTGTAAGCTTAAAGCAACAGTATTTTATTACAAGAGATGGCCAATAAACAGGAACCCGAGGGAGAGAGAGAGAGAGAGAGAGAAAAGGAGGGAAAATAAGCCCTGCATGTATAAACACCCAACCTACCCAGGAGTTACGATGTTGTCTCCTTGACCCCAATGCCCAGACTTCCCTGTGTACTTATGCGCTACTCCCAGTTACTGTGCATACCGACCCCAATGCCCAGACTCCCCGGTATGTTCATCTACTGCCCACAGTTACTATACATACTGACCCCAGTGTGGTCAGGATCCCCAGTATGACCAGCTGCTGCATGCTCAGGTTTCGGTAGGCTCAACACGCTTGGCAGACGTCCCTGTGGGAGGCAATGGTATTCTCTGTGCCAGCACATATCTCCATACCGAGCAGGATCTGTCTGCTTTTTTTTTTACTCACCTGCCGATGACATCTTACCTGGGCTGGTGTGGCCAGCACCACCCAGCAAGAGCCCTTCGGTCCCTCCCCGTGTTATGTAAGGTGCTCTTCTTGTGCGTATGTGGGTAAGCATTGGAATTTCCTTGCACCTGCATAGTATATTCCAGAGGGTCTTTATTAAACGGGTCTGGGGGCTTACTTCATCACCCTCCTCTTCACTTTCTCTTTCAAATGCCCTTGAAGGGCCATCAGCCAATAGTGAAGGCCCATTTAATTTTAGTTTATACACGAATGTTCCCTCCAAGGATGAAGTTCTCCCTTATCAGCACTTGTTTTCTCCTACTTGGCAGGAAAAGAATAAAGTTCTCACAGGTGGCTGGGCCAAACACAAACCAAAAGACATCAACATCTAATCCATCCGAATACAAATATTTACTACAAAGAGACTAATTTTGATCTTGATTGCCATGGTGTATATCAGAGGACAAATGGGCTTGAAGTGGATAGTGGGTAAAATCCTCCGAACATGGTGGTGGCTATTCAGTGGCCTGGTGTTTATGAGACCAGTGGACAGTTGTATATCATAGTAGAACCAGTACTCATTTTTCACTCTTGCTGGCAGATGGAGAAGAGCCAAAGACTGAGTATGTCTCTGAGATTTTATTACCTAATATTTCCTCTTGCCTGATCCCTGTCAGGCAGCTGTGAGATTCCTTGGATGGCGGATATGTGTGAGTTTGAATGGCTGTGGTCATGACCACAGACATTCTGTGCATAAAGGCTTTTATTCTCTAATCCTTTCTCTTGAGTATTCTTCACAGGCATTCAAAAGAAAAAGGATGATTTGATGTATATTAACATCTGAACCTAATTAGCTAAGCTAATAAGAAAGGTAAACAAACATGATGTCAAAGAAATCCCTTCTCTTGATCTACAAAGATTTGAGATTTGCTGAAACATTGAGATTTCCCCCTATGACTTAAAAGTGACTGATTGCTGGGCAGATTATTTTAAACTCAGGCATATTGACTCAAACTTGTATCTTTGTGCTGTGTTTTGCAGATATAACTGCTTTGCTGTTTGTTTGCTGCAAGGATTTTGTCAGCATCCACGGCAATAAAAAATTGACTTCTCTGGTGCCTCTGGCCAGTTTCACAATTTACAATTTCTAGGAAATTGTGTCACTCCAAGAAGGACCTAACAACAGGGGGTTTTTTGGTGTTTGTTTGTTTGCTTGTTTGTTTTTTAAAGGCTTTTCATCCCCAGTACATAAATTCCAATAGACAACATCCTAACTCTTGGTTTTGATAATATAGGTATCCTATATTGTCAACAATTCAGATAAAATCAGATTAAAAATATGTAGTGTGTTTATACACATATTAGTGTCTTAAAATTAATATTAGCATTTATTCTAAATGTCAAATGAAATGAAACAAGATGATACCTTTGAAATGAAATGTTTTGTCATCATTAGACTGAAAAAAGAAGGATGAAATGATTGATTTTGACACTTTTCTATAGAAAATTTTCTTCAAAATTGAAATGTTCCTGTAGAACAATTCAATTTCAACAAAAATGCATTTTTTTAGTTATACAGAGTTCTGCTGAAATGTTTTTGAACAGCTGTACGTGGAGTCCACCTATGCATATCTGTGTTTGTAAACTTATCTTTCAGTGAAATGAAGGCTACCAGGCATGTTAAATCCACCAGTCACGTTGGAAACTGGTCATGAATTATGCAACTTCATCTGAAGCCAGAGTCACACTGAGACAAGACAGGGTCAAACCACAGCACGAAATATTTTGATGTGTGCCCTCCAATAATGAGACTCCCACACAGAACTAGCGCAAACATGCCTCCACCTAGAATGATATCAGTATTAGGAATTTGTCCTCCAGGAGGTATTTGTGCATCAAGTGTGCCTGAGTATATCATTCAAATGGAGTATTTGGGAGTTTTGACATTTCCTAGCAGTTTTGATAGCACATTTAACTGGTAAAACAAAACACGAAAGATTTCTGTTTCATTATTTATTACCAATTTAATTTCATAATATGGATGATCACTGATGGTGGCTCTTATTGGGGGTACTAAGTTTGTATTGCAACACAAAAGAATACCATTTTCAGAACATAAACCCTCCAAGATACAAAAGACAATTCAAGGATGCCTTTATCTCCTAAGCCAGGCAAAAATCACACCTATAAGCTACAAAAGCAAGCATGAACAGCGTATGTGGATCAAATAAATAAAACCCTACCCATGTTAAAGATGACCAATGTTAGCAGCTGGAGAAGCCCCACTATCCATCACCCTGCGGCACTAGAGTGGCTGCTGGGGTCAAACATGCACCCAACTGACCCAACTGGCAGTGCAGGGCACGATGCTGGGGTCCTGAATACGGCCCCAGTGGATCTACAAGCGTGATGAGTTCACCTTGGCTGAATGCCAGGTGCCCACCCAGCCGCTCTATCACTCCCCATCCCAGCCAGATGGGGGAGAGAATAGGGTGGAAACAAAAAAACCCAGCACAAATTGTGTGTTGCAATAAGGCAGTTTACATTTATACCAAAAGCAAAAGCAGCGTGTGCATGCGCAAAGCAGAAGCAGCAATTAATCTCTACTTCCCACGTGCAGCGATGGTCAGCCACGTCTCTGGGAAGCAGGGTCCCTACGCATGTGTCAGATGTTAGCAGGCAGCCATCGGAGACAGTGAATGCCTGTCCTTCCTGCTCCTTGCCCCAGCTTTATATCTCTGTTGAGATATAAATGGAATGGCATGGAATATCCCCTTGGTCAGTGTGGGTCAGCTGGCCTATTTGTGTCCCCCCCGAGGATCTTGCCCTTGACTGAACAGTGCTGTGCTCAGTGGTAGCCAAAATATGGGTGTGTTATCGACACCAATGCAGAGCACTGCACTGTGAGGGCTCCTATGGGGAAACAAATTCTGGCTCAGCCAGACACACCACAAGTCAGAGAACCTGCACTGCTCAACAAGGAGGGTTGCTTGTGGTACAGGCTGCCCTTGAGAGGGTGTGTGTGGCTGTGCATGTGTGCACGGGAGCATGCGTGTGTGACCAGTACCACCTGGGATTAGTTAAAGATGGGCTTTAGAAATTCATAAGTGTTTATTACTGGTTGGTAATGTCTAGCATTGTGGTTTATCTGTTGAATTACATTGATCCTGAATGTGCAGTGTACTGATTGCTTGTTAAGTATGTGCCATTAATAATTCAAAAAACTGCTTTGGTTTAAATTACATGAGCAGTTTTTTCCTGTGACAGATATAAACTGAATGGTTCAAATCTAGGCAGTGGCTTTGAGACACAGTTTAAAATTTCCTGTACTTTCATTTATCTTCAAAACCATGAATCATTGATGCAACTCTTCTATTTAACTAAATTACTATGTGGCTGTATTGCTGAAGAGCTTATTCCTTGACTAAAGTCCAAGAGTTATATTCTGCAGCTTGCATGTATTGTTTCCAGACTCATTAAAATCTCAAGATTGTGGTTTATAGTCATATTGTATTTATAATGGATTGTGAGAGAAGCCAACCATTCCCTTAGTTTAAACACCAAGGTTTAATATACATGCTGTTATTTTTCTTCACTTAGACATTTTTTATTTTTATCCCATAAATTTATTAATTCTGTATATTCATTAGCTGAGCTTCCTGTCCATGCATCAATAATAATTAAAAAACCCACAAACAAACAAACAAAAATACTCTTTCTTTCTAATCAAGTGTTTGCTTCTTTTTTTAATAAATGTAAGTCTTTATATCAAGCGTCTTTTTGTTATTTTTGTATCTTCACAGGGATTATTGAAACTCTTCTAGTAAGATTTAATATTTATACACTGCAGCTGTCATAGCAAGGCATGAAGTTCACACGGATGGTATAAAACTCACATGCATTTAATTTTTTAACCTTAATTTCTGAAGATGAAAAAACCCTAACTGAAAGCAAGACAGTATCAGTTTATTGTTTATGGCATTTTATGGTCAAATAAATGCCCTCCAGCTTCCCTCACTATTCACCAACTACTGTCAACATCAAACATAATGTCACAATGAGGGTGAAACAAATCCTATGAATAAATAATGAAATATATTTTCATTTTAAATTCAGTGTCACTATAAAACAGAGACAACAACAACAAAATCCAACAGCAATTCCTTTAAAGACTAATAATAAAAATATTTAGATTCAAGAGAGAAAAAGTACCTCAGGAAGTACTCAATAGTACTCGTAGGAAATAAAGAGAAGGGAATTTAGAATTATTCTGTTCACTAACGAAGCAATGAGTGATTATAGAACTTATTTGTGTTTTCACAAAGGCACAAGTAAAATGCCAGATAGACTGAGTCAGCAATGGCACTCTGCTGTGAATGTTTATAACAGCGTGAATTTTATAATGGTGTAGAAATAAGGGACCATACAGTGTTGATATACTGCAAGTTGAAAATGTATCCTTGAAGGCTGCTGATGGACCTCCAAGTACTTTTTTTCCACAGACAACCGTGGAAACAAGGAGCTTTAGGTAGAAAAGGCATAACTGGGGGAAAAGAAATGGACTGGAGATACTGCTTTTTATTTTCATTTGTCTTGGTATTGGCCAGAACAATATGGTATAACATTTTGTGCAATGTATGTAGACAGAATGAAACTCCTCTAGGTTTGTAATAACTTGTATTTCTGGCAATAGACTGTAAATAATAGCTAGATGATTCACCTACATAAGCAGTTTTATCAAGATTGTTTAAGCCCTTCTTGATAATTAACTTTAGTGGTATTGGACTTTTCCAAAATCCTTCAAAATATTTCCACTGATTTTGAGATTCTACAGTGCAGGTCTATCGCCCTACCAATCCAGTAATGTAAAATAAACCTTACTTTGGAAAGCCATGGGAATGAGTATGAAATGCATGCATGCTTCAAGTGTATCTACAGCTGCTTGATGCCTGTTCATAAGAATTTAATTTTTTTTTTCTAAAATGACAAAGAAAGAATGAAACTTCTATGACATTTTTGCTGAGATAGACTGGAACTACTTAGAAAAATATAATAAGGGTATCTATGGATGGTTCAGAAGATTTCTCAGTTCCAAATCATGAACGAATTAGAAAAATTCAATACTAAATTAGAAAGCAACATGAAAGTTTCTTGAAATTGATCATTTGAATAGTGTTAATTTTTCATAATGTCTATGTATAGTGCTTTCTATTTAAAAAAAAAAAAAAGATTTTGAAGTGATGCACCATTCTGAGCTAAAACTAGTTCATATGAATGTTTCATATCAGAACATATCTGTGAATTTAAAAGCTGTCTTCCAGTGCATTCTTTAAAACAAGAGTTTTATAAAAGCCACCTCTTTTCATGGAAACTTCCTGATTTTGCTGAATTCAGTTGCCGCTGTGGCAAAGCAGAATTTGTTTACAGCAGTCATAGTCTTGTTGTTCTAAATCTACATATACTGCAAGTGCATGGATCACTTGTCTTGCAGATTAGATGTTAACAATCAATGTCTTTTGGGATAAGATCTAAAGATTTAATCCTTATGATAAATTTTTGGAGTTAGCACAGTGCTAAACTACATGAGTGAGAGTTTAGGGCTTGAGTCTTTGTATAGAGTGATGGGAAGTTCAAATTAGGACAACACCACGTGACTTTATTTGGTGAGGAATTGTTGTGGTTGCATAGTAATTAGTTGAAAGAGGAAGAAATGAGGAGTATGAGGGCTTGATATGAGCAAGTAAAAGACAGACTTTGCTAATACAATAATATTCTCTTTGCTTTAACTTTTCATTTTATTGAAAAGTTAAACATTGACAAAGGTGCGTTATGCCCCAAAAGTGTAGCACTTTTTTTCCTAATTATATTGCGTTTTCATATAAAATACTAGAAGACTTAGTTTAAAATTGTGTTAGTGCAGATAAATACCTTTAAAGAAAATTTACAAAGATAGAAGAACAAGCCTTTGATGAGGTACCTCTGGGTACTCATTCCATGGAAAAAGGTTAGCTTCTAAACACACAGGAACAGCTCCAGCGGATAGGAACAATGGTTAAAAGAAAACAGCTCCAGCTAGTTATCCTTGCATTTAGTGTACAGCAGTGAGAAAAATCTTAGTATATCATTTTCTGTGAAATGTAATCAAATTCCTTAATGAAATCTTTGCATTGTGTATTAGTTGAAAGCTTGGATCCTTAAAAGAAAAGTATATTAAAAAAAGAAAGAAAAAAATAAAAGGAGTGATTTGATGCATGACTAAAAGTCAATAATATCTTGTAATGACATCAGGTATGAAGTGATATAACTTTGAGAATTGCTAAAACCTCAGGGAATTGATGAAATACTTAAAAGTGAAGGAAGAAATTGATATCAATTAATGGGATAATAGTGCAAAATACTACACTTTTGTTTTGGTATTGGCAACATTTCACCATTTAGACTTGGAGAAATGACCTCTAAAATACGTCCCAAAGATGAGAATTGAACCTTCTGAAAAGAAGATGAATGAATTTATGGTTCCCTGATGCGGCAGCTTTGATTCAGTGTAACACTGACACTTAAATTTTGTGCCACTTGAACAAGCTTGATGAAAAGACTTTGCATGATTCTCATGTACTCCTACATATTTTTACAAATTGCATGTTTCTGTTAAGTAATTAAAAGGGGTTATTTGCTAGTAGAACATCACTGATAAGTTTCTAATATCTGCTATAGTAACCATTAAAATGTTGTCCAGCTATTGTAATGGCAACTAAAGACACACATGAAGGAGGCCCACAAAATTCCAAGCTGAGCAGTTCTGTGAAAGACGGAACTCAACTAAAAGGGCATCACTTTTATCCGAATCACAGTGAGAGCTGGAGAAGGGAGAACAGAAGCAACCGAGACAAACACTCTTAAGACAGTAAATAAAGAATATGTAAACTAATTTTAAAATAGCACAGTCCATCTTGTAAATTTTACTTTAAAAAAAGCTGTGTAGATAGCATTAGCTAATAATGATTTTAAAAAGACTATTTATTGAGAAGAAAGATTTAGTAGGGTTATCTTGCACCTGGAAAACTGCTCTAACTTTGCTGTATGAAATTTATTCTGGTCATTGTTGTGGTTCATTACAATTATGGAAGATTCTATAGACTTAAACTGTTCTTATAATTAAATTCTCATCATTAAATAAATCCTGGTCTGAGTTTTAATGAACTTAAAAACCCACACAGGATATTTATTGCAAAACTCTTAAATGTTGAACATGTCACAGTCATTTCCTGTGTTCCTATGAAATCCTCGAGCATGGTTCAGACAATGAGGCTCTGATTACTTAGCAGCTGCATTTGAACAATATTCTATTCTTCTGTGTTATAACCTGATACCCTGTTTTCAATAAACAATGCTGATCACAATAAAAATAAAATACACGGTCCAGATTCTGTTTTATTTTGAATAATGGCAGTCTTGATCTAGACAGAGTAGCTATGGTTTTACACCATAATAAAGGAGATGAGAGCTGCTTTACAAATCTGCAGCATCTGCTTCTAAGACTCTGTGCACCCAGAGAGCCTTTGTTAATATTGGTCCCTGTCATGTTAACACTGAATGTCTTTCACTCCTTCCTTTCTTCATTTCTACATATTTTCCTTCCCTCCTTTTTTTCCTTTCCTCCTTCCTCTTCCCCCCTTCCCTCCTTCCTTCCAGTTCTGTTCTTTTGTTCCCTCTCTTCTCCCTCTCTTCCCTAACAAATTCATGGGTTATTCCACATTAAAACAATCATGGCATGATGATCTTTTATTCTCTCTGCAGCATTACCTATTTTTGACAGCAGTCATTCTTTCTAGAGTTGTAGTAGTGTGTATATAATCTCTACAGTAGTCCATCACAGTTAGTTTCCAAACATGTATTAATAAAAATAAAAATAATTGATGGTGATGATGGTAATAATAATACTAATGATGCCTCAGGGCTTTTAATTTTTGATTTTTTAATTTTGTAGATTTTAGAAGCTGTAGATTTAATGTATCTCAGTAGCTTAATGTTTACACATACCAACTTCATCCTATATCAATCCCTCAAAATTGCAGTAGCTGTTTAGTCTTCATTTCAAGGTAGAATTGCAGACAGACACCATGAGGCCTGCACCAGAAGATAAGAACATGGACAGAAGGACCTCCAAATCTAGGACTTTGGAAGGCCTCCAAGGACCCGATGTGCTGCGAGGAAGACGGAGATGATGAAAGAGGGGTCCCAAACCCCCAGACTCAATTCCCAGTGGGGTGTGCCGGAGGAGGAACGGGGCAGGACTGACGGGGGTGGCAGAATGGGATTGGATGGACATTATTATAAAATCATGGAACCAGGGTCAGAGGGTGCGTGCGTAGATATGTATTCCTGGGGCCTGGAGGCTTATTAAAGCTTCTGCTCTCTTTATCTCATCTCCTACTAAATTTGCCTGGAGGTTTTTTTCCTCAGTCCTTTAAGGCAGCACTAATAATACTAATAGTACTAGATGACATTTAAATATTACTTAGATTTTACTACCACTATGCTATGGTAAAGTCCACCATATTTAGTAATGTCATTCTTCTGTTAAAAACACTGCCAGTTTCAGCATTATGTATTGTTTATAAAAAAATTAATTTAATTTTTTTGCAGAATGTCACCTATTAAAGCCCTGTTTTATACTAATATACTATATGAATGATGACCCTGTGCCTTCAAGTGCCCTAATGACAGAGAGAGTTCTCCAAAATGGCCAGATATTGACTTTTTTTTTCACTGAAAGATGTATATTCAGTGAGAAATTGGGTGCTGAATGAGATTCATGTCTCCGTGTTGATACAGTTTGGAAAGAGCTTTCAGGAAAGAATCCATTAAGAGACGGCTAATACCAGAGACAGGGACTAATATTAAAGTTAGTTCTTCCTGCTGGTTCTTATGGTAATATTTGCAGTATGGTACCACTTTTTCTTCAGTTTTCTCTCCTTTTCAACAGGCATTCTTCTTCTTAAGTGTTTATGTTAATAATCTCATAATGTACAATCACTCCAGTCCAGCAATTATCAAACTAAAAAATGTTTCTTTACAACAAACTGTACACGGATAATGTAGAAACGATTAATATCGCTCGTATTGTTCATTTGTTACTATGGAAATACTGTTCCTCTGTGGAGCTATTAGTAAACACTGTATTAGTGATGCAGCCAATGACAGAGAAAGCCTTGGCAAACACTGTAAAATTAAGATGTATATTGTTAGAGATCTGCAGTTTCAGCATGAATACATAGAAATATATTTCTTTTCCTTGTCTTTGCATGCTAAAAATATCCAGTTCTAGTGCAGCTTAAATGGACATAAACTTTATCAGTTGTCATTAGAATACCTTATGCAAATGCATTTTAAATCAAAAGAGACATCGGCCAAAACATAAGAAACTCTACTATTTTTGTTATCCATGCAAATAGAAGTGTATCTTCACTACTAAGATATACCGTTGGGTTTTGTTTTATTTGTTTCCAAAGTTAATGTTCTTCTACCTTCATGCTATTTGAAAAAGCCCTTCTGTATTTGTCATAAAGTTACATTTTCCTTGTATATAACCACATGATTAGGAGGGAAGGAGAAATCTGGAACACTTCAAATAGTTCCTCTAAGGTTACACTGTAAGTACATTTGTAACTGTTCTGTTGTCTAAATTTTCTGGTTAGTATTGTAAACAGCCAAATTATTTTTTCCTGTCTAGAAACTGTTTGTGTCAGGGAAGATATGGAAATATTTTTAGAGAAAAAATAACTTCTTTTCTTAATTTTCAGAGTCTTTTATAATAGTGCTTCCTTATTTACACATACAAATACTGGGAGACCAGTGTTTAGCCCATTCAGCCAGTTTCAGTCCAGCAGAGCTGTCAAATATGTGCCTATATATATTTTCCCTGAATATCACCATCATGAACACCAGGAAAGCTACTTCATTATTCTCATCCAATTCTCCTGCAGGACACTTTTGCAGAGATCACCCAAACAAAAGTCGGCATGCACTGTGGTATTGTGGTATCGGCAGTGTCCTGGGTTTCTATAGCTGAATTTTAGTAGTGGGAGGGCCACAGAGGTGGCTTCTGTTAGAAGCTGCTAGAAGCTTCCCCTGTACCATGGAGCCAATGGTACTCAGCTCCAGGAGCCAGCTTCTGGCCAGGGCTGAGCCAATTAGAGATCACAGTAACGCCTCCGTGATAACATATTTAAGAATAGAGGGTTGTTGCGCAGAAGAAATTCCAGAGAGTGAGAACATGGGATAACAGGAAGACACCAAGGTCAGTGCAGAAGGAGGAGGAGGAGGGACTCCAGGGGGGCAGGGAAAGGACTCAGAGCTAAAACCCCTTCAGCCCATGGAGGACCATCGGGGTGCAGAGAGCCCTCTGCAACCCATGGAGGAGCCCATGCTGGAGCAGGTGGATGCATGAAAGGAGGCTGTGACCCTTTGGGAGGCTCAGGATGGAGCAGACTCCTGCAGGAGATCTGTGGCCTGTGGAGAGGCAGACTCACGCTGGAGCAGTCTTTTCCCAGGTAGGAGCTGTGGCCCTGTGGGGTGCCCATATCAGTACATCTCATCCGTGAAGGACTGTACCACTATGGAGGAGTGACCCACAGGACAGCTGATGTGGAAGAACTTCTGCCCGAGGGGTGGACTCATGGTGGAGAGGTCTATTAAGGACTGTCTCCCATGGGAGGGACCCAACGGAGCAGGGGATGGACTCAGCTGAGGTCCCCTGTGGAACGTGGTAAAGACCGTGGTAAAGCAGGATGTCCCCTGCAGCCCATGGAGGACCATCGGGGTGCAGAGACTCGACTGCACCCCATGGAGGAGTAACCCTGAGGGGATGGGGACACACACTCACATTACAAGTGGCAGCAACCACAACCAGCTGCAATTCCCCATGGACAGGAGGAGGGATAGGAGGAAAGCGTGTTTGTGTTTTTAAGACTGTTTTATTTCTCACTCTTTGGCTCTTCTCCCACTTTGAGTCTGTTTTGCCCATAAAGATAACAATTAATGACCTCTCCCAACTCTTTATCTCCCTCCTCTGTCTAGCTGCAGAATGGATTTAGTGGGTCCCTGGAATCTGGCCAGGGTCAACCTGTTGCAGGCAGCGGTGAACACTGCTTACCATGGTCTTCTGAGCATATCATGTTTTCCTCTGCATTGCATTGCCTCTTACTCATGTTCCAAAGTTGCCTGTAAAGCCATGCTATCTTAAGTACCTGAAGCAACCTGGCTGAGAGTAAATGGGGATTATCATGTGCTACTTCATACACTTAAGTGTATCAGTTCCCCAGATACTGCCATGGTTTGTTTTGTGTTCTT
Source organism: Grallaria varia (assembly GCA_013396735.1). NCBI lineage: Eukaryota > Metazoa > Chordata > Aves > Passeriformes > Formicariidae > Grallaria > Grallaria varia. The sequence continues at coordinate 110,670 of VWZG01005583.1, read as the reverse complement.
TGGCTTAGAGAAGCCATGCCTGCAACTGGCTTTATAAACATCAGTAGCAATACTGATGATATATAGTGATAAATTGATATACATTTTGGAGAGGGGAAGTTATAATTTCTTCTGTAATTACAAATTCCTGATTCCAAATAACATGATTTCTATTTCTTATCAATCATTTAATTTATCAACAACTAGAATAGAAGATAAATTATTTGCAGACATAGCTTTATGGAATCATGTGGCATTATGCACAAGGCTCCCCTGAACTCTGATCATGTGGAAAATAACTGGAAGTTTTATAGACTGTGGAAACAAGATCAGTATCCTATGTTGCATTGGAGACATCTTTGAAAACCACATTAAATTATTTCTTGCATTTCCAAAATTTAACTTGAGAACACCACATGAATGAGATTCAGTGATCCTCCACGCAAACACCCACAGAAGATACGCTGGAAAAGAAAACTTGTAATGGTTGTCATGCAAACTTCATGAAGGTCAAAAAGGTCAAATGCAAAGTCCTGCACCTGAGTCAGGACACTCACCCGTATCAATACAGTCTGTGGGATGAATGGATTGAGAGAAGCCCTGAGGAGAAATACTTGAAATATTGGTGGGCAAACAATTGGGCATGACCAGGCAATGTGTGCTTTCAGCCCAGAAAGATGGCCATATCCCGGACTACATAAAAAGAAGTGGGACCAGCAGATCAAGGGAGGTGATTGTGCCACTCTATTCATCTATGTTGAGACAGCACCCAGAGTACTGTGTCCAGCTCTGGAAGACATGAACCTGTTGGGGCAAGTCTAGAGGAGAGCCACAAAAATGCTCAGTGAGCTGGAGCACCTCTCCTACGAAGAAATGCTGAGAAAGATGAGATTGTTCAGTTTGGAGAACAGAGATCTCTAGGGAGAACATGTTGGAGCCTTTCAATATGTAACAGGGACTTGTTAAAAATATTCATAGAGATTTTTTTGCCAAGGCCTGTAGTGACAAGGGACAATGACTTTTAACCGGATAAGGGTAGATTTAGATTAGGTATAAGGAGGAAATTCTTTACTGTGTGGGTGGTAAGGCATTGGAACAGGTTGCCCAGGGAGGCTGTGGATGCCCCATCCTTGAAAGTCTTCAAGACCAGGCTGGGTGAGGCTTTGAGCAACCTAGTCCAGTTGAAAGTGTCCCTGGTCATGACAGGGGCTTGAAACTAGGTGATCTTTAAAGGTGCCTTCCAACCAAAACCATTCTAGCTTTCTATGATTTTTGGGGGTGGTTGAATAAGTAGGTGGGTGGTGTTGTATAAAATTTGTTTTTTATGAATGAACCATGGCAACACAAACTTTAATAGATATTAAAAAGTATTTTTGTATGTATGATTCCAGGCACATGCTTTTATGTGTGCGATAATATAAAATCCTCACTGCAATACTGACCTGGAGGAGCTCCATAAAATCACTTAATGCTCTACATCATAGCTTCAAATTATTCAGTTCATTACAACTAATGAAGGGTGGTAGATCTGGAAAAGATTTCATATTGGATGTGGTCATAGTCATTTGTTCTGATCACTAAATCATTATGTTATCTCACTGGAATGAATTTTTTCAATTTTAATATATCAATTTTAAGACACTTCTTTTAAAGTTTGTTTTGATAACCTTTGCTGGATACAATATACAAAATAGTTCACTCTGAGGAATGATCTATCATTTAAAAAGGCATAAAAATATGCTGTTCCAGTTCCCAAATTACACAATTTAAAAATGTTATATAATGAATAAACATCTTTGATGAATCCATTCGGTCACTCCTATTGTATTATGATGTCGACATTTCATTGATTTCAGGATAGCTGTAGAACTCAGGGAGACACATCAACTAACTTTTAAATACTTCACTTAGTAGAATCCAAAACACAAGTCTTCCTATCCCTGGTGTTATAAACGAATATCTTCATGCAAGGTGCTTTTCTGTAGCCAACATTAATGCAAGACAGACTATCTAGATTCCTGTGGGAACCTGAAACACATTTCATCTGGCTACATCATTATGGAAATTTTGACCATTGGCTCTTAATTAGGTATTCTCATTTGCATGATGAAAGTTCACGAATTTTACTAGATACCATTCATAGCTCTGCTTTATTTAAGTTGCTTTGTAAGAAGAGATATATTGCACTACAGTAAACAGGGAAAAAAACTAAAACCTTAATAAAGACTGAAGATAACTTGGCACTTATGTTGCATATTTAACATGCAAAGACTTTCTTAGGGCTAAAGCATTTGTAGCTAGAGGTAGTAGTAGCAGTTACCATTGTGTTCAGCTGAATTAAAATCTTTCTGTGGGGTAAGAAAATCCACTGCTAGTCCTGCCAGCTCAAATATTGAAAATAATCACATGGTTGATGAGATAATGGCAGTTGTGACCAGCAAGGAGAATCAAAAGGCCACAGTACACTTTTCAACTCTGATAGCTGAGAAAGAAGGTGTTCAAATGATCACAGACATTGCAAAAATTACAGAGCCATGTCTCATTTCATTAAAACGAAACAAAAAAAATCATAGAACAATCTTGTTATAATCTTTTCAGTGCTCAATTAGGAACCCACGTACACGGCAAGGGAAGCTCAAATAACTTAAAATCCAAATTCAAAGACCAAAATTAAGTATTTTTTCCAAAAAAAGCCCCAACCTTACAGCAGATATGGAGAATGGTGACCTGAACATAGTAGACTGAATACAGGTTACAAGTATTGTAACACTGAGAAAACTGGTTTCTGACCTCAGCCTGGGGCTGTGAACCCTGGCTGAACCTTATCATATATAATGAGAAAATATATAATATCATTGACTTTATCAAAATATGATAATTAATCATTGCTGTATCTGCCTTTGGGAAGAATTTTTTTTTGCTAAATGCTAATTAGCCCACAAAAGTAACAAGTGAGCTTTTTATTCTCCTTTACCTCTTATTAGCCTATGAACTAAATACCTCAAGAGAGCCACAACTTGTACCCTCATCATTTTGACTCCTTGTATTGTGCCCAAATATCACACAACTGCGTCTCTTTCTTGAAAAGTATCTATTGAGCCCAGTGTTATGTAAAGAACACAAATGAAAAATTATTACAGAAGCCAAAAACAGAACCAGGTAAGTATGCCAAAATTATATAATTTTCATTTTAATTCAGTTTATGGGTCAGGTGAAATTATTCATTTCCCATTACAAATCTGATAAATTCTTGTAACTCATTTTTCACTGTGGAAATAATTGTAATAATCATTATTTAAGTGATTCAGTTTTCTTCAGACCAGCCTTGCTATCAGGAAGCAGTAAAAACAAACAAACAAAACCCCCAAAACAAAACAATCAAACAAAACCCAAAAAAGCAAACAAAACAATTTAAAAGATAGAAAATGGGAACTCTGGGGGTTTCATGAAGCTTAGGGGATACACTACTTTAACAAAGTGGAGACAGGAGGAAAAATTTAAAGAAAGTTGTTATTGGGAAATAAAACTGGGAAATTTCTGTTTTTTTTAAAGGGAATGGAAAAATTCTGTTTAGAAAAAGAAATTTCAGGAAGTAGCTCTAAGAAAATAACAGATTACATAGGTAGTTTCAGTCATTAAGGTAAACAGGTTGTCAGGTTTTTGGTTTTTTGGGGTTTTTTTAAGAACAGCTCTCGAGATTGTTACAAGCAGAGCTAAAACTCATGTCTCTAGACAGATGGAGCTTGCAAAGATCTTAAAGCTGTATAGATCCAAATATGAATCCTGTTTTCTTCCTTCAAATCTCCAGGTTGTTGAGGTGCAAGTTCCAGGCATTTCTTTCCGAGATGTAAGATTTTTCTCCTCTATATCCCCAAATCTCCAAGACTGGCTGTGTGACAAAAAGTTTTGGAAGATCTTTCACCCTGTCATATTCAAGATCAGTCATTTCACACTGCCGGCAGGCCCTTTTATAACACAGAACTAAAAGTGTTAGTAACACTTGCTTTTGCTAGAATCCCTTTTGGACTGATTGATAGGATGAGAAAATGTGTGTATAACAAGATGTGTTCTTTTTAGAGATACAGTTGTCAGAAAAAGGTGAAAACTAAATATAAATAAAAATAAGACCCCTCCTTCATATACACACCTGCATATATTTGTGCACATATGTAAATATATGTATATATATGTGTGTGAATACACACACACATACACATATATAACCACTTATTTTTGTGCGCAATGACTGTGTATGTTTTTGTAAATAAAGTCTCTAATGGAATAAAAGAAATATTGCAAAGCTATGTAACAGGCAACAAATATCTCTTCTTTCCTCTGGAAATACACCATTAACTACGATGAATTCTCTTAGTATTCAAGGGGTTGCAATATATAATCCTGTAGATCTGTTGTAATTTAGCATTAATTAATTTCCACCTACAATAAAGTATTACCGAAAGTCGAATAATGTAGTGGTTATTGCTTTTGTTGCTAACATCTCTGATTTTTTTCTGGTGTCTTCCTCCTTTTACCTCTAGCAATCAGAAGGTTATTCTATGTATTTTTAGACAGCAATGCACAGGACTGAGATTCCCCTACTACTACTCAGACCTAAAGTAATTTGAATGCATTATTTATCCCTTGAGTAATTTGCCACAAATAATCCTCACAAGCAGGTTTAATGCTGGATCCTCTGGGATATTCCCCATTTCTGATTAATATTAACCGTGAATGCACGTCTTCAGAAATACACCAGTGGGGTACTGCTATTAGGCCTCTTCAGTGCTAAAAACCAGAATGCCTGTTTTTCATTACCAGTAAAGCTGTATCAGGTTTGTCAAATGGGCAAGCCCTGTGACACAGCTGGGGGAATGCCCTGACCCCAGCCTACCCAGACGGGCAACAGAAGAATTCTAAATGGTTTTGAACACGGACTATAAATAGTGGTCCCCATCTGGCACCCTTTGATCCCAGGCCTGAAACTGCTAGCATGCCTATCTGTAAGTTGTGTGTAAAGCATGTGGATAAATGTCTCTCTTTAACCTTAAGCAAATCCATATTTGTGTGGTGATAGTGTAGGTAACGCAACTGGACTTCTCTCTCTATAGCTGTGTCTCTAGCCAGCTGTATTTGTAATGATGGTTCTTTCTCACTGTCCTCTGCTGCACATCTGGTCACACCACTGAATGAAACAGGACTGCTACACTCTTCAGAAGGTGTTCCAAATATTCCACAGTTCAGAGAGATTTGGTGGCTCTTGAACATAACAGTAGGTTGAAACCACCATAATATAAACCCACGCAACTCAGTATTTTGGGATTCAGGAGATTGTCTTTGTTGAAGTGTTTTGGTCCTTTTTCTTCTCTTTTAGCTGAAATGTATTTGAACTGTCACATTTTTCAGTCACATGAATGAGAAGAAAGAATTACACAGAGCTTTGCTCTTCTGACAGTACTCTTAAATTCTCCTTTATACTTTTTAAATACTGTTATCAGTGCTTCTTAAAAGAAACATCTTCCAGTTAGAAGGCCTAAAAGGTATACTTTTTTTTTTAAATCCAGCCACTGCTTTTTTTTAGCAAAATAGAAAGAGTTTATAGTACACCAGAGAACAACACAAATTTTAGTGATAATAGAAACAGTAAAAAAAGTAAATGAAATATGCTGTATTAAGAATACTAAAGGTCATTTTGAAAAGTAACTAGTGAACCTAGTGAACATTACCAGTTGTTTTCCAAGCTACATCCCCACTCAGTTTGTTGGGACAATAACACAGTAACAATTTCAATAGGATTTTAATGCAAATCTTTAATGGAGACCCCATTATGGTGCCATTTATGATGTGAGCTAATGATGGCAAGATGATTTCAATATCACTCTAAGGGGATTCCATTATGAAGCCATTACAATCTGAAGCTGCAATAGCTAAATACTTTCATGAGAAATCCATAGAGACAGTGGAATGGTTCCATTACTGGTTCCAAAGTGATATGATGGCACTCCAAGGATTTCACTACAAGCCTATAGAGACCACACCAGCATGTAAAATGATGATATGCATGATGCACTTCTTTGCAGATAGACTTGTATTTCCATTTTAAAATAGAGGCTTTGTTCTGAGACACAGCAACAAAAGACATCTTCTGATTCATCCCTTTTTCTCCTACATGCACTCCAAAACACCTTCATTTGCCCTAAGAAGCAAAGCCCTTCAGTCCTCCTTCCTTTTCAATTCTTATCTTGTTGACATGTTTAAGAGAGGAAGTGAGCTTTGTTCTATTTGTTTTAGGTCATGTTTGTTTATCATAAATGTATAATTTACTTCAGTTCTCACCTACTGATGGGAACATAGAATAATCTGAGGTCAGTGTTATCTTCCGATAGTTTCTTCAACTGTCCCCACTGACAGGCCTCAGGAAAATTGTAGGATGTGAACTTATTTGAAGAATGTCTTAAACCTACAGAGAAAATTCGGACTTAAAATGGTTGTTTGGTTGGCTGTCTTCATCTGTAAGGGTAAATTGGTAAATTCCCTTGTAGTTTCTTGTGAAAGATCCATGCTGTTAGAACTTCTTGTTAATGTGTTGATAGACCATTTTCACAGCAAAAAGTTCTGTAAAAATATGCCAAACCTGCGGAAAAAAAAAAAAAAAAAAAAAAGTTAAGCATACCTTTGTGACATATTAAGAATGAAATTGTTTAGTTTGCTATAGGAAATTTTTTGAAACTCCCCTCCACCTTCACCCCATTCTGCTAAATTAAAAAATCACAATCTAAATGGGGCAGGTGGGAGGCGTTGGGGTGGTGTACAAGTGTGTGTGAATGATGTCTATATTTTTTTGTTTGGTTTAATTTTCCTAAAGTAAGCTATTTGAATAGACATTTTCCCAGAAGGTTGGAAAGGTTTTCTTCAGATTCAGTGTAAAGCTTGATTTCTAGAATGTTGAAATCATCTGTGAAAAAAATTGCTATTTTTGTCTCAGCTCTATAACATATAGAGAGAGCTTCTTCATCCTCAAAACCCTCTGTGAATATTAAGGTCTATAAATCTAAATAACTATGTATTTAAAAAAAAAAAAAAACAACAAACAGTGCATTTGAGATCCCTTTCTAGATGAGTGTTTGTCTTTCAGAAGTCTGGAATTCTTAAAGAATACTCATTCTCTTCTTCTACTATGCAAGTACTAAGCATATTTCATTGCTGTTACACCAGAAAGACACATTTCTAAAAGTCACAGAACACATGGGGGTAGGTTAAATTACATATCCTCTTCCTGCTAATGCTCTTTGTCTGACACCTTACTAATTAATGTTTTCAGCTCAGCAGATCAAGCTTTTGGTTGAAGGCTCTGTTACTACAGCATATTCCTCCCTAACCGGTTTCCTCAGATTCTGTGGAGTTCTAGCAAAGTCTAAGAAATGTGCTCTTTACCTTCTCCTGTATTTTTTCCCATTCTGTTCATTGCATTTCCTAATTTTAAAATTGAATTCCTAACTTTAACTAAATTTCATAGCAGATTAATAGTCTCAAAGTTGCTGAGTTTCTGTTTCAGGAATATAGAAGGCAGGTTAGAGACGAGCAAAAAAAAAAAAAAAGTTTTTAATGCCCCCATGAGGGGAAAAAATANAAAAAGTTGTTAATGCCCTCATGAGAGGAAAAACTAAATATGAAATGCCTTTTTTGTATTATTGTTGTATCCAATGACTTCTTGCGGTACTGATACTGCCTAGAAAAGTGGAAGACAGAGTCTTGACTCAAAATTTCAAATATTTATGTTTAAGTATCATGAACTAATGTCTGCTGTGATTGCAGTTTGCATACTGTATCCAAACTATTTAGGGGAAACTTGGCTAGAGTTTTTCTATCAACTGAGGTAACAGTGTAGCTGTATAAAGCCAGATCTGCTAGACCGGAATGTATTTGGAAAAGGAAGGTCAATTGCTAGATGCTGTGAATGGCTTACTGAGAAAAAAGTTTCTCCAGCATGGAAACTTTCAAAAACATCTCATTCTTATCCAAGAATATGAAGAATTAGAGAGCACTGGGGTGCACTGCATTCTTTTTATGATTTCTAACCCTGTAGCTGTTCAGACAGGCATACCAAATTTGACTCTAGCTATGCTTCTTTTTTCTTCTAAGAGATCTTAACATTATTTCAACATCATTTTCCTCAATGGAATAAATTGCTAGTCATTCTTATCCCAGCTCTTTCATTTACTTTTGTTGTGTATGTTTGGAATCTGTTAAGCAAACATTTCCTGGCTTTTACAGTCCTTTGAAAAGCTTGAAAGAGCTAATACTGTATGTTTGTTTTATATGCCATGTGTAATAGGCAGAGAATCAAAGCACTGGTTAAACTTCAATGCTGGCATTCACAGCTTGCTTGACTCNTTTCCAAGAATTCTTGAAATTTAGTATTAAATAGCCATTAAAAAAAAAAAAAAATGGAGGTGCTCTCATCATTCATTTTCACCTGCAAAACCTACTTGGAGAAGAATATTTTGTTCTTATGAATATGATATAAAAGATACTAGGGTTTTAGCATTTTATTGGTACTACAATTTAAAGGAAAAATAGAAAATCAGACGTGCAAGTTTTGTTTAGCTATTAGCTTCTCACTTCAGAGTTTATCACTTTATAAATACTTTGGTATTTATCTTCATCTATATAGCACTCATTAGTTTTGTTTTTATATGACAGCATGTAAACTCTACCAGTCAAATCTTCACTCATCTAGCTTTTCTGTGAACAGTGTATCCACAAGGAATTTTAAGGTACCTGCATTTATGTCATTATTGTAGTTGCAGAGCATGCTGCATAAAAATAAGTGATGTTGTTTTCACTGTGTGAGATCTGGGAGAGAACCGGGGAAGTTGTAGCTATAACAAGCAGCAGCAATAACCATGACCACTGGCAAATTCTGCAGCTATTTTTGCTGTCAGTATTGTATCTTAAAATAAAAACTTTTATTTTTAAAAATTCTCTTCTTCACACTCATGCCACCTTGATATCTCTGCTTGCCTTGCTGTCTTGGTTAAGGCCATTGGGAGTGGAACTTAATGATGTCTAAATTTGATATAGATCCCTTGTGGAGGCACAACCAGAGTTCATATATCTCTGATTCTTTCAATCCTCCTTTGTCACAAGGGGAGTATAACTATAAAACTGTTTGGTCATCTCTATAATCTTGTAAGATTTTGTGTTTTCTCTCAAGTCATAATTGATAAAGATAGTTGCTCAAATGAAAAAGCACGTGATTTCAACTTAGAAAGCACAGAACATAATAATCTTTTGCACTGTGTATGCTTCTGACATGACCTAAAATTATCCAGAGAACGGGTGATGAAATTTTGTTTAAACTAAAACTAACTAAAACTAGGGAAATGGATGAATAACCCTTAAAAAGAAAAACACTAGAGTAAATGAGGAAGGAGTAGGGGACTAGATGGAAACAGAGAGTGGAAGTATACCTAAACTGTCATTTTTGCTGTCATCATTGCTATAGAAAATAACAAACTCTGGTGTACTGTGTTATCTCTGTCTTCCTCTGTATCCTCTGATATGATTCAGAGTCCTTCTATTACAACAGTTTTTGCATATCAGAGTTTAGAAGTTGTTTTTAATCTTGTGTGGAGAAAACAGAACACATCTTATCCAAGAATTTATTGTTGGTCTAATAAGGTCTGAACAGTGTAACCAAATTGCCTACCATTTATTATTAGCTCAGTTACAATTATACTCACTCTTATAGCTAGTAATACACTGAAGATTTCTATGTACCAGCATTCCAGCATCTGATCTTTTCCTCCAGTGTAAATTCATTCTTTAAATGTCTCTCTAAATCTCAGAGTCAACAACTTCAAGAAGAAGGGGTAGTGTTGAATATACAGAAAGTTATCAACATCCCAAGTCCTTTGTTGGAAAAATATGACAGGGATTTCTTCTCCCTCATGCTTGGGTCCATGTACAGTCATTAGCTTACAAGGCTATGCTTTATTGAGCAGTAACTGGTTATTTTGCTTTTGTGCTTACAGTTTGAGGTTCCTGGTGTCCTCCAGCTTCTTTTCTTCCTTGCATTGTGTTTTGTTCTAGGATCATAAACAGCTTGCTCCACACTGACTATATACTTGCTATTCCTATCCAGTAACTAAAAAGATATTACACTATACAACTTCTCAAAGTTAAAATGAGTACAGGCAGTATTCATCTTACCAATACACAGTTGTTGCCACAGCTAAAGGAAGCTAGGAAGAGTTCAAGTCCAGATAAACGAAACAAGTCCTGACACCCTACAACATTAGTAAAACCCAATGGCTTTTTATTAGCCATTAGAAAACTGTATTTATTGGATTTTCCCTTGCTTGCTCTACTGCATCTCAGCCTGAACTTCCATTGGTCGATATTACTTATCTTGTGAAAATTTAGTATAGTTCCTGGGAAAGCTAGACCTCAGATATGAGAATCTGTATTCAAAAGATTTCAAGGGAATTAAAATACAGGTAAAAAGTGAATAGCAAATTTCAAAAGCAAGAGTAGTATGGTATGTTTATGTCTGCTGTGTGATAATGATACTTCTATTGACCTTGAGGCCTCTAAATAAGGAGGATCACATTCCCTATTGATATAACTCCAGTAATGTTAGAAAAGTTATAAAAGGAATTTATGAGGTTTAGAAGCTAGTCTCATGCAGATAACTTGGTGTTTGTCAGTCCTAAAGTTCCACCACTCACAGACACTTTATAAACTTTCTACTCCATTATCATTAACATGATAATTGCGCTTCCTCTGTGTCATAGCTTTTGAATTATTTTGCTGTCAATGTATTCAAAGCCTAATGCTGGTGGGAAAGTGCACATAATTTCTACATGGTAAAGACTTAGCAATCCCATAGAGGAAAAAATAAAGGAAAACATTATTTCGTAATATTTACGATTATTTCAGATTTATAATCTACGGTAAAGTAGAAGACTATATGGGACTCTACAGATGTCTACATTTTTACATTCAGGTCTCTCTTCTGCTCTTCCCATTGTGAAAACATAAGCAATTTCTCAAAAAAACCCTCTCCAAATCCAAACTGACTTAATAAGTAAGAAGTACTTTTTCCCCCTGTTTCTTGGGAAATGTCAGACTGCTATATGCCTAGTGGCATCAAAATTTGATGCAGGATAGCTTGCAAGCATCTGAAAAGCCTACTAAAATCCAAAAATGTTTCAAATAGTTTAATATAGCCCTAGAAACTAATATTAACATTTAAAAATTCTATGTAATCATTTAAACCAAAAAAATGGATATATGCCAGAAAGATGACACTGAAATTTTAAAGGAATATTGTCTTTTCATTTACCAACATTGGTGAAAGAGAAGAGCATACTGGTGTGTATCACAGACCTAAACATCAAACAATGATCTATCATTGCAGAGAAATAATTAATTTCCCTGATCTCTTTTAACCCTTAGGTGTTTGGACACTGGAACAAAGACTTCAAAAGGAAAAGCAGAAAAGTAGTTCCAGTAATTTGGCATAATGAGTGACTGAATTATTGGATTGGACTGACTTCCCTGTGGCTCAAAGAATTTTTCAGATAGCATTTTCTCTGAATACAGGTTTGTGTGTGTTGTTCTGTCCTCTGTGCTCCAGTTCACAGGGTATAGTCCTTTTATGTCAAAGATGTCACTCAGATGTTTTTGTCACATTTTATGAAGGTGCCAGAGAGTCTAGGGAGCACCTCTGTGGCAAGCTTAACTGAATCCATTGTAGATAGTATACATTGTATCTCTTTTCTTTTTTTCTATGGTGTCTTCACAGAAACAAAGAATAGGAGTGTGCCTTGATTATTTTTCATGATCAGGCCATTTTTGATCTCATGGCAGACAGCTGTTTTGTAGTGTGGGGGGTTTTTTCCTCATTTTTTAACACATTATTATAAGTAACTAAGAACTTGCTAATGAGAAATTATTGCTTCCTCCCAATAGAGTGTATATTGCAAAGCAGAACAGAATATTGTTCAATATCACAGTTTTTCACATGCCATTGTATATGTGGCTAAAACTTTTCTGGTTATGGTGAGAATTTGCCAGAAGTATGTGGATGGAAAATGAACACTATGGCTGCAAAATATTTTAAGGTTAGGAAACCTCAGAACAAATTCTGCTTCTCAAATTCAAATTATTATCCTTCACATTTATTCAATTTTTATGTACATGATCACAAACCAGCATTTTCCCACATACACTAAACCTCTAAATTTTCAGGGTTTGACCAGCAGTATATTTCTTCTACTGTTTTGGGTGGCTGGAGTGCAGCTTAGCAAGGTTATAGTTCCTGCACTTACATGACTTGGAAGAAACTGCAAGTGGTGAAGTGGAATAGTTACCTGCTCCTCCAAGGGCCTCCATCATTGCAGGCATGTTTCTTAAACCTTTTTTTTTTTTGGTCATGGTAATTTCAGGATTGAGTCTGTTGCATCTAATAAAATGCTGCCCATTAAACAGCAGTAATTAACAGCATCTGTTTTTTGTCTACCTGGTAAGAAATGATTCCTCTACATAGCCCCACAGATTTCATGTGAACGTAGCAGCCCACCTGTGTGTCACCACTTACACACAATTTAAATCTTCAATGTGTAAATGATAGCATAATCAGGCATTAAATGACATGAACTGCTTAAACTGTCTGGCAGATAAAAGTTGCTCCCTTCTCATTCACTGCACAAGTACAAATATAGAGGCCTGGTTTAACATTAACTTGCAGATTAGTCTTTGTTTCTTCAAAGTGAAGGAAAAAAAAAAGTGATTTTCTTGCTCTGTTTAAAAAAAAAAAAAAAGGAAAGAAAAGAAACAAACAATAAGCAGGTGAGAAGCCTTCATTAAAGAAAGACGCTGCCATTAATTAATGATCAAAAAGGGCAGTGCTGCCAGCCAAGTTTCTATCATGTAATTTTCTAGTATGTGAATACACTCCAAGATCCTACCTTTGTGAACCAGAAATTGAGTTCTTAGGAGTGACATGCATCATCCTCCCAGACAATGAGCAGCATGTGGTTTCACAAGCTGGGGTCACACCAGCTTGTAATAACTTGATGTCAATTATTTTCCTTGGAAAAAATGACTACCAGCAACATTAAAGTCCCAGGATTTTGTGAGAACATAGTGCGTTACATAGTGTGAAGATGTCAATGATACTGCCTATTGCTACTGTGATAATGTGTCTGTCTAATGCAATGGAAACATACTTTTCATCTGCTGCATGTCTAACCTTGGTTTGATCAACAATTTTGTGTGAGTGAAAGTGCCAGGATTACTGAATCATTTCTGATTAATGGTGATGCCATCAGCAGCAATGTTTTAGGCTTAAGGTATTGGTTAGTGTTCGGTACTGAGAGGAAGTACATTACAGGTATAAAACCATAGAACACAAATCTGATTCAACTAAGCCTGAGGTTTATTGTCATTTCCAAGAGATGTAAGATATGGAGATACTATTTACGAGGTGAGTCCAGTGCTGGAAACAGAAATTGCTTTAAAACAAGTTTTAAATGCTTTTCTATATATTTTTGCTATCTGTCTATTCAAAAAACTAATTTAGCTGCCTAGTTATAATTTTTCAAAAGTTTAGGTTTATAAAGAAACTGAAATGTTTTTATTTCCTTCCTTAATTATTTCCATCATCAAAGATATTTTTTACATTCCGTCATCAGTCTAGTTAATGAAATCTTCTAGTGACTAAAATATTGAGAGAAGGAACTGCTCTAGACCTTAAGCAATTTGAGTTCGGCTCTAATTTGAAATTTAAAATTATCCTAATATTGAAATGCCAGTGGGAAGTAAGCATCTAAATAGCCACTGAAAATTATCTAGCTTCTTATCTCTGCTTTGGATAGAAAACTTTCAAGTCATGGTAGTGTATTCTCCAGCATTATTTTTGCATTCAGACAGTAAAATCTTTAAAGTAACATCTGTCTCTTCCCCATCCTTACACATAGGAAAAGGGAGTCTCCCATATCTCCCAAAGTAATGCAATAATATGAGGAAGAAAGGGAACAAAAATGGAAAATTGTGTCGGGTAGGTTCAGTCTGCAAGTGTTTTCAACTACTATCCAACCCCAGTATAATCACAAGAGTTACAGTGATGTAAAACTGGTACGAGAAGAGAATTCAGCTGATAAATTCAGGACCGAGTCTTTCATGTTGTTTTCAGAGCAAACAAAACAAGCTTAGAAACTTGCCTTGGAACAGACAGTGGTAAAACAGATGTTAAAGATTAGCTCAGAGTTTCTGAAGCCATTGGACCACAACGTAATTTGATTTTGTTGCTCTTTTGATAAGAGCAGCATTTTTGGAACATGCTTGTGTACAATAAGCACACATCTCCATTTCTTTTTCCATTAATGCAAGTAGCCTCTAGGGAATAAAACTTTTCCAGTGGTAATTAGATTTGTTTTCAGTAAACTTTTGTGCTAGATAGAAGATTATAGATTATTTTATATTTGTGATCAGTTTTTAAGGGATTATGTCTACATTTTCTCTCACTTTCAGAGCTGTTAAACTGAGGAATAACTGAGGAAAATATGTAGTATTTTTCGTTTGTAAATCCATTAATATTCGTTACCATCTATCTGTCTATGTTAATGTAATTTTCAGTAGATTCATAATGTTAGTAATCCCAACATGTCCTAATCACTTTCTATTGCCTGGAATTTACATATTTTGTAACAGAACTGGAGAGATTTGCTGCCATGCTTCAGGTGAATATAAATGCAGTGGATTTTTTTTTTTTATTCAGTCAAAAGTCCAGTGAGCTATTATGCACTTTCTGCTTTGCTTTAAGCAGCATTTGTAATGCCTGGATAAATGTAGAAAAGAATAACATCATTTTTTCTACAAAACAAGCATACTAAATACAATGCCATGGGAACACAGATTTCTGTATTTTCTGGTAGTGTTCCCCATAACTGAGGGGAAAATTCCATTCTACCGCAGTGTATAGCTTAGGTAAATATTCTGTAAATATTTCTGCTATCACAATATGTACATTCATAGAGGACAAATAAAGTGAGTTAAATTGGTGGTCTTTGTATCAATAGACTGTGTTTGGCAATAATTTGGATGCAAGATCACAAAGCCGTGAAACTTTTTCAAGCCTGGGAGACAATATTTGTTAAAAAGGAAACCAGATTCTGGTGCCCTAGTTGGTCTGCCTGTTCATCAGTTAACCATGGAAGGAAACTAGGCAATGTTAATGAGCAACTCCTGAGCACCGGTGAACAGGATAAGGGAAATTGTGAGACAACCCGGAGACCAGAATTTGGGGAATGATCCAAAAACTGCTGTCTGAACATATTGTTTGATTATCTTAAATGCTTGCTTAGAAGTAACTTAGTTTAAAAAAAAGTTAAAATAAAGTGGAAATAATGTTAACCTCTATGTTATGTGACAGTGCATATTTAAAAAACAAGGAAAATGAGATTTAAGCCTTTATCTTTACAGGCTTCTAAGGTAAAAGTAGAGCTAGAAAGAAAACTTTTCTCCCTTATTTTCTTCCATCATAAACTATGAAACACTTTTTCAGTCTAGGATAAGTTGCTCTAGAACTCTGGGCATAATCTCAAGGCATGTTAGTTTGCCAAATCCAGTAGAGCTAAACTTCTACTTACAGTCTGCAAAAATATTTTTTATCATGTAGATCCTAACCTTCAGAACTCCTATACGAGGGGATTTTCTCCTCCTTTAACTTCCCTTTCAAGGAACACTGAATGAATTTCCAGGTAAATTTTGTTTTACAAGCTGACACTTTTTTATTCTCTGTTAATTCTAATGATGTCTTATAAACAAAAAAAGATTGATTTTGTCCTTTATATGTAATATTTATAAATTCTCATTTATTTAATCTCACTCTCATGCCTGATATCATTACTAGAATCCTTCAGTAAAAGTATATTTATTAAGCTCTCTCAAAATCTAAGGAATGTTTTTTCTCTTTTCATGTATTCAAACAGGACAGAAAACAAAATAAGTTAAAAGTTTATAGTAAAGTCTTCTAAATTCATGGCAAGCAATTTTCAAACTATTTAAAAAATATGTAAAGACAAATATAAAAATGTTTCAAACTGCCTAAGTGCACACACAACTTTCAGATACACATCTGTTCACTGAGATTAGAACTATTTATAGTAAAGATGGGCCTTTAAGCACACAAGTATACCAACTGAATAACCTTCTATCAATAGATAGAATAATGCTATCATAAATGCATAGCTAGAACATGGGAAATTGTCTTACTCAAATGTTTTTCTAAATGTTACAGTACTTCATTACTTAAGACTTAAAATATCTGGCTTTTTTCCTTAATATAAACAAACAATAACATAGCAGTAATAGAAGCTAACCTTCAAAAGTACTCAAACAACTATTACTGGATACAACAATGGTCAATATTTTCCATAGGAAAAATGGGTTTCCTATAAAGCTAAGGCCTTTTATTTCTCTTTCTTTCTTTCACAATTTCTTCCCTTGAGAATATATAAGTTCTCTTCTCAAGGGTATATGACTTGTTAGTATAAAGAACCATAAGTAATTCTAGGTCAGTAAAGACTATTATCTACTTTATCACAGTAGCTGATAGCATTCCTCAAGCAAGAAATATAAAACATACATTAATGCTTACCCATCTTTCAGCACTCTGTGGCTTAGAAGCTTCTCAATATATGAATATTATCTTTTAGTTTAAAACTTTAAATAGTTTCAACTTCATTAATGTGTTTAATTGCTCTTTGTATCTATTTATAATCAATTTATAATTTGACATTAACTACTTCCATTAGCTACAAGTCTCTTTCACTTCTTTGCATTAATTTCAGTGCTTTCATCACAAATATTACATAATCACTCCATTTCTGCACACCTCCTGTGATTGTATAGTTGTTTCCCTTTTTTTTATTTTTTTATTTTTTAAAGTTGAAGTCTATTTGCCTTTACTCACGAGAAGGCAACTATTTCCTCTATAACTTTTTTGAGTGGTGGGGTCCAAGATCTCACTATTCAGTAGTCAAGATGCAGACACAACATAGATTTATACAGTTGTGCAATGATGCATAATGTTTAATTCTCTATTATTTTTGAATAATTTCTACATTTGGAACATTTTTTGTGTTAACACTGTTCACAGTGATTCTCACATCTCTTTCCTATGTAAATCAGTCAGCTTAGAACACGTCACCCAGTGCATATTTTTAGTGCTATTTTTCATCATGTATGTTACTCTGAATTTATCATCCTTGAATATCATCTGCCATTTTATCACTTAGTCTCTTGATACCATGATATTCTCTGTAGTTTTTTAGAGCCAACTGTTTTTATTACCCTCAGTAATTTTCAACCACCAGGAAACTTAGTCATCTCACTAATTACCCCTTTCTACCTATTACATATGGTGAACAGTAAATATCCAGACAAAAATCGCTGTCAGATGTGTCTGAAAAGTTATCGCTGTCAGATGTGTCTGAAAAGTTATCATTTATTTACCCCTTTCTTCTGAAGTGTTTTATTTATTAACTCAAAAATTCTTAAGAACCTTTCCTGTGTGATGTTGCCAACAGTTTTCCAGTGTTAACATATGAAGCACCTTTAAAGACTGAGATAAAATTTATATTGAGTGAAAATTGACTCATGATGATAGTACAAGACAGTGAGGAATTATTAATGTTGCTGCTTACCTAAAATCTAAAAAATTCTAAAACCCCACAGTAAATACACAATAATTTTTCTTAGCCTTGGAGTTTGATGAAATGCAATAAGCCTGAGTGTATGTGTCCTTGAGAATACTCTCTTCTTCCTAAGGGAAAAATTAAATTTCCTGTATTTTTGTTATTTGTATGTTTGTTCTGTTGCTTCTTCTTCTTTTCTGTCCTTTACAGTTTTCTGTGATCTAGCATTGACCTATTTACAGAAACCAAAAATCCTGTTTGAAAGGTAGAATCCAGAAGGATGACAGAATTATTGTTCTGGATTTAGGCATTTTTATAGCAATACTGCTGACAGAAGTCACACAATTGGCTCCACTGTCTGTTGAATACCTAAAAATAGCGAAACGTGGCCCTTGTTATAAAGCAATCATGGTTAATCTTCTATACAGCACAAGTGGTCTTATTTCTTCACATTGCATTCTGCTCATGGTTTTTTTGCCCTGTGTTTATTTGCATTCTAATTTGTGTTTAATAAGAAAGAATCTTCCTTTTCCCCAAAAGACATTTAATTGAAGTGAAGGTGACCAGCAGGTGGTTTGCATAAAATTTCATTAGCCTTTTAGGTTGTTTTTGACACCTTTATGAAAGAGTGCTTCATTACCATGCAAATGGTCATTGGCCCTGTTTCCAAGCTAATCACCATACAGCATAACATACATATCACAATGTTATATTCTGTAGGATTGATAATATTACTTCAGCTAAGTTCAGAGTTAAAATGTCACCCTTAAATAACTGCAGAATGGCAAGTATCTCATATAAGCCATATCATATTTTGTTATTAGGAATATCCAGTACTACTCAGATAAGAGAACCAAAGACAATGTGTTTGACACTTACCCTTTCTGATAAAGAAAATGATGATTTCTTTACAGCTTTGAGATGACGTTAAGACCACTCAGTACAAGTATTAACTTTCATTTCCTGAGTTATGTCTCATGAATATAAATAAATGAAAGTTTATTTTGCAAAAAGGTTTGCAGCCCAATAATGTTTACACTTTCCAATAATTACAATTTTAAAAATAATTTAAAACAAGTTAAAAAAATAAAATCACAATTACATTTTGGTTTGTATTAATTGAGGTTTTTCATATCGCTGGCTTCTTTAAATACGAGATTTCATTTTTGCTATCATTTCTGTCCTGTACATTAAGCAATGGAAAATTTCAGGTGTATACCCACAGTCTTTATTTTCACTGCATGCATAATTTACATTTTCTCCTGTATACTCTGATTTTTCTCAACACTGCTCTGAACGTAGATTTTGAAAAAGGATTCAATGAGTTTCAAGTAATACAAATTGCAAATGTAAGGAAATGTTGCAAAAGTAGTGTGATGCTTACTGAAAGGCTCATTTTGGGAGAACTTATTTAGAGAAAGATTATTTGAAGGTGGAGACTGCACTTTCGTTTTAATAACTGCCATCCACTTACAGTAAAGCATGAGAACGTGTGTGTTTTTACAACCTTTTCTTTTTGTAAAAAATTCAAATAGAGTTTGGACCTTCAGGTAGCCACTATTAAGGCTACTAAATGTTTCAACCCTATTTAGCAAGCACTTAAGTATAAATGTCTGAAAACTGACACTGAAGTTGTATGCAGACAAAAAAAAAAAAAAAAGGAAAAAAGCTACAATGATATCATGATTGTTACTGTTTTTTCTTTCTTTTTCAGCCATATAGGTGCAAAATAAAATACATTTACCCTTCTTTGAAAAGGGGACTCTCACGGCATATTCATAACAATGTATATCCTGGCCCTGGCTTGGTGGTCCAGCAGGATTTAAGGTGAGACTAGAAGACTACTAGCATGAAACAAATTGCAAAATTTCAGTGTTAGCAGTACTGTAAGTGATACTAAATTAGCTAGTTGACAATGTTGCTGTCATAACAATGGTTGCTGTTACGACTGCTACTACAAGCAATTTCTGACTTTAACAAGCAGTGTCACTTCTTCCAAAATGCATAAGTTGTTATAATGAGAAATGAAATTATGTGAATTAAAGGACCATGTCTTATTCTGACACAGGAATTACTCAATTAATTGTATAAATCTTGCTGTAAATCATGAAAAATAAGTTTCAAAAACAAGACTTAGGCTTCTGAATTTTATGGCAGCTTAAAAAAACACATCAAATCTCAGTATTTTTTTAATTAAGTTTAAGTATTTTTGCCTTTGAGTTGTTTACTTACTGTAATAGCAAAGACTAGTTAGGCAGTATGGAATAAGCATAATGAATATAAATCTCAGGAATACACATGACCTGTTCCATATGAACTTCACAAATCATTATTCTTGTTTTGTAATTCATCAAACATCCACTCCATCCTTTCTTTTCTTTGCTTAATTTTTCCTGAATGTCCTAGTTACAGTGGCTAGGACCAGAGCTGTGTGTTCTACACCCTCTCTATCATTTCTCCTGAACTGTTAATAAGGGGTCATTTGCAGCAGCTGCACAAGGCACACCTAACACCACAGGCTACAAGCTGGGTGTTAGAGAACCCTGTGAGATAGGGGAGTGTTCCTGTCTTCAGTCAATGGCTTAGGCATGATAACTCCCCTCCGGGGAGGCATTAGCACCTTCAGACCCAGCCTGAGGGGTCATGTCTGCTAATGGGCCATTAGGGACTGGCACAAAAGGCAATTGCAATGACTTAGGGCATCAAAGATTCCAAAAATATCCCATGACTAACAGAGTTAAATCACCCACTGCAAAACTCCCCATCTTGTGGGGAGGTACTGGGTATTCCCACCTGAACCTAAGCATATATAATATTTGGGTTTGGGATTTCTGCCACCACTCATCAGATCCAGAGGAGGACCAGAATCTCAACAGGACTGCAACTGCCACTCTCAACCAGACTGCAACCATCATCCTCACTAACAGGTTTTCCTTTCCTTTTACTTTGTATTCAGGGAGACCACATGATGCTCAGCACAGGGGCTAACAAACACCATTCCGTTCATGCCCCAGAGTGCTGGGTTATACGTCTGATTTTTGTGGGTTAAAACCAATTTTAATTTGTTTGTATTTATTGTAATCTTTTCATTAAATCGTAACTCTGACTCTCAATCTCTCTTGAGTCTGCTTTATTTCTCCCACGGTTTACCTTTAAACCAGCACACTGAAGAATCACAACATTGAAGTGTCTGTGGTTAAGAAGGGATGGCATTTTCAAAATTCCACAGTGTACATCATAAAGCTCCAGCTACTGACCTTCTGCTTTTTTATTAAGAAAGAATATAGTTTAAAATATTTCTGATGACCCAGTGGGTAACCCAGAATAGGAAGAATGAAATGATTTTTCTCATTAAGTAATTTCAGGTAATTTTAAATTGCTATACATCATAGTTCAAATTCCAGGAAAATATGAATGAACAGCCATTGTTAATCTCTGAACATCTGGTTTGTATTTCAACATTTGAAGAGTACTAAAATGTGGCATAATGCTGTGTGGTTTTAGTGAAAGCCATTGACATATTTCAATTACTCTGTTATTCTGTTGATTTGTGTTATGTGTAGTAATATCATATGCAAACTATATGGTAGAGCACGTTAAATGTATGGTATAATTTGTACAATGTAGTGGTACAATGCATAGGAAAAGAACTTACATGTGAAACAATGAATCTGTATTACAAACTAACTACAGAAGATAAAAAGCTGACTGGAGCACTTGTACGGCAATTCAAATGCCAGCTGGAATCCTAAAATCACGCTTCAGTTGTAAGTACTAGTAGATCCTGGTGGGAACTACAGCATGATAATTAACTAACTATTAAGTCCATGAGAGCAATATTGCTCCCTTTTAACCTGTTTATCCAGCCTCAGTTTTCTTGCCTCAGTCTTGCCTTGACTGAGCTTCAGGAAGCATGTTCACCTTAGAAAACTGATGTTACATAACCTCTCCTTGAACATCACTGCCCAAATCAAACACAACATACAACCCTTATTTAGGACTTTTCATCAGAAAAAGCTGTCAAGGACATCTGTTACTTCAGCTTCTGCTTTGGTGTTTCTTTGTAGAGTCTTGACAGTGAAACTCTTAAGTCAGTTTAGGCACATCATATGGTATGAATCCATACTGTACCTGGAATCAGACTGTTAGGATAAGCACACAAGTACAGATAAAAAGTTAAACTCTCTCAGTTTCCCTAATGTTTACTTAAAACTCTCAGTTTCCACAAATATTCATTCCAAGAAATCATTATTTAGAACAGTAGCAGAGATACAAATGAGGGTAATGTACAGCTACAGCAATTAATTTCAAGATGTAAATGAGTATTTTCAGAGTTTTTTGAAAGCAGAAATCAATCAGTTTCACTTAAATTGTAAGAAAATATAAATAATATTTATATAACTTATTCCTAGCATAGTCCTGATTTCCCAGCAGAAACACTGTAAAGCATAGATGACATAGAGTGTTTTCACTCAGACTTCTCTTTTCTTGAGGACCTTGGGGAATACAGTATTCCTACAGTTAAGAGTATGGAAATAAAAAGAAGTGTCATATGTGCTTAACTAATCTGAAAAAGCCAAGGTCTCATCTTCCTTCAAAACCAGCATAAAGCATCTCAAGAGTGTGTGTGAGGCGAGAAATCCCTCAGTACTGTACTTGTATATCAGAGAAGTATGATAAGAAGTTGTAGTACCATTAGTTAGAATTTGACCTTAAAGTTTTCCAGGATCAGTGCAGCTGCACGCACACCACAAAGTACTAGCTAAATGCTGCAATGTAGTCTTTGATATTTTTCTGTGTCATGATTAATTTAATCTATTAATTAATTAAGCATTTCCATATTTATAATTGAATGGTTATGCATGGATAATTATCACATTACTACTGAAGTACCATAAACAGCTTCCTTCACTGACTATTTTTTGTCATTTTTTTTTCTTTTCTATCCAAATGCACTGTGTTTATATGTAAAAACATTTATCAAATAAAAACAGTAAGATAAATATTTCTTTTATGTGTTTAAATATGTTCACGTTTGGTGACATAGCTGCTTATATCCATATCAACTTATATCCACTCCATTGCAATCCAGGCAATTTTTCCCAACATCAATCTGCTTTCTGTGTTTGCTGCTACCCTCAGTTGCATCCAGCTGTTTATGCAGTGAACTGGGGAATTGATCCAGCTGTAAAAGAGCTCAAACATTTTTTTCAGAGATAATTTAGGATAAATTAGTTCATCAATCCAATCCATTCTGTGGCTGTACAAACACTTGTGTCAGCACTGAGCAGGGGTTCCTGGAGCAGAAAAAGCCTAGAGAATGAAGGTGGCTTGGTGAAGCTTACAGCACAGTTGCTGCCAGAGGATCACAGCCACAATGTCCAGTACTGAAATTCAACTGCAGCTTATCTGGAACATATAATCATCTCCTTCTGACTAAGTCCAGTTTTCATAATAGTTCTGTGTACATATATTTTTGCAAGGTGCTGTTCCATTACCTTTGTTTACTGAAAGCTAACACCTTTTTCTCCCAAATGAGAAACTGGTAGCTGCAAATCTCACAAGCCCAAGAGGTACCTGTCTTTCTTACATTTATTTATGAACGAACTTGTGCCCTGATCTTGCCTGTGGATCTGCTAGCATGGACTTCTGTGCCTGTCACTTAAATCAGTAGAGCTTCACAAAGGCCCAAAGGGCCATGACAGTAAATGAAGATGAGAAAAGCTTAAAGCAAGACAGATTTAGAGAAGTAAAAATACTGCCATAGTTAGCTTCAGCATATTTTTTTTATTTTCACCCACTGAAAGTACTTTCCAATACTTAATTATATTCTGCTGAAAGTAAAGATTATAATTTTAATGTTCAGGTCTTCTTATTCTGTCCTCTGACAAAACAGCTGAATAGTGACTTTGAACACTGGAAGGTTTCTAGAATAAACTTTTAGGAACTCCCTTTATTTATTCCATTCCTGTTTTGGAAGAAGTATAAATGCACTTGATGTGAATCCTATAGATTCATTTTTTGCGGAGAAATACCAAGCCTGTAGTCTTTATTGCTCATTGTCCTTATTGTCTATCAATAGTTTAATTTCGTTATGCTGTTTTTAAGTAAAATTGAATACCAGCTTGTCATAGTAATGCCTACTGTAAGCAATAAGGGAATTGAGCTCAGCACTCCAATGCCATCCTAATGCAATATCAAAGAAATAGCTCTAGAAAGCTGAATTAGAACTGGTAGTTGAAGCAGAACACATTTCCCATTCTCTCTACATTATTCCTGCAAATTATATCTTTCAGAGGCAGTGCTCTCTGGAAGAAAAATAGTATACTGCTCTTGTGCCTGGGTTATGTATTTGTAAAACTGCTCAAGCAGAAAGGGAAGTTGAACATTTCAGTATCTGCCTAGTTCTACCCCATGGATACAGGAAAAAAAAAAACACTGAATGAAAGGTGCTGTATTTCTTTCATACATATCAGTACAGACTACTGAGATAATCTTCTAACAAGGAGTGAATGTGCAGCAGTTGTGTTTGAAAATACTTGCACATCTGGTAGTGGTGTATCAAAACGCCTCATTTGTTAACCCAAATCCTTTTCACTGCAGTTGTTTAAAGGATCAGTGTGCATGTCTTTGTTGAAAAATACCTTCCCTGCAGATACGCAGACTGCATAAATCAGCTAGAAGGACCAAGAAATATACAGACATAAAAGCTGCGCATTAATTGATATGTTCAGTAGCTACCTCTAAAATTGCAGAGTAAGTTTTTCACACTAAAGTAGTGATAACAGTAAGTACATCATGCTATCTTCCAAAAGCTGAACCAATAGAGCTAAAGCTAAAAAAGTTTCAACTTATTTGTAAAAGTCAGCCGTACAGAGTCAAGAGATACGACTTTTCTAATGCATTTTATATTAGATCCATATTTTATGGACTTAGAAGAAAAAATGTGGAAGAACCCAAGGTCCTCTCTGATGCTAAGTAGAGCTTTAGAACTAGCATTTATATTCACTACAATTATTAAAGGCAGAATTTCCTCTAGACACAACCAGTGTAGAGATGTTTATGGTAGATATTGCCACAATTTTATCAAACATTTTTGGAGGGTATGGAGAAAGGCTGTCTAACAGGGAGAGAATATTAGTAGTCTAACTGATTACTGTCTTATGTGTAGATCTTAATATTGGTAGAACTTCTAATATACCCTTAAAATACTGGTTGTTTCTTCAGGTAATACGAGATACAGGAACTTTCCAACCTGAGTCTGGAGTTTTCTAATCAGGGAGCTCTTTAAATTGCTCTTTGCTGGCAGGGGAAATAATCTTGGAAGCGCTGATGTATTTTTGCTTTTTGAGCAATGTAGGCTCTGTATGACATCTCTGTAGCCATACAACAGGGATTGGTGCATTTGCTTTCCACAGCAGGTTGCAATGCTGAGATCACCAAGCTAGCAAAAGATATTTGAGCTCCAGAGCTGGAAGATGTATGAATGCATAGATGCCTGTGATTGCTTGGAGCTAGTAAGCCCAGCTAACAGGCAGATCTATTTAGCTGACCCACATCACTGTGCTGATCTAGGCAAAATATGTATATTCAACACCCCAGTTCGCTTTGTACTTGTACCAAGTTGCTCAGAGGTCTCTAACGTAATGCTCCACTACACGCTGAAGACTTGCTTGTATCTGGAATACTCTAGATAAATGTACAAGAAGAAGCTTGTATATTGAGAGGATCATATTCCTACACAGAAATCTTTTTTTTTCCGTGTAAAAATGGGAGTTATCACCTTAGAAAATGAAAGGCAAAGTCTCTCTGAGAAATAAGAGATGTATTTTATGATATTTGCTCACTGAAGGTGTCAGGCTGGCTATGGTTACACACAGATTCAATTCTGTGAAAAGTTTTTTGAATAGTTCCGAAAGGGCAGAGCTCTGATGTGGGCTTCGGCAAAGAAGTGCAGTGGTGTTGTACAGCAAATTATTTAGCATTTCCTGACTATTTTTCTGTCTAAGAAGTGGGAAATCTTCTCTGCATATGAAACTCACAGACAGTATAAATGTAAGTATATTTTAGGTCCAAAGGCACCGTTTGATTCAAATAAATAAATAAATAAATAAATAAATAAAT
>VWZG01005583.1:33343-84852 GCA_013396735.1 Grallaria varia | reverse complement strand
AAATGCCTAAAGGAATACGGCAAATTTGGCGTCATCATTATTTTGGAGTTGTTTTCAAAAACTGTAGTGTAGATACAAAAAAAGTACCTAATAATACCTTTAATACAAATAAACAAGACTAAAAAAGATTAAAAAAAATATCTGCCATCCNATATCATGTAACTGGGAGGCCAATTTCTGGGCAAGAATTGGGCAGAAATTTGAGGGTTATTCTTAAAAAAATATCAGCTTTTCAAAAGTTTACCTGTTCTCTGTTGAGAAAACACAAAACCTTTCTCCACACAGGAGAATAATGTCAGTCCACTCTACATCCTCACTTATTAAAGCTGAGAATTTATTATTATTATTATTATTATTGTTGTTGTTGTTGTTGTTGTTGTTGTTCCTAAGTTTGACTTCTGAGCTTCAATATCTGGTATGGTTTGCTTTCTGATGGCTTAGTGGACCCTTCTCATACTATCCTTCACATTTCAAAACAGTAACTTATTCAGTGTCTCTGTTTGAACTAATAATCATCCCCTTCAATATATGATAAATGGTTTATGGATATTGTTGTGACGTAGATTCAGTTTAGAGATCTGTCTAATAATCAGTACATGTTAGAGTCCATCTTCAAAAACTAATAGGGTTTTGACTTAACTGGCCTGGGACAGCACATTTTTATTTTTGTGGGGAATAGATGTGTGATTACACCAAGTTTCATGTTCTTTATTACCGTCACCACCATCCCACATTTTTTTTCGTTCCATGAAGATAATTGGAAAAACAAGGACCAAAGGGAATTTTTTTCCAGTAGGATAAATAGATGATTTGCGTGTGTCAAGAAAACTAAAAAATTACTTCATAGGAGTGAATTCCTCCCTTGAAAGGTGACAGAACTCTGGAGTATTTTATAAGCCTATCACCTAGTTTTGGCATAAGTTCAAAAAAAAATTCAAAACTTTTTAGCAGAGTAAAAAAACCCAAAAAATAAATAAATCTACTTTTACCTGTTAAAAGAATTAACTGTTTTCTGAAAGAGTAGGTGATACCTTGTTTGGTCTGAACAACCTAATGCCTGAGCGTGGTTGTTACCTTTTCAAGTGATCCTCCAATCTTTTTGTCCAGCACCTCATGGACCCCAACTAAACAGGATAGGGAGATCACTTTTGATTTTCTATTTATGTGTACATTACAGGGCAAAAGCAAATAAATCAATAAATAAAACTTCAGACATATCTCTTAACACAGATTTCCTTAGAGTTTACTGAATCAGAGTGTGGATAATTCCACACTGAAATGAATAATGCAGCTCTGTGCAATACATTTATACAGTAAAGTTGTGGTTAATATGTACATATAAATATATGTCTAGTCCATCCTTCGTTTTCTTTGGAATCATGAATACTCTCAGAGAGACAAGATTGGACATAGGAGCACTAATTCTGGGGAATGGGTTACAAGAACTAAATTCAGATATAAAAAACCAAACCAGTAGTACAGTATTCTCTCTTTTCTTTCTGTCTTCCCTTCCTGCAGTTTTCATTACTATTTTTGGCCTTGCATGATTATTAGGTACTTTGTTTGTATCTACACTAAAGTTTTTGAAAACAACTCCAAAATAATGATGATGCCAAATTTGCCATATTCCTTTAGGCATTCTATTAACCAAAATAGCATTTTTAGCAGAGTAATACTGATAGATGTAATCAAACTTAATCTGATCTCAGAGCAGATCTACAGTGAGGCATTGCGAGCAATTCAGCAGTATTAATTTTGTCTTAATCTTGTCCTATACTTGTCATTAAATATCTCATGTTCTTCATTATTTGAAAGGTCAAATTTCAGCATTTCTGGAATTTGATTTGTGTTTACTTGTTTGTTTTGTTTTTTTTCAACTCAACTTCAGAATTCTTCCATGTCTTAGTTGTTAGGCACTTTATAAGAAACATTTAGTTATTACAGTTACGTAGTGATTTTTTTATGATTTTTTTTTTAATGGATGAATGTTTAACATCTTAGGGAACAGAGGGTGCTTTTCAATGGCATGCTACAGCTTTTCTTCATCTCTAGAATCTCCACTGCTCATTTACAGTGCACGCCTGGTAACTTTTTCAACTTACCTAAAGGGTACTTCTGTTGCGTAGAGGCACTCCAAGGCAAAATCAATCTTCCTAATGGCAGAGAGAATTGTGCCACCTCAGTTGGTATTACAGGTTATTTAGCGTAAACATATGTGTTCCCATTAAGGGCCATCCGCATTCAACTAAAATGAGTCACTTGTGTAAGAAGTTTTGTTTATAAATCTGAGACTAATTTCCCTAGTCTATTCTGTATGTGCCATGTGGTATAAAACTGTACAAACGTCAGTGTGCTGTCTTGTAATATATTTCTCTCAGAGCAAAATGTGAAGTCATTATGCAGTATATTTCTCAGCAGAATTATAAATAAATAGAACATGAAAAAATAAAATCAGTTCTAGGTGAAGACCTTCTTCTCTCTCAGTTAAGAATGCAAATATTTCTTCAGTAACTACAAGCCACTGACATGGTGGTTATATGAATATACAGTTAATGTAGATTATATTAATTATGTCCACAGATATTTAACCCATTGATTAAAAGAATCCATTTCCACTGGGTTCTATAGCTGACTATATGGTCCACATGCACAAGAATGTACTGTGGCTGCTGTTGTTTGAAAGCAGACTGCCTTTTCAGTTTTGCACCACACAGTGAGATGGAGTCAGTCAGGTTTTCAGATTCCTCGGAGGTGTGCAGTTTCAAGTTACAGTCCCTTTCATCTGTAATAGTCAGACAGAAGAGTTTTGCATTTCAGAAAATGTTTAATCTGTATACTGGTTGTCTTTTATGTACTAAAATCTGAGTAAATTTCAGCCTTCCTGAATGTGCCTGAGCATTTTACGGGGGTCAGCGTTCACCCAGCTACATCTGTGCCACCACTGCAGGATGACTGGGCTGGAGAGGGAAGGAGGAAGGCAATGGCAGGGATGATTCAGACATGAAAATCTGGGCTCCCTGCATCTGTTCACCTGCAGACCCTGCAACGCCATTGGCATTAGGCTGCTCTTGAGTGACCTCGCTGCAGCAAGAGTGCCCCAGTGTGCTTATCTGCACTCGCACAGGAAGTGTCCTCAGCGACGGTCCTGGTAGAAAAATCATTGTGCTCTCTCCTTACCCCATGAGCTCTCCCCTGACCTATCGGTATGAGGTTGTCCTGGAGGTCACCTCAGGACTCTGCCTGACTCCTTGTTTTAACAGCGCTGTTAGCACAGGATTACCAGCATTAGTTTTTTTAGTACAGAACTGGGATTTGGGAAGCAGTGCCCGTACAGTCTGGAAGGAGCTTTGTTCTTTCTTTCCACCAGACCATTTTCTACTTGTATTTCTGGTGAGGGATTGGGATCCCCCAGTGCAGGTGGGGGCTGCTTCTTGTTAAAATTTAGCACATATGGGCTGTTTAATATCTCCCAGCAGGGAGAGGCTGGGATTGAACAGGTACCAACAGGGACTGTATGGTATCTGCTATGGGTCTTGGTGGTATCTGGAACTATTATAACATTTATGTATGAGGTTGGCTAGCACAGTGTACTGTGTTTGGCTGGCGTTGCCTGGCAAATTTGAAGCTCTCAGCACTTGTGGCTACAGTGCTCAAGGGCAATGTCAGACCACAGGCTCCCAATGAAAGCACTGCACAGAAGCCAAACCACTGGGAGAGGGATTGCAAGTGTTCTGGCCTCTGCTGACACTATGTATGTCATCTTTAGTGGATCTCATATGGAAGAGTTTTGGAGAGCAGAAACCTCTAGTCGTTGAGACAGCAGAGGCAGTGTAGAAAGTAGGAATGTCTGGGCATACTCCCTGTACTGGGGAGCTTTTAATTGCATTGAAAGCTGGCCTGCCTTGTAGATAAACCAGGGTCATGTACTCAAAGAAGCTGAAACATGAAGTTGTAGTTGTAAATCACACAGATCTGCTTCTTGGGTTAAGTATGGATAGCCCAGGAAAACTTACCACTGTCAGTCCCAGCTGTGAATGCACCCATGAAGCCTATGGGCCTGCAGATTCAGGAGGTTCAGGTGGAACAGCCAGGTCACTTTTGTGACACTGCTAAGTGTTAAGACCTAGACTGACTAGGTCAGCAAGAAAACTTTGCCTCCCTGCTGATAAAGGTACTACAAGAAAAGAGCATAAGAAAAGCCAGTGAAATTCCTTTTCATTGTGCAAATATTTCTGACACTTCTGCTTTGCTTAAATCTGGTCACATCCTACACAGACATCCCTATATGCTATCAGTTCTAAGACTTCACACTATTCCTGTAATCTGTACAGAATTGTATATGACAGTATTTGATATAGGTCTTGAAATGGCGAGTCTTAAAAAAAGACAGTACATACAAGAATAAAGCTGTTAATTACAGCTATCAAGGTTATGAAATCACTCAAAAAAGGAAAGGTTTAAATTAGGGTTTTACTTCTGTCATACACTGTATGATCAAATTTTTACTTACATGGTCACTTTTTTTTTTTTTTTCATATGTTTGCATCTCTGAATAAACAGCACCAGGCCTTTTCTGCAGATGAATCTGAGTAATATGTTAACAGCACATTTTTTTCCCACAGTTGCAGAAAAAACACTGTAAGGTCATGCAATTAAGGACTATCGTTAATCATGTGTTGAAAAGGCAACTTCAATTATGACATTTCCTAACTTTCCAGTATTAAATTAATAGTCCTTAATGTACTCATAAAAGTAGCTTTTTCCATGCACTTAGTTACCATTTTAACTTTCCTTTTGTTTGTTTTATTATGTAGTCAAAATAAATTTAGTTTGCCTAATTAGAATATATACAAGTCTATATCATCTTTAGAAATGGAGAATTTTCAGTTTAAACGTGCAATAATTAAGAGCAAATGGGACCAGGCCCTTAAAATAGTGATAACTCTGTATTTTAAAAAGTTATTATGCAGTGGTTTGGTTCTAGAGAACTAGAGAGGACAGCTGGAAAGATGCCAATAAAGACATACTGAGAATTTTACTTTTATCACAAAGATCAAAGGAATGCATGATCTTCAGCAAGAATCGAGATGGAAAGTGATAAAATTATAATGCGCATTGCAGATGATAAGCAAAGTAACTGTTTAGCAATTTGTGGGAAGGTGGAGAGCTTTTATGACAGAGCAAATGAAGACAGAAAGTAGCCCAACCACATGTTTAGAGTCTGTCAGAGGCTATATTTTGAAATGTGGAAGGCTAACAGCCACTAGATATATTCTTTAACTGAAACCATATTCATATCAAAAATCAGGATATACTATTGCATAACTGGCACAACTGGGGACATCTAATCTTACTAATGTCTTCGTACTTGGTATAGGCAATAAAAACAAAGAAATAAAAGAACACCGTTAGTATAATGAGTTAGACTGTTCAACTCTGATTCTTGGCAAGCCCTTACCCAAATATTTCCTCTGTGTACTTGCTCAGAAATAATTAATGCATAATAGTATGGCTTCTTTTTTAATAAAATAGCTTGACCCTTTCTAATGTTTATTACACAGCTTAGTCAGAGTGCTCACACGTACAAAAGAGTGTCGCAGTTTTTGCAATTGCTCCCAGTTTGTCCTGCATGAAACTGTAATGAGAAAACGTGATGCTGGGGCTCCCCAGGGGAGTGGTCAAAGTACCAAGGCTGACAGAGTTCAAGGAACATTTAGATGATATTCCCAGGCGCACAGTGTGTCTCTTGGGGATGGTCCTGTGCAAGGCTAAGAGTTGGACTCGATGATTCTTGTGGGTCCCTTCCAACTCAGAACATTCTGTGATTCTCTAATAAGCCTTTCCCCCACAGTATTATAGCATTGATGGTGATAATAAAAAGACATACAACTATTCTAAAATGTACAGAGGTTTAAGATAGGAAAGCTTTCTAGAAGCAAGCCTACTGTACCTGTGCTGGAAAAGGAGGTTTAAAGTAAATCCAGGGCTCTACGTCAGCAAATGTAAATGCTGTACTTCTATCGACTCGGCGAACTGCTCCTACTTATGCCAAAAGTTAATTTGTCTTCAAAGTACCATTCAAAGGCTTTATCTCCCACTGTTGAATGAAAAAATGGAGTTTAAGGTTTAAATTTATTTTCCCTTTACACTGATTTTTGTGTAGTTCAGTAATTTTGAAGGATTTGGAGTTTGCCCATAACAGCATGAGCTTCTTTACATTACAGAACTTAATATTATAGCCCTAAAAGTTCAGAGACAAATTGAATGACTGAATCTTAATAATGGCAACTTTCCTCACAGTAAGAACACACATATTATTCATAAACTGCTCTCACCAGATAGTAATTTTGTTTGTGGCTTGTTTTAAATAAGCTATTTAAAATTCTGTAATTAATTCAATATACACGGCAAAAATGACAGATGGTTATGATAAAAGAACTTAATGCCTCATGGAAGCAAGTCAAACTACAATCACTAACAGATGTTTTTTGCAAAGCCAGATCGTGTGTGCGTGTATGTGTGTGTGTATACATATTACATATGTATATATATGTACACAGTAGAAATATGGATTTATATATGTTTCTGTGCATTTCTATCTGTATCCATAAATGATTCTTGAACACTTCCCAAGACAAGGCAATAGTTGCACAGTTTCTTAGAGCACTAATGACCACATTTATTCCTGTAGTCATACAGAAGAATTCTATTAAGGACAATTCCTTCAATTCTCCTTCAATTTTAGAAAACATTTAAAGATAGCACTTTTTGTGACTTGCTTATAAGTTAGAAATATATGATTCTAGTTGTCAAGACAAAAAAATCAAAGCAAAAGTGTCAAACATTTTTAGAGTAGTGGTAATATTACACAAAATTAATTTCTGAAATGCAGTTACTGGAGGATACCAGTGGAACTGATCTGGTGATTGACAGTATCCAACTGTTGTTACCTTATAGACATAAGGTAACGCTAACATAGAGTTAGTGAGGTGACAGTATCATGGGCCATCATCATTTTTCAACATTATCCAATGAAGAACAAAGCACATATTTCGTAGCATACATAAATACACATTTTTAAATCTAATCATCAGTCTCACAGAGCAAACTTGACTGTTAAAACACAGCTAAAGAAGGACCGAACATTTCAGTATAATTTATTTTTATATTATACTGCAATCTCCAATACTAGTAATCTGTCATTCAGACCTGTATTCTGACCGGCCCCTACCCCTACATGGGGTGCCATGACAGAAGCAGTCTTTAGTAAATGCTTGAGAACATCTAAGTGTGTCGTGAATAAGTGACACAGGTATTCAGTGACGAGCTCTAGACTTTGCCAGTCACCAAAAGGCTGAGAAAGTGTGCCAGTCCTTCTGTTCACCCTTTGCAGAAAAGAATAGGGCTGAAGTCGCAGTACACTTCGAGAAGGGCTTGGCTTGGAAGATCAGAATTCAGAATTCCACATGTGTGTAGAGCCCGGTCGTATTTTGCAGACACTATGTGTTCTGAACTATTTGTGATTTTCTCTGTGACTCCAGACTCTTTCAGGTCAGCAAGGGTTCTCTACTGCCTATGAAGATCTTTTCATCCACACTGACACTGAATACCTATTTGTAATGCTGGAAAGAAGAAAATAGAAATAAAAAAAAAAATTCACTTAAATTTTGACACTTCTAAATCTGAAGAACTCACTTGAGATAGATAGAATGCAACCTGCCAGTTATCAGAGGAAAATAAAATCAGATGGGAAGTACTTAACTAAAAATTCTTTTGACAATCACGACACTAATTAACTGAAGAACCCTTAAAAAGTGTCGAATATGTGAGTTAAAAAAAATATATGTCTGAGTAAGGATCTTCAGGTATTTTAAATTACATACATCTATTTCATTTATTAATTTTTCACAGGAAAATGCTCAGGGCTTACTTCAGAGGGTAAAAGATTATTTTTTTTAATATCTTTATATTGTTACAGCACTAGCTTTATATGATTTCCATGTTTTTAGATTTTCTTACCCTGGACTATGCCTTTCCTGTGATGCACAGAGTAATAAAACCCTCAAGGAACTGAGGAGGGTTAAGTATTTGTCAAACTATTTATTGTCCTAAGATAAGAAGGTCACTTTTACAGAGCCACAGTGTATAAGAGAACAGTGAGGTTATGAAGCTGGAATCTGCAGATGCAATAATCTCATCTGCAATAAACTAACAGGAACTGTTGCCCCACTTTAAAGAGAAATTTAATGGCAAGACTCAAAATCAAGGGCTGCAAAATCACAGAATTATTGCTATAAATCAGTGGAAGAAGTAGGATGCTGAATAGTGAGAGCTCATTGTCTCTGAGCTTGCATAACCAGCTCCTTCTGGCTCTTAGCCTAATCATTAGACCAAACATTTTGCTGTTTTGTGATGCAGATCCTATATGGATTTCTAGCTTAGTTTTTGTCGTGCAAAAGAAGCTGCAAGGCTTGAAGTAATCTCACTGAAATGAATAACTCATTTGAAAGTGAATGGAATAGAGACCTGTCTTGGAAATGTTTAAAGATTTCAGAAGACTACATTAAAGTACCCACACAAAGGGTCCTCCCAATTGTACTAGACGTTTTACAAGCACGTAGGCTCTCCAGATGGAATCTATTAGAGTCAAGGGGATTTGAATCAGAGACATAATCATTCTTCTGGAGAGCTTCTGCAGTAAACAGACTACACTGACTGAGTAACAGTAACTCACATATGTGAATACCCATGAATAAATCTCACAGACATTCAGTAATGAGACTGGTTTAGAACTCAAGTCCTGCCTCCTAAAGTGTTTCAAATGCCCAGTTTTATAGGCAGTGTTCATTGTGGAAACACATTCTAATTCTGTAGTGTACTTTCTCCAGGCTTAGGCCCAATATAAAAAGCAAAGGCAAACAAAATCACATTGTGACATTGTGTAGGAAAAAGTGGGATTAGCACCACAAAATAAGAAGCATCATCAACAAAAAAAATATATCTGAAAGTGTTAAACTAGTAATTTGTAAGTTGCTTCATGGAAATATTTAAACACACTCTTTTTAAAGTTACAGGAGTGTGCGGACTTATCTCTCACTTCAGTACTTCTCAGAGAAACCACCTGCAGTGCACACTCTAACGAAACCCTAATTTATCTTCTATCATCCTGTGAGACCGGAGCACTGGACCATATGACAAGCAGTGAAACTCAGGTGAGTTACCTGGTGGGCCTGGAATCCTGCTGTCTTGACCCTCTCCAAAGATCTTTGGACTAAACTCTCCCATTTCAGAGCAGAACCCCATTTGCAACCCCACATTTCTCTCCCATTAAGAGACCTACGTGCCATATGGACCCAGCCATAGGATGCCTGGCACACCTTAGGTATTTGAGAGTTGACAGGTAGCTGTTTGCCTATGGCATTCATGAGAGCGTAATTTTTTTGTTTGGTTGTTTGTTTGGCTGCTATTTAAAAGACGTAATTGTTGGCTAACAAATTATCATTTTAAAAAAACTACTACTAATACTACTACTGCTGTTATTATCAGTGCTATTATTACTCCTACTAATATTAATCTTCATTTTCTGATCACATTCTTGGGTATGGTTTCTTTTTATCTATCTGGATAAATACTGTGTTATGAAATAGTATACTTCACCTTGGCAATGGCTTTTTTTAATTTGGTAACATCGGTTACTCTTTGATTCATAATTGTGCAAACTGTCTTATGTTAAAATTTTAATTTCATAAATGGTGTCATTTTCTACATATCTATCCTGATAGGCTCATAGAATAAAGGGAAAACGAAATCTGATGTGAAATTTGAATCTGTTAATTTTGGCTTTTGTTCACTTCAGAATCTTTTCATTCTTCATATACATTAAGTTGTAGACTGCCACAAAGTTTAAAAAGTAAAATTCAGAGCATATTAAATGAAAAAAAAATAAGAAATTAGAAAGCAAAAAAATTTTTTCAGAGGATTTGAAACCCCTCACCAAGTTGTGTTTTTTTTTTTTTCTCATTTCTAAGAATGTAACAAGAAGTAGGAAATACCATAATGCTCTTTTCTTACAGGCTTTCAAAGTATCCTCGAGAATTTACCCTCCAAGACAGAAAATCCTCTCTTGAATAAAAAGAATTTTAGAACTCACAAATGGAGGTTTCTCCTCTCCATTGAATTGTTACTATATAAATTTTAAATACGTCCCTAAATGATAAAGCTCATGTTCTGGGATTTTAGTTAAATAATTTTTAATAAAATTACTTCAGCTAAGGTATAATCATTTAAGAAATCTGAAAATACCTTCTATTCCAACAGTTTTGATATAAAAATAGAATCATTATCTATATAGCCCAGAAGGCTAAAATTAATTTTGTATTATCAATGACATAATTGAGAAAAGAGGAGACTTTATATTAGGCAATCTGCATAATATATAATCATATACACATACCTATTCTAACATATTTATGTGCATACATAAACTATGAATGTATGTGTATGTGTGTATCTATGTAATTGATCTTTCTTCATATTTTTCTGCTCTTTAAAATTTAATGACCAGAGAGGTGGGATATCTTTGAGTATCAGAAGAAGATTTCCAGGAAAAGGAACTTTAAGCCTGGATACTGGTAACAGCATTCTAGATATTAATTTGGATTTTAAATTTTAAACATGAATGCAATTTGACTAAAGATTCCATTTCTAGTGGAAGTCCTTTTTTTCAGCAGAAAGATGAGGATGACATCATAAACTCACATGCAGTGATTATAGAGTAAAAGGGAAGTTCATTACCAGTTGTGGTTTGTACTCCAGTGGCCCTCAATTCCCACCAGTGTTAAAAGGCAATAAATATGTCACAGTGACATAGGCTGGCTAAAGTTTGAAATCCTCAAAACAACCAGACCATTCACAAAATGTTGTAACAGGGAGTCTATGAGAGATCAGGAAAACACACAAAAAAAGTCTATGAAATGTCGATACAGTACCATCAGTCTAGAAAATAGACACAAAATTATTTTCACTATTGGAATGTCCCTTATACTACATGTTCTCTCATTTGATTCCTGGGTTTTGTCACAGTTTGAGAGTAAAGAAGAAGTAATTGAATTTCTCCAGGAATAGTTTTATACTGCAATCAGGAGATACTATTCCCCATCAAGCAAAGAGATTAAAAAGGTTATACACAAATAAATATAACAGGATGTTTTAAAATCTTCTGTAACTGGTAGTTCAGGATTTCACATTATCAAGAATTAAGCTCCAATTAAAGCAAACAAGCAAACAAAAATGACAACAAATCAAATATAGCCACAACAGCAATAAATCAAACAAAACCAAACTTATCCAAACAACAACAAAAAATACCCCAAAGCATCAAAACCCAGCCATACCTCCCTGCCCCCAAAACCAACCAAACAAAATCACTAACATGACAGTATCTTAAGCTTCTTCCTCTTGTGGTTGAAACCCACTATTCCCAAATCCAAACCCTTAATCTCAAACAGACAGAGAAACATTTCAGTCTAAATAACAAACATGTTGAAACATTAGAGGATGTAAGTCAACAACATGACAGATAAAGCCCAAAGTTTGGCAATGAAGGTCTTTTAATTTGAGACATTTAAAGGGTACACTTCATGTAAAATAAAGCATGCCTCATAGCAACAAGAACATATGGTAGTGTATTTACTTGTGTAAAAGATTTTATCTTAAATTCTTGCATTCCAACAGCCTTGCCAAACAACCATATTTTTGAAAGCCCCACTCCCTGTTGATCTTATTTTTGTGTGTCTATAAGAAGCACAGTGTGTATACTGTTAGTAGTTTCTCTTAGCAGCATTAAAGACTTATGCAAAGTGTCAGGGAAAACTGCGATATTCTTTGTCCTTCTTAACAAAATCCCAGGTAAATCTCTCACCTCCTCATTCTCTCTCCACCATCTCTGATTAGAAACATACAGTTTTCTCAAGTTTGAGAAACAGTACTTGGAAAAAACCCCAAGTATTTCATTTCATCCCAAGGTGTTATAAATCTGTACATTCCAGTTCTACAGTCTCTAATGTTTTGTACCCAAGGTGTAAGCGATGCAAAATTTCAGCTCCCACCCTAATTTGGGCTGATGAGTCGGTGGGTGCGGGGAGTTAAAAGCACAATGGTTGCTATTAATGCAATGTTAACCTGACAGCCCACAGAGCTAACCAACAGCCTGAGCCCTGTCACTAAGCTTTCTGCTTCTTGGTCGTACTGAGAGACTGTACCTTTCATTTACCTTCATTAGGTAGCCTAGACGCAAGCCAGAGCATCTAAAAATATGAGGCTGAATGCTACAAAAAGACAAGGGAGACAGATAGTTTCTGCCTCAGGGTGACTCAAAGTTACCTGAACTGAAATGGTATTCACAATCTACAGAGGATTAAAAGACGAACTGTGCAAAATAAGCTCTACTCCCTGTCAGAGATAGAAGCTTCGCTGTCTCCCTGTTTAAGCTGTTAAACCTCTATCCTAAATTAGACAACTTCTACACAACTAGTTCAGGTTTTCGGGTCAAAAAGGCTCACCTTCAGTCACAGAAAAGCACTCTGGTCGTGGCAATCACTCTGGTACTCTTAGAGCAGGAAAAAAATCACAGCTGAAAGACAGTTCAAGATAGTTCAAATCCTGCTTTTAACCACCTTTCTACTGTTAATTATGGAAAAGAATAAGGTGCATTCATGATGTTGACCTCTGGATCTAGCTAGAAAGTAACTGCTAAAAGGAAATCATTTGTTGTTTTTCCTCTCTCTCTTTTTTTTTTTCTCTTTTTTTTTTTTTTTTTTTAAACCCAGTTGGCAAATTACAGATTTTACTATCTGCTTCTTTCATTAAGATCTATTTCTCAAAAAGGGTTAGTTTTAGATAATCTGTAATCCAGTTTCTGGACTGAACCCATAAGAAGATCTATTTAAATATAGATCTTTCTTTTTTTTTCTTTTTTTGCCCTACCACCCTCAAAAAATGAAGATAATACATATGAAAGTGGGATCTCTATTACACATTCAGTAATAATATATTAGTTCTCCATCAATTCCTGACTCTTTGTTGAGTCTTTTCTTCTAAAAAGCTACTCAGATCTCATTGGAAAGACTACTGCTGAAAAAGAATGCAACATTATTAGTAAGTCGTTCAAGTTACTTACTTTAAAATGTTAATTTTATACCTAGTCTGAATCTCAATAAGTGGGCTGTACTCTTGGATTTGAAAGCATGCAAATCTTTTGGGGGAGTAATTCTTGAACATTTTTATTTGATGTGCTCCTTTTCAGATGAGACACACATTTTTATCAGGTGGTAAGTTTGCTTTTAACAAAATTGTCTTCCAGTTTTGGTGACTAGTAGCTTAACATAGATGTACAAAAACGTAAAATGCAATACAATTTTCTTTTCACATGCAAAATTCCTCTAGATCAACCAAGTGGCTTATCTAACTCTACCAAAAAGAAAAGAAGGGCTGTAGAGTGTATGGTTCTCTGCCTCTTTCTTGCATCCATAGATCAACATATTGCAGAAGTCATAACATACTCACGCCTTCTAATTGCAATTTACTATGAGTCTCCATTAGCGGTTGTCTTGGGCAAAATGGCACTGAGTTGTGTCATCAAAAATGTATGATGGTGTATTACGTATTTATTCAGATGCAATAATTAGCTTACATTAATGCAGTGTGCATTTTGGATTTTGTAGCTACGGTTATTCAAGGCAGCACATCTGAAAAGGGTGTTTCTTTTTATTAGTGCTTCTGGCATGTTGTATTTGATTAAATTAGCTCAGTAAACCAATACCTTCATAAAACTCTTCTGTAGTCTATCATGTGACTGATTTAAAGAACTAGTGAAAGGTAAGTTTTAAAAGGAATCCTGTAGAAAAACCTCTGGAGAATTATAGTAAGATATCAATGATAGACCAATAGGTATTACTTTCAGTTGAAAGAACTTTGATAATTTCCCTAGACACTGCTTACAATATGTAAATATGTTGTGCATCTGACAGGAAAATTACTCTCTACTATCCCAAATTTCCCTGCGAATAACTTTTTAATTGGCACTGAGAGGTTCAGAACATTTTCCATAACCATTAGAGACATTATACTAGACCTCTAGAGACACTAAACTTTCACAGAGCTATCCTTTGAGAATATTCATACTTTCTGAACATTATTTCAGCACCTACTTTTTGCATCCTGAATAACTGCATATCACCACTGCCATGTAAATAGTTCCATGACTACTGAACCCTTTCCCTTCAATTGCTACTCAATGACTGAATAAATTTCATTACCGTGAGTACTTTTCTTCTTATAGATATGTTCTTTTTCTTTTTTATATGTCTTGGCACAATAATAATCTTCAAAACCAAGGAATATACTATGGCATGACTCACTGGATAACAGATGTACTATCCACACATACATCATACAAGGTACCAAGTACTGCGAGTTTTCTTGGCCTTCTTCCCATTCAAAGATAAAACACACTTGAGACTTAATTTTCTTAAAAAGTAAAACATTAAGTTCCTAAGAAGTAATATATAGGCTTTTGTCATAAGCATTAGCAGGAGTGTTGAATCACCACTTAAATGAGAAATAAAATCTCAAAGTAAAGAAGCTGACTGAACAAAATATGACATTTTCATTTTCTTCTTGAGCTTCTGTGCCTGCCTTTGTGATATTCATTTTTTTTTAGCAGGATCACAAAACTATAGCTTCAGAAGCTGGTTTTTGTTTGTTTGCTTGATTATTTTTAATAGCATGGTCTTGAATTCTACTATTTAAAAATGCATCCACTTTTTCAGTTACTTTGAACTCTTCTGTGTACTAAACCCAGCTGGAATACACAGAAAATTATATTATTGCTCACTAGGTACTCTACTTTAGTACCACCCTGACCTTGTCTTAGTAGCTGGAAGCACAAGATATCCCTGAAAAGACATTGTTTACATGATTAATCTTTTCTTATCTCCAGGCAGTCGCACCTTAGGAAGGACAATGTGGAGTTGTCATGGACAGTTCTCCAAAACAACCATCCTAATGTTCAGTGGCAGCCAAAATAGCCAACCAAATGTTGGACAGCATCAGGAAGACCACTGAGAAGAAGAGAGAAAACATCTTCTGCATCTTGAGTACTGCGTACTGTTTAGGTGCCTGTATTTTCATGAAGACTATAACAGATTTAGTGAATGCGTAGAGAAAAGCAGATAAAAATGGGTAAATGTATGGAGTACACATGCATGAAGAAGAGCAAAAATATTGGGAAACATCAGTTTCAATGTGAATGTGATCAAAGTGTACAAAATCATGAAGGCAGTATATGAGAAGAATGCAAAATTATTTTTCACAGAATCCTTTTATAATAACAGGCAGTCACTGAAACTGAAAGGAGTTTGTCTTAAATAATAACTGTCAACTTTGGAAAGTGTGATCTTGGGGGAAAAAACAACAAAGTATGTGAGGACAAAATAGGATATTACTACAAGTCATTCAAATGAAGAAAAAAAAATCTTTGAATATTTTAGTGATAGGGAGGAGTGTGAAAACTACAGAGCTTTAAGAATATCTGAAATTCAGAGATAATGGATAGAAATGGCACATAGTTGATTCTACTTTAAGACAAAAGGATGAGGTGAATGATGTCCTGAGTCTTTATTAAGACCTATTGTTCTATGATTCCCTAGATAAAGAATTTAACTAATACAGACCTTATAAGTACCTCCTTCAGGTTCTTTCATTCCAATTACACACATAGAAAAAATTTAGTAAATATTTGTCATCAATAACCAAAGCAAAACTTTGTGAGACTAACACAGTTTCACAACAACAATATATGTGTCATATTAGTATGTGAAAATCAGGATGATCTAAGTCCATTTAACTCACTAAAGTATTATACTCATTTTCATTAATAAGTAGAACCTTACAGTGTGTAGTTTAGTATCTAGACAAATCTGAAGATTTAGCTGAAGTAAACAGGTAGCTGTTTTCTGCTGATCCAGCAGAGGGAGATTTGAATTCCTTATTCTTTATTCCTTATTCCTTATTCTTCAGAGAACTAGTGAAATTGCCAAGGCCGTAAGGTGTATAGTCTGACATTAAAAGGTTAGTTAGTAACTATTTTTTTTCTGTAAACATAGGAAAATCAGATAGTATTTTCTAGCATGAGTTAAAGAAAGAGAAACTAAAATTACATAAAACTTAATGATTTGACACTCTGAAATGTGGAGGGCCAAGAATCAGAATGGGAACGGTTTCAGCAATGGAAGAATAGATGCAGTGAATGAAAGGACTTTATTATGCAGACTTTACCTCTATCCTGTGTTTATAAATATATACAGCGCATGCTTCCTTGAGATTTGCATGTCCCGGGCACGCCCGGCCATGCCCGCCCCCTGCTGCCCTGAGCCCTCTCTGATTGGCCGAAGAGGCTGCAGAGAGGAGTCAGCCACCATTCGCCCTTTCCTTCCCCGGTCCCTCCCCCTTTTGCCTCTGTCCCTATCCCAATTTGTTTCCTTGGTTGTCTGCTTCATGTTCCACCCCGCTTCTGATACATCCTCCATCAGAGTCTGTAAAAACCCCAGTACACTTCCATTAAACTGAGCATTGCACCACGGCCTCGTCGAATCCCTTTGTGTAGTGCTGCACCTTTTCCCTTCCCCCTCGGACCACGACACTTAGATTCCATATGCATGTCAATGCAAGACAATAGCTTTTCTTCTGATGGATTTTTTTTTAAGATTTATTTTTAATGCATGAGAAGATGCACCCTCTACATGTGGCAGGCACACCTCAAGTTTCTCTGTGAAAGCTGAAATAATATGTTGACTCAACATCTTTAGCAGTATATTTCATGTATTCTTTTCAAATATTTCAGCAATGTTAAAATATTGTTTGAATTTGCTGTGAAATGACAGTGCCTGTTTAATCTTTTGTTCAAAAATCCATCTGATTGCTGGCATATTTGGTTATGTGCAGAGGCAGAGAGCATTATTCGATGGAACAGCAGCGCAGTTGCTACAAATTGTCTTCTTGTTCTAAGTATGTGACAACATGAAAAAATTAGAGTTTTCTTTCATATGATAAATACCATTAAATTGCATATTTGAATATTGGTTTACTGCTGATGTTTGTAATAATAAGCAATCAGCTACACAATAGAAAAAAATGCAAACTGAGATTTTTCTAGACAATATACACTCAACCTATATTTTCTAGGTTGCTTTAATGGATATAAATATATGCCTATATTGAATAGTTCCAGGGCTTTTTCAGGCACTAGAATGTATCAGAAGGATTTTAGAAAGTTGAGAAATAGTTAGAAAAGGTACAGATTTTTTACAGCCTTCAAAAGCTTGCTCTGATCCTGCAAGCATGTCAATAGCCATACTGAAATCACACATGAGACTACTCACACGTGTAAGGCCACTTGCAAGTGTAAATATTTGTTCAAAGAGACAGGGAATTGCTCTAAGTAAGTATTTTTCATGTAAACAAGCATGATAAGGATTGCCCGTGTTAGGAGTCATTTGTAAATAGCAAAGAGACTTAGGATGCCTCCATTGCCAATATCAGTAAACCCCCTTTAGTCTTTTCAGTGCTGAAGGATCTACGTAAAGACAATATTGTGATTGTTCTGTTAACATAATAGAGGCCATTGCTCTTTTCCTAATCAGAACTTTGATGCTACTATTTTTCTCCTTTTTGTCTCTTTGGACTGCCTTTAGTAGTCTAATCAAGATAAGACTCCAGTCAGCAGTAAAATGTTAATGCTTCCAGAAACTGATTTTTCATGTCTAAATATACTGCAATGTAGTGGTAGTCTAATCATGCTTCTTAGCCTTTTCATGTTTTTTAAGCTTTCTGACAAATGCAGCAGCATGGGAAAATTCATGACCAATTTTCTCTATGCCATCCTTTCAGTTGGCAAATTCAGTTAAGAATTGCACAGTAGGGCAAAATGTTGTGCTATGTAGTAAAAGTGTTTTTCTCTCACCACTGAGGAACTAGGAACTTGCATCTATCTAGGTTATTCTGTATTATTTTTATTAGCACATATCAAAGGATTCTTATAAACTCTGAACACCTTTACTTCACCATCATTCATACCAATTAGGGGGGAAAGGTGGGTTTTGAAGCTGTCAGAGCCCCATGGCATAATTCCAAGACCAAATATTCCTCTTTTTAATTAGGTTAGGTCCTAGGTATTATATTTTTATCATATTTTGTCAGAATGCTGGCTTCTGTACCTGAATTTATTTGCCACAAAAAAATATATCTTTGTGTAGGCAGAATTGTCACTGGGGACTGCTTTATCTGCAAGATAAGAAATGGCCTTACCTAGTCCCCTGCAGAATGAATAATGTACTCTCCAAGAGGCCATTTGCTCTTCCAAAAAGGCTTCCTAGTTTGAATGGGATGTTTTTGTCTCTTAGAATTTCTAGTTATAGAGAATCTGAAA
The DNA here is from genome assembly GCA_013396735.1 of Grallaria varia. NCBI lineage: Eukaryota > Metazoa > Chordata > Aves > Passeriformes > Formicariidae > Grallaria > Grallaria varia. The sequence goes on along the minus strand of VWZG01005583.1, from coordinate 66,368 downwards.
GAAAAAAGGTGAATCTGGGAAAAGTGTGATGTACCTTTCTTTTTTATATTTCAAAGGCAAAAATGATAAGTAAACATTACAACTGAATAGTTTCTTTAAGTGACTTACTGTAGTTGTAAATCTCTGCAACAGAAGTAGGGTTAGTTATGAAAGAAGCAGTTCTTAATGATCCTTCAGGGCCTTACTTAATATTTTTGAAAGATGGTTATGCTGCTCTACCTCAGGTGATGACAAAGGTCCAGCTGGGTCCTGTGACTTTGCCCTATAATCCTGTTCCTGAGAGGAAATATCTGAGGCAGAGAGAAGTAAGTAACAACTTTTCATCATGCTCATTAATCTCAAAAAATTTCAGCTTATATAGCTTCCTGTGTCAGGTATGGCAATATTTGGCAATTCTCAAGAGTTTCTCTGGCATATATTTGTCCAGTTTCCTCTTGAAGCCACACATTTTTTTAACATCCTTTGGTGTAGAGTTCCATAGTTCTGCTATCTGTTCAGTGCATATTTCAGTGTTCATAATGGAATACACAGACACAATACTAACTTCCTCTCAGAATGTCTATAATATGAAAAGGAAATAAAAGAGAGTTTTTAATATTTTTAAAAATCTCTTAACTAGCAGCTGTTGCATAGCAGATGCAGTATCCCACTTGGAATTTTATTTTGCCTGTCTTCCAGTCAGGAAAGTCACTAAATTCATCTGAAATTTCAGAACTGAACTTACAATCTTTAACAAAATATAGTGCCTTCTTCACTAGCCTGTCACTGCTACCAGATTACTCCTTTGGAAAGCCTTAACACATTTACATTAAGTAGCATCTATGGAAAGCTTTACTTGAGTCAAATCCCTTTCTTTGTATTTGTCATTTGTATATAAATGTAGTCAGTCATTGCAGAAATGTCTGTGTTGTTAAAATCAACTAGTTGGGCACAGAGAAATTTATTGAGATTCAACCTTCACAGAAAAACTGGACTAAGTCGAATCAGTGCAAAAAATAAGAAAAGATTTGCAGTCACACTGAATGTCTCCATTACCATATGTAAAGTGGATAGAATCATAAAAGGGAAGGGACCCACAAGGATTATCATGTCCACCTCCTGTCCCAACACTGATACTGAAAGAACCTCATAAATTCACACTGTACAGCCTGTGAAAATCAACAAGCTATGTAGACTTTTTTATATGTGTGTATGTGATTAAGTAGCAAGAGTTTGGCAGGAACAGGCAAGTTAGTTCTTGAGTAATGACTGACAGATAACTAGATACTCTTGGAGGTCTTCTGGTTGTATTCATAAGTTTTTGGCTCAAAGACAACATTAGGGCCTGCCTCTTGAGCAGTGGAGGCCACAGAACTGCTTCAAATAGTTCTCAAAGAATAGAAAGTGAATAGAATCTGAAAGGAAATGTTATTTTCCAGAAAATGTTCTGTCTTCAGTTTAAAAGATTACATTACAGAGAATCCACACAGACCTTTGTAAAATATTTCAAGCGTTACTATGTTTCTGATCAAACCAACACCCTTTTATGTTTCTAGATTAGTTCAGCATTTACTTCTATTTTTTTGTCTTGTTATTTCTGTGTCTGGTAAATGAAAAAACATTTCCTATTCAAATAGTGTCTTGACTTAAGACTAGAAGCAGAGGAAAAGAAATGTTTTTTTTCTTTACAAGATGAAGGGTTTTTCTAAAAAAATAGTCCGCCATTATACATTATATAGAAAGGGGTTAGAAACTAAACATGACACATCTGTGATTGTGATTACAATGTGTAAAATTAAGAAGAAATATTCATTTATCTCCTTCTTAGGTACTTGGTTCATTATCATACAGTAAAACATAAGGTAGATTACCTCACAATGGTACACTGTCTGGCTCTTATTCTACTCCAAGCTGAAGAAGGTTTCACTGGGAACAGGAATCCCCTCTCCTAACTACAGGATAATGAGCTCTAATCAAACTCAGCTTCAGAAAGTATTTTTTCAGAACCTACACTTGATAGGGGTGGGGTTGCTCATCCACATTATCTCTGCGTTGAAGATTTCAGATAAGAGCATAAAAATCAGTTGTAAAGGTGAAAAAACTTGATCACTCTTGGAGAAAGGTTAAGATATAAAACTTTCATTAAGATTGATTTTGGACTTTGGTGCTCTTTGAGTTAATTAATTAGAAGTGAAACATGAAAGATACATATTAATATTAATACCCTATCAGAAAGAACTTCCTTCAGTCAACATAAACAGATGAACCAAGGAGACCTTTATTAAACTATATGACTTGGCCTTCAGACCCTTTCACAGCACTACTTCCAACACTGCTGTCTGAGAAAAGGAGTGTCTTTCAGGCTTTTCTGTTAGAGCATCAGCAGCCTTTATATGCTGTTGTTACTTCATGCCCTGCTTTTGCAATGATCCTCGGGTTCATTAGGAATGCTCTGCAGCACTGAACTTATACCAGCTACACAGTGATAGAAGCCTCAACTTGGAGTCGTATAAAAATAGATGACCTCTGGTATCAGTGATCATAATGAACACATGCGTGATCTGAAATTACTTTCATCTTATTTCATTTCCAATTATATACATTGAAATTGGAACAGGCTCGGGACGACAATGTTTATGTAATCAACCTCACTGAGTAGAAACAGTGCAAAATTGAATTCAGGAAATGTTGGCAGGAATCCTCAAGCCTCACCTTTGTCTTTAGAGACACAGAAGACTAAATACCTTTCGTTCTCTGATGACAGTCATTTATCTCCACAGCTGATGATAAGCTGTAACTTTTCTGGCTAAGACAATCTGAATCACAACATTATTGTGCATACCATCATCAAAAACTGCACAATATTTTTCTTCTAAGAATTCCCTTTGTTTCAATAGTACTAAGGTCTGTTTGGATCTGAATAGAAAATAAAGGGAAATTAAATTCAAAATTGTTTTTTAGTGAACTATTTCATTTACAGTTTAGGATAAATTAAATTTGATTTGACTGTAACTATAATTTCAACTCTGCTTATATTTATGCAATAGTTGTAGCACTTTAGGTTCACAGTATTTGTTCTAAAGTAATCAGACAAAAAGACACACAATTCTTTTATGGATTTTTATTGTTTTCCTTGTGCCACCATTACCTTTTGGTTTTTTAGCAATAAACATTATAAGCTTTCAGCAAGGAAAGCATACCCAAGAAAGACAGAAAGGTTCAGCCTGAGGCAATTTCAAAGGACATTTCATGAGGGATCTGAGGGAGCAAGAAGGGTATAAACAAAACATCATGAGGACCTGAAGAACAGACAGATCTATGTGAAAAGCAGCTTAAGTTGGAGAACATTGTCTTAAAGTCTTGTGTGTCATAGCTCTTCTCCTCATATCACAGAACCATCTGCCCAAAGCAGTGCAAAGGTGGCCACGTCTCCTACTGCCACTCCTTTAAAAGATACAGGAGAGCACATAAATAATGCTATTGAAACTAAAACATCAGTGGGAATAGAAAAATGTCTAACCAAAGTATAGGTTATTCAGAGAACTGGGTAGCTGCTGCACAGAGATGTGGGATTGCCACAGAAGGGAGCTTTAACATGGAGAATGGGACCCTCTGCATCTCCACTCAGAAGCCTTTGCTCCTTGTTCCTGTGTTCTCTGTCTCTCTGCTCAGTGAAGAACAAATCTGTAGATTATTTGCGTGCATTAGCCACAGTGTAGGGATTTATGCCTTCTTAAAATATGATTTTGTGTGAGGAATGGTGTTTGTTTCATCTAAAACCCACAGATTTTGAATCCGGCACATTCAAGTATTTGAATTAATCCTTTTTCAAATAAGGAAAGGAAGGGTGATGCTTCATAAACATATACAGTACAAGCCACTGCTCAAAGGAAGAGTTATTTCCTTGTCAGGCTTTTTTGTGTGTCCCAAGAGGTCGGAGTTGTTCTGTGTGTACGTGCGTGTGCGTGTGCGTGTGCATGTGCATGTGCATGTGCGTGTGTGTGTGTGTGTGTGTATTTAACCAAAAAAAGTATTTAAAAAAAAAAAAAAGTCAGCCTACTGATGGTGTCTTTATGATAATATCAGCCTTACTGCTAGCCTTTGGAATGACACTTGTGCTTTTTTAATGCAGCTTATTTTGAGCTTGAAGCTACATAACACATATTTGAGCCAAAAAACACTCCCTAGACATCATGGCTGGGCTTCGCGAACGAAGATTTGGGCAGGGCTCTACCCACGCTTGCTGCAAGCGCGCTGATGGCTAAAGAGGCTGATGCGAGGTAGGCAAGTCCGGTTGCAAAAGGCACAGCAGAAAGTCTCCATAGGCGGTGTTGGTGAGGCACGGTTCTTCCTGCGTTGTCTTTTCTCCTCCAGACTGATTCTGTGTGCATTTTCAAAGGAATCAGCAGCATTATGGATGGTGTGTCTCCATGCCTCCTGATTGGAGGCCAAAGTGGACCACTGATGGTAGTCAATATGTAATGGTCATAAACATTCCTTTGTCCTCGTCTGTGCATGTTCACTCTTCCTTGTATGAAGCATGATTTAATTTTCTTCTCTCTTGTCAGATTACTGGCGATTTGTCACCTCTGCTGACTCAAAAGGTCTGTCAGGTCATCTTTTGAAACAAGGATGAATTTTTTCAAGTAACAACCCACCTTCCTCTAAAATCACATCTGCAGCCTGATGCTAGATAGCACTCTGCTGTCTTTATGATTTCTATAAAGGATTCTGCTGTCATGACAGTTTTAAACTGATATAACTATGTTGATATTAATGGAGTCACTCCTGGTTTATGCTTGTGCAAGTATCAATAGACATACAAAATAGAGAGCAGTTTATAACATTGTTTTTACCAAACGCTGGTTTAAGTGTTCAAACTGAGACTGTTTCATCAATATGTGACTATTTTAGACCAGTGTAACTAACTTCACTGTGAATTTATCTCCTGTGGAAGTGACTCAATGAACTGAAGAATCAAAACTCAAGTTTATAATTCAGTTTTATTAAGTGTACTCAGGAGCCTTACAGGAGCAGATAAATGACTATTTTAAAATAGTATAACTGTATTAAAAACAGTGAAACTTTTTCAAGCTTTTTCAAGTAAAACAGGTTCCACAAAAGAGTTTTGGGGTTTTTTTTCCCCATTAGAACCATATGAGCACTTAAAGTAAATGGAAAGTTTATTTTTAAAATTCTATGCTGTAAAGGTTTTTGGTATCATGAAAAATGTCATTGTAATTGACACAGACAGAATTTCTCCAGAGCTTTCTTGCAGAGACTACCTGTAGTTAGTGCAAAATATAAACTGTTTTCCTCACCCAGAAATTTAGAATATAGGAAATATCAATAATGAAAACCAATGTTTTTTCCCCTTTGATATTAACTAAATATTGTGAGCTTTTATATAAAGTTTGAGTTTGATTAAAGCTTGCTAATGGAAATGAAAATACCTCCAAAATAAGGGGCAACTGAGGAGAAATGAAAGAGCAGCAAAATAGATTCAATTTTCTTTGTGAACTGATACAGAGATAGAGTTGGAGATAACCACAGCAACAGCAAAAACTTATCAGAACTATTCCTTGAATTCTCTGTAACTGTGTATGAAAATCCCCAGATTGCTTTAAGGTTTCAGCTCAGACAATGCCTGTGAAGGTTAGAGATTTCTGCGAAAATATCTCTCTATGGTGGAGTGGCACTAAGAAGCGATCTAACAAAGACAAGCTGATGCTGCATGTTTCAATTACTGAGAGCTGTTATCAGGACTTTTTGCAAAGCTCTTAGATTTCTTGATAAATAAGAGACACACAGTGCTATGTGTTATTGTTATGGTTAATGACATTGATTTCTTGGCATGACAGCCAGGGAGATACAAAGACAAACTGAACTATATTCAGTAACTGCTTTTTTCTAGTGCTAGCATTTTGAACTAGTCCAGATTTTTTATAGACAGAATCAAATGAAACAGCTTCTGAATTATCCCTATCTTTTAACCAAAATGTAACTTCCAAAATGATGGTCACTTCATGGTAGAGTTACTGTGGTTAAAGGAAAATTTCATTACTGCTTGGACATTTAACTCTCTTGTTTGTTCAAATCAGAATCATACTCTGGTATGAAAATTTCTCTAACTGTCAAAAAAAAAAAAAAAAGAAGAGAGTTTCTGCTTACTGCCCAAATTAAGTGTATTCATTTTGGCTGAAATCAGCGATGTGTTGGCCAATTTAAAATGATCTGATCTGACCTCTGACCTCAGTCCTGTTTAGGATAAGTTTGAGTGTGTGCACTTCAACATGCCAGCCAGAAGTGGTATCTGCCAACTAATGGCTGTTAAATAGGACACAGAAAACCTTACCAGAAAATGAATGTCAGTGTTGAGATTACCGCTTCACCAGTGGAATTTTCCTTTTCTTTAGCTGTTCCTTATTCTTCCAGTTGTTTTGTTTCTGTGTATGCATTAGGTGCCCTGAATACTGCTTGGACTTGTTCAGCTATGTGTTTGTTATTGTCTTTTGACTTCTGAAGAAAGGATATTAAGATGGCCAGTATAGAAATAAATAAAATAGGATTCTGGAAGGCTACATCCGAAAATCCTCTTATGGATTACGTATTCTTATTTCCTAAACACAATAGCTGAGATTCTATACTTCATGCTGCTAAAAAAAAACCACCCCACATCACAGCCTTGGGGAACAAAAGAAAACTAGGATGATGTTAAGCTTGTCTTACTATTTTCTCTGGGTTGGATATTAGTCATGTTAGTATTAAAAAAACCTCAGGAGACAAGTAGCTTTTCTGTCTGCCTGGTGAGATGTAGTACCATGTGGCATCTGCTGCCCCACATAACCTGGCCCTGGTTTCACTAGGGGTTGTTACCCTTATCAGGTTGTTAACATCAGGCTTATAAAAGTATTGCTTTTCCTGAGCTAAAATTAGCCTTCCCAAAACAAACTAGATTATTAGAGGCCACGTAGACCATGCAGATTTTCTGCCTGATGAAAAAAAAGGGAAATACAGGGTAAAAATTTCACTCAAGTTTTTAAGACAAGACTTTTTGTTAGTCCAGTTTTATTAATATTATCTCCTCTGCTCTCAATCTATTTAGGATCTAGAGACCTTTAAGTGTTCCTCAATCCTCCCTTTTTTTTAGCACAATCCTTCTGCAAAATCTTATTTGAATCAACAAAACCAAACCATTGGCCCATCCAACAGACAAAAACTTGAAAAAGTAGATAGATCCTATTATATAACTTGAAGGAAGCAGGTGCAGTTAAACACTGTCAGTGTGGGAATCCCAATTTATTCTATCTCCTGTTCCTTTGGAGAAAAAATGACAGGGGACAAACTTTCTCAGAAATGAAAAATTAGCCCATAAACGGCAAAACCTTCCCCCAACTTGAAACTTGCATTCCCTGTAGAACATGAATATAGTGCACACCAGTCATTAAAATAGAGTAGGAAAGCAAATAGTTAAAGCTTCTGGATACTTTTTGACTATATAACTCAACATTAAACTCTGGAAATTTTAAATTAGGAGAAGTAAAAAATCATTACACTTCAAAAAGTTATTAAGCTGCATATCTGTTTGTATGTGTTCAAAGACTAAGTTTTGTCCTGAAAGCACCAAAACTGATAAATCAAGTTCAGCATGAAAGCTATGATATTACTTTGATCACCTATAAAAGACTTGATCAGAACCAGAAGATTGTGATTTTTTTTATTGGCTATGTGATGTTCTACAGATAATTGGCTAACTGAACATCTGTCATTATTGCCTCAACCATTAGTGACAAACAGGTAAAATAAGTTTGAAATAATTCCCAACTACACAGCTATGAAGAATAAGGGTCTTTTGCACCCTCACAAAAACATAAATGCTGGAAAGCTGACAAAACCTAGAATGAAGAATTTTGCCTTCTCAGTTTACATGGTTAATTTCATTTGGGCAGAGATGTTATCTACCTGTCTCAAAATCGTTAAGCCTTATTTCCCAATGAATTTTTGGCCGATATGCACTACTTCATCAGTGCAGCTGCAAGCTCAGTTCAATGGATCATTTAAACATCTGATCTATACAGACACTTTTTAATGTGAAAGTAATGCAAACCAGCAAAATATACCAATTTTTCTACACTGCCATTGGCTGTAACAAAGGTGTGTTGATTTACACCCTCTCAACATTTGGCAGCTGCCCATGTTTACAGAAATATACTGCAAGGAACCTAGACAATGAAGATCCTACCTTACAGAAAGTAAAACCTTGACAAGCAAATATCCTTATTATTATGTAATTCTGAAAGCTAAAAATTGTTAAAACCTCTTTTCCATTACATTGTGTATCTCTGTTTTTACTTTTTCATTTGATCTCAAACCCTATTGACAATGAATGCAAGAAGTAACAGTGCTCAGTTTATTTAACTTCACGTTTCTTTTGCAATTAAGTTTCCATTAGTAATGCCTCTTTTGTTTACTGCCACAGGCAAGCTATTTATTTTTCCTGTAAAATTAAAACCAAGGACATGAACTCTATGTGCTCTGCTTCACCCTCAGAATGATATTCTTGACTCTTTTGCTGCCAATTTCTTTGCATAATGTATTATTAATTTCACTTATTATTTTCATTATTCACTTTTCTACTTCGTGTGATGGCCTGTGCAGTCCTACTTTAAACAAGTAAACACACAAATCTCAGACATTATTTTTTCTATTTGTTTGCCTGGACATCTTCTACAATCTCATAATTGCATCTTCCCTGGATAACTAATGTGCATAAGTGCAAAGTCACAGAAATGGGCAAACTATGCCAGTAGCTAGATTTCCAATCAAATTAGATGAAAGCTGCTGATTTCATCCCCAAATCCCTGATGACTCAGAACTCAAGCCTTTACTTCAAACAATGTTCTTCAAGCAGCTTTTCCATTTGAGATCCTGAAAGAATGTAGTATCAGATGTCTCACACTTCTAAATGCTTGAAAAGAGCCTTCTAGACCCCTTTTTTTACTCCTTCAGAAGGAGTTATTTTGAGCTTTCCAGTAGAACCAGGGCTGGGAATGGGTTCATTTCCCTCACATGCTGAATACATAAACACTCAGAAATTTTAGTACTCGAGTTTATCCCACTTCAGAATGCCAATAATGTTAATGCTACAAGTGGTTCTTGCTTTATATTGTCAGTGACATCTACTTTGTATTTTGGAATAATATGAAACATCTGGTCTTTAGATCATGCATGCACAATTACTCAAAATCTCAAAATAAGGAATAACAGCACAGGATGGGAAGCATAATCTCTATTCTGAATGTTTTGCTTGAGGAAGATGATATTGAGCTCTAATTATGGCACATCTGTTCATACTGTATAATGCTAGCCCCAATAAGAAGTCCAAATAAAATCAAAAAGTTGCACGGGAATTACATAGTACTGCTGCATGTCACCACTGACTAAGATGGCAGAATCTGATCCCTATATTTTTAAAATATTTGTCTCACTAAGTGGTAAGAATTTATCAAACTACCCTTCTTAATACTCAATCTCTTTTAACCTGAGATTTATAGCATGGACACACCAATTATTCCATTTTATTTTTTCCTCAATAGAAATTCTTCTGGTTTATAGATTATTATAAATGCTACTGGCAATCCATCTGAGCAGAACTATTTTATAATTCAAACATAGCAGGTGTGATATTTAATAGACTTTCTTGGATTCTATGATAGTAGAATATAAATAGACTATCTTGGGTTCTATGATAATGGTCTGTAGTTTTACGCTGAATCCGAAAAAGAATAAAAACATATTTTCAGATTCCAAGAGACATCTTTTATTGTTGCTATAAATACCATGTTGTTTTTGTATTAAGGAATTGGTGCCCAGCTTCAAAGCACCTCAAAATGCTTGATCTTCTAAATAAATCAATGAGTCTTCTCTATTTGTCACTACATAAATGTCACACCAGACCCTCTTTTCACTTACATAGCTTTCGCAGCTAGTGTAACTAATATTTATTTTATACTATAACCATGAAAAGTATAAAATATATGAAAACCTCTCACTGTGGAAGAAATACGATGTACAGCATATGGAGTTAAAAGAAATAAGCATATTCAAATCTGCATCTCAAGTTTACTCAGAAGTTTCAGTTTATTAACCATACTTCACACTGAGAAAAAAGGCTTGTTAAGATGGGCAAGGACAAATTAGGAAGGAGATAGGTTTCTAGCACAGAAACTCTTAGTTGCATTTTTAAAAAATAATTTAGCTCAGTAGCATAGAGAGAGAATATAGCATCAGTTTTCACCACCCAAAAAACCCCAAACAATACAAACAAAAAACCCCAAAACAAACCCCTTCAACTGATAAGTGAAGCTCCTGAACTAGTGCAGACTGCATGCCAAAATATTCACCCTTAAATTTTAAGTCACTCTCATGCTACTTTAAGTACCTCTTTACTCACAATTTGCCCTTTGATGTCTAAGATACCTACTGTAACACACACAAACACAACATCAAATATAAAAAGGAGTGTGTTCAGTAAGGTCAAAATCCAAAAGCAGACTGAGATGTGTGCAAACAAGGGAAGTATCAGTGAATGTGTTGATAGTGGGAATACCTGAAAATATTGTTAAGAGGGTAAATTTGAGATTTTATTTATGTGCATTGAAAACAAGACAGGTTGCAGACATACCTGTTTCATCATAACCAAAGTTATCCCTTTTGCTGGATTTTAATTGCATTTAATTATGCTTCCAGTACATCAAATGAGAGATACAATTTTTAAAATGTCCTATTCTGTTGTGTTATAGACCTCTTGGATCCACTATGGTCTATATGAGTTCAGTAATACTCATTCTGAAACTCAGCAAATACATAATTGTAAATTATAAGAAAACATTGCCCCTTGGATTCTATCAATAATTCATATTTTAGAAGTCCTTAAATACATGATAAACCATAATGGCTCCAATGGAACAGTCAACTCTCATAAACTTCTAGGAGGAATTATTTTTTATTTCATGTAAGCCTCCATTACAATTCTATAGCAAAGGAACCACTCATTAAAATAGCTCTGTAAAAGCGAGACTATAGATGTGCATGGTTTATACTAATACTCTTTGTGGCTAGAGATAAATTGCCAGTTGTGGTAGAAAACATGAGTTTTTATGCTTTTTATGCAGTATTGCAAATGTACAAAGTGCTTAGCAATTGCTTTTATTCCTAATAATAAGTATTGTTAGTTGCCTTGCAGCTGCATTTAACCTGCAATGCACCAAATACCATAGAAAAACTTAATATACATGCAACAGTTGTACTGTTTAAACTGAACAACATAAACACATGGAATGGAAACAGTGAATGGACATGAAAATTCTTAGACAAATAAAAAATATCCTTTGAGAATGCACGCAGAATCAGTCTGGAGGAGAAAAGACAACGCAGAAAGAACCGTGCCTCGCCAACACCACCTATGGAGACTTTCTGCTGTGCCTTTTGCAACCGGACTTGTCTATCTCGCATCGGCCTCTTTAGCCATCAGCGCGCTTGCAGCAAGCGTGGGTAGAGCCCTTCCCAAATCTTCGTTCGCGAAGCCTAGCCATGATTGATGATGATGATGAGTCCTGTGCAAGAAGAACTACATATGCAAATTTTACGCCTCCCTGAAGTAGTTACATGTGCGCAAAGTCTACTTGTGGACAGGGACTGAAAGGTATTTCCTATGATGCTTACAATTTTTCCAGGGAAAACAAGCATAAGGTAAAGTCAAAAAAATGAGAGACTCATGAGGAGGTGAAATGACTTTTACATATTAACACAGCAGGTTAATAATGACAGCAATGAATTTTTAATAACCAGGGAAAATATGTGAGATCCTTAATGCCATGTATGCACGATCCCACTCTTACACTGTTCACTTAACATCCTGCAGTGAATTAATGAATTTCAGCCTTTAACTCTACATTTTCCATCTATACTATCCATTTAAGCTGACTTAGTGAAGCATGATACTGTGATACTTCCTTGCCACTCTATCCAGTGTCACTAGAGAATGACTCAGGTAAAGAGACCTCCTCATGAAGTAGATCAGTGCTGAATCATAACCTGAGGGGAAAAAAAGAGTGTTTTTATTATCAGGCACTGCCTGAATTTCATATCTGAATCTTTTCTCTAGAAAGCTTCCAATTGAATGAGACCTCTCAAGATCTCTCTGTGCGACAGATGTAGTTGGTGTTACAATCTATGCAATTAAAAAAAAAAAAAATCAAAAGCAATTAATTAAATTTAAACTGTTGGATGTACTCAGTTTAGAAAAAGATTTAAAAAATTCTCATTTGCTCTAGTAGCAGCCTGGGATTTCACTGGCTTTGAGAAGTTCTTCTGTATTTCAACAAGTATTAACAAATTTTATTTTAGGTAGTCCCATAATGAAGGGAAGGTTTAGACTCACACTGAAGGAAATGTCAACATATTCGCTTAAAGGAAGGATGAAATCCTTGTTCATAGGGTCCAACAGTTCAGTAAGTTGATGAAGGAGCAATTTGCACGTAGCCATTCTCCTCACTTTGAACTTCTCCCAGGCTCTTCCCCATCAGCCATTGTGCTTGCAGGAGGAAAAACAAAGGAATGAAACACTTCAAATTATTTTTCTAATAAAGGTGATTTCTCTACTAAAAAGCCAATTTTTCTGAAATAACAACCCATTGAGTCACAGAAGCTCAGACCCCTGAGAGTACCATTCATCCTCATTTTTTCTGGCCACCTCTCCTGGAACCTCCCACTCCTTTGCTCCCGTACAGGAACCTCACAGTACCTCAGGCCTGAGCCCCCAGACCCCGCTGAGCTATGCCATGGGCAAATGGGGGCCAGTGGTGTCCCTGCCTGCTCAAGCCTTGGTTCCTGCTCTTCGTGCACTGAGCTGGGACCTGCATCCCCTTTCTTGCCTGCTGGTCCCTGGGCTGGCAGTGGCACCTGTTATTGCCAGAAGCCCTGCCCTGATAGCCCTATTCAAGTGCTAGAGGGTGTTTCTCTTTCAGGGGGCAGCATCAGCCCTACTTGTCCTGTGGTCACCCTTGGCTCTAGCTTGTCTTCCCTCAAAGAGCTGCCCCCTGACTGGCGCCAGCCAGCCCTTACTTGCCTCCAGCTTTGTCCTACAAGCAGGGGAAGGAAAGAAAGAGAATAGTGAGGGTGCTAGTGCACACTTCAAGTGCAAGGATCACAATATAAGGAAGAGGTGATTGGGAACTGCAGCTCCTGCTGTCCTTTGAACCTTGCTCTAGGTGACTCCACTTTATTTTTGTATATTGAGAACAGGGCCATTGGTAAGATGGTTCCCCCTTTACTCTTTCCCTAATTTTTGGAGTTGCCTTGATATTTCCTGTTTTTGAGAGATCTCTGTTGACTTTAACTAACCTTCCCTTAGGCTCACATAACAAATCTCATAACAAATACTGCTCCGAAAAGCAAATAAAATTGACTGCGTTCCATGGGCTTTTCAAGGCATTTCTATCTCCTAAAGCTACAGTAAGGGTTTTCATAGGCATAATTTGAAGACATATATGCTGTTACAATATATCACTAATATTTCATTGATCTGGCTATCCGATAGTTCAACATCAACATCATGTCAAAAGCATGCTATAAAATTATAAAATTAATTAAGATGGCCCAAATTTTACGGAACAGTAATATTGTACTTTCCTTGATCTTTATATTCTGTTTACACTGTTAAAATTTTCAAAGAGAATGCTTTGAACATGAGAAAGTAATTTCCACTAGACATATGAACACTCAACTGGTAATACAATTTGCCAGCCTAAAAATACTGCAGTAATCACAGAATCTTTCCAATAGTCAAACTCCAGTAGAATCAGGTTTCTGGTTTTTGCAGTAACTCAGGAAAGAGGCAAATGAATAAAGTATAGAGATGAGACTTCTCTTATAGCCAAGTCTCCATATAGACAGCTTTGACATCTTCTCTAACAAAATAAAATGTTTATAAGATAAAGTTGCTCTGCCATATATTAGCATTACAGCTACAAATGTTTTTAAACTCAGTGTTTCCTGAAATGTTACTAACAGACAGCAAAGAAACAGTAGTTAGTATACTGTGCTCATCTGTAAATTTTTTTCACATGGCTTCAGCAGAGAATTTTTGCATAAAAATGATTCTGATTTGCAGTTCATGCTATTCAGCAACATAAATGTAATGAAAAACAAAGTAAAACAGAGACATTTAGTTTTACTTCAGACTGCTGCAACAAAATAATCCTTGTTCTGTCATGTAGTGTAAATGGGACTGTTTGTGACATAACACTGAATTCCTATGTTTTGACAAATACGTGTAGTATTCCATCAGTATAGCCAGAAAGAAGACAAAAGAAAAACAAACTTCATTAATATTTGGGCACTCTTTAGTAGCTCCATAAAAGCAGTTGGGTAATTGTATTAAACTCCTTTTTTATGTCATTGCACATCTGGATTATATGTGACAATGCTTTTAAATTAATTCACTAAATAAGATCAGAGGTTTTTCCCAATATAACTTCATAAAGCAAACTCAATTATCACTAACACGCTCACTGTACAGACCATCCCTTCTTAGAGAAGTAAAACTCCAGTGCTCACATTACAATGTTTTTCACTGACATATTTGGGCAACCTGTGTGTTTTCTTAAGTTGTAGTTCAAGTGATAACCCTCCTGAGTTTTTGCTTCTCATTTAATAGTTCTCCTGCAACAGCTGGCAGTGTACTAATAAAATAGCTCTACTGATGCTGAACAACTGTGAATATCAGTGTAAAATACGGTTGCTCCACCCCATCTTTTATTTATCTGCTCTCAGAATTGTTTGAGCGTGAAAGTAGAACAGTCACTGAAGATCACTCCTGTTTTTCAATTTCAGAGGATAGGACTACTGGATGCTTCCCTTTTACTGGCAAAAAGCTGCATGAAGTATTTATTCTTTCTCTGTCTGTAGTGCTTCTATCCCGATGACATTCAAATCGGAAGTACTGTTAATCTGAATTGTTCCTCTTTATGCTTCAGTTTCAGGGACAGCACAAAACACAGAGCTTAATGTAAAATTCCCAGTCTCCTTAACTTGAATTACCTGATTATCTTCCCCATCTATAAGTTTGACCTCCGTGATTGGTCAGCTATAGTCAATGGATCTGACTTGCTAAAATTGTGTTCTTTTGTATGTGTCATGGACAAGGGAATCAATTTTGTGCGATATTGTTCCTAACGTCCTAGGATTCTTTGATGCATCATTTTTAGATGTATCTTTTTCATATTTTTAAAAATGTTATTGAGATCATGTTTTGTTTATTTGTAAAGCAAATAAGAAAACTTCCTCCTGAAATGCATGCTGAGAGAACAGTATTGAAATGGTTAACATTCACAGTTAAAGCAATTAAATGTTTTATTTATATTTTGGGGATTAAGCACGCAATTCAGGCATTGTAACAAATCAAGCTGACAAGTCCTATTCACATAAATGACAATGTGCAGACAAAAATTAGATTAATTTCCAAAATAACAATAATTCCTTTACCCAGAATACCATATTTATGGAAAGTGTTCAGAGCTTTGCTTCCAATTACTTCCAACTCTGAAACAAATTATTCCAGAACAAGCTTTTCTTTATAAAATTACCCTATTTTGATGACTCACTGCACCTTTTCATTCTTTATATAAATGGACCTTCTTCATTATGTAGACACAGAAGGGATGCAATTGTGAAACAAAAGCAAGACAGAAGGGAAGGAAATAGTTTCTTTGTTAATGTAAACACGCATTTATGAAAACTTTACAAAATTAATGTAGCTGCAGAGTTCATAATAACCTGTGTGCACTTATGTCTTGCTAGATGATGCATAGGTTATTTCCCTGGAATTAAGCAGTCATGCGTATTTACCTCACAGTAATATCTTCTGACAGACACATCCTAATATATACAAATACGCTTACAATCAAGCATGAAAAAATATGAGAATTAATTAAACCAGAGTTTTTCAATAAGAAGAAAAGAAATTAAACACAATGGTTGTATGATATAGTAGGTAAAAGTGGTCAACACAGCAAGAACAAGATCCAGCTGTTTCCTTATAAACACCTCTTTGGTGACTGGTCTTTTATTCAGTTTTAAATAAGCTAAGCTGTTGGTACTCAGTTACCAGTTGATGATGGCCGCACTGAAAAGTATGAGAGTCAGTTTTGTATCACTGATATCTAGCTGCTGAAGAGTTACATCAGCTTTGCTTTTAGATCTGGCCCCTGCTGTCCAGAGCCTTTTAAGCATTAAGTTACTACAATGCATAATTTATTACCACAGATTAAAGTTAGTCATGCATAGAAGACAAAAGACCAGGCAGGGTGCTTGTCTAAGGGGATCTGTGCTGAATATTCATACTTGCTAGTCATTGTGTCTCTAGTCCTAAATCAGAGATGTGTTTATCTACCTGATTATCATACCAGGATACATGCTGCCATCAGGATAAGATTCATAAGTACTCCTGCTTCCCCATTAATTGATTTCATTCAGGAACTGTTCAGGAACACAGCCAAAGCCATTTGTGTATAAGGACTTTTTGGAGACAGAGTGCTATTTTTTAAATGACAACTGTTAGTGAAAATACTGGGATTTGTCATTCACTGGCTGGCTAACCTGAGTCGATTCTTTCATACTGAATGTTTGGGTTTTTTAAGATTGCTGGATGTAGAATACTATTGAAAGATTAAGTAGAAGAGCCTAGAGCTTTATGTACAGCTTTTTTTTTTTTTAATTTTTTTTTTTTTTTTTTTTTTTTTTTTTTTTTTTTTTTTTTTCTTTCGTGACGTAAATCTAACTAAATAAAGAACAAAACCTGGAATGAATAGTGGGAGCACCCCTTGCCTTTATCATCTTCCTGCAGTCTATGTTTTTTTCATTACTTGCTATCATATAAAGGCTCACCAAGCTTGATATGCTTAGTTAAAAGAAATAAAAATTCTCCCCATAAACCATCACATGGAAAAAAATGTTCAGATAGCCTAAATGCTGGGCTGTGCTTTGCTCTATGTGTAAATGTTCTTCCTTAAAAACACTGCTAGAAAATTTTTCTTTTTCCTACAACAAATAGGAATCTTCTATTTCACTCTAACAACTACAGGAATGATAATTACACACTCAGTGTGCTGTACATCTTGGGCTTCCCGGGCAACTTTCCTTTGTAGGCCATTCTCTCATAATAAGGTACTCTGAGTGAACAGTGCTACTCCTCCCTCTACTCCCTCTCTCTAGAGACCTCTATGCCCTCTATGTGATTAATTTCTATGTGATAACACACCCATTTTAGTTAATGTGATCATATTTGTGCAGAGACCTTTTTGTGTTCCTGTTATTTTCCAGGAACACAGAACCTTCCCTAAACAATTATTAAAGTAGGGCATAATTTTATATTCTCTATCATAACATTTTTTTATCATATAAATGTGAATGTAGTGAGACTGTATAAGCAAGGAAAAGAAAGACTGTACCGGGAAGACTTCAGATGCCATAGAGAAATTATGTCCTTCATTCCCATAAAACCAAAGGGCAAAAGAATACCATGCAGCTGACAACAGTTAAAAAAAGTACCTTGCAAAAAAATGGCAACTGCAGTTGTTGAGGTACATTACTAAAAGTGACAGATTTTGGATATTCTCTTTTTTCAAGTCCCCTGTGAGTCACACTACCATCATTTCTTCATCTGTATGAGACAAACTCTGTCCCTTCTGTGAATTATGTCAGCAATCTTCCATCAGACACATGCAATATTGCTAGGTGACACCTTGCAGCAGGTGTTCACTTCTTCCATATGGTGCTTCACACATTTACTTGAACTATCATATCTGAAGCATATTGAATTTGTTCAGCCTACAGAAGTTATCAAGCTAGATGGATGACTTTCTTTTAAGTATGCACATTCATCTTGGCTTGACAAGTGTCCATTTGACACTGAGTGGAAATTCTTTTCCTGAAAAGGCTCCAGAATACCATATTACCTGTCACCATAATTGTTGTGCTGCCTGAACTTTGCAAACAATATTTGCAGATTTCCACTGGCAAATTACTTTTAGCTTGAAATGTCAAAGTATAAAGTACCTGTTCTGAATCAGATAAGTGAGCACATTTTATAAACAATAGACAAGTCCATACCTCCTTTTAGGGTTTCATTCCATAAATGAGAGTCTTGGGTCTGTGTTACTACCTGCTTCATTCAACAGTGCAGGGGTGCTATTTGAAATGGTCTCTACTGGAAAGCTGAATGGTATTTTTTTTCTAGAACACATTGTGTTGACAAGCAATTATTCTCCATTCACTTTTCCAGCACAATGCTGCCTACAACAATGAATCTTTAAGTGTTCTTGTATTTACTGAGGGGATCCAGTCACCATGTGTGTATAATATTCGGCATCCTGATTTAACTGAGGCTGCAAATTCCTAGACTGTTTAGTAAAACTACTTATTGACTGAGACAAAACATGGAAGGATGACACAGTTCCTGTGAAGTGGGATTCAAAATCATCAGGCTACACCACCATTTGTAATCTGACAAATATACTCTGTGAAAGCAAGAACATTTTTTTTGTTTTGTGTTGTTTATTTGTTTTGGGTTTTAAGCTCATGATAGCATGAGAGCAAAAATAAACAAAAGAAAATCATTGTCAGTTTTGTTATGATGATGCATGTGAAAAGGCTGGTATATATGCAGTAGCAAAGGTGTCAATCCCCCATGTATACAGTGCTTAAGCTCCTCTACCCTATTTCCTAACATTTTTCTATACTGAACAGATTCTTGGCAGTAGCACCAAAATTAATGAAGCAAACATGTCTCTTCTACAAAATCTTTTCCAAAATTATGCTTTTCCAGAACAGATTTCACTCTAAGAAGATGGTGCCATTTGCTACTTACTGCTGTATTTTTACTGGCTGTAGCATTGGATATCAGAAACTAAAGTAAAAATACCCACAGAAAATAACATTTTGTTTATCAAAACTAAAATAGGGGAAAGGAGGATTCAGCTTTTTAGGTCATGAAACGCTGAGGGTCATAATTTGTGTAATTGATTAGATTTAGGGCAATTTCTCATTGAGCATTTTAGCCCTGGATTCATTGGCTAGTGCCAGGTAAGTGGTGGCCTTATGAGCCAATATTTCTTCTTTCATTTGCTTTGATTTCAATAGAAATTAGGTTCATAAACAAGGAAATCCTGCAGTCGCTACATTTTCCACCCAAAGACACTGTTATCCAAAGAATTAGTATACTTATTTTTACAGGCACTTTTGGCCTGCCTGAAGAGACTGGCTGTTGTGTGAATGGCTTCAGGCATTTTCCTACCTATCTTGTCCCACTAGTGAAGCTAAAAGGAGTCCATGAGAAATGTTTGATGACTCCATATATATTCCATTTTTATATTCTGATTCTGGTAAACAGTCTAGAAGATAGCAGTGTTTATGTAGGGCTAGATCAAAATTCCATGCAACTCAGTTTCCACATGTTGAACAGGTATGCTTCATCATAATGCCATTCAGCCACACTGTATCACTGAGATCTTTCTGCAAGAACTTACTCTCTTTTTTTTAGATGAACTCCAAATATTGCACTATTTTTATGGATTCTGTGTGACTGTTCATCCCTTCACTGATCACTTGTGAATTCATTTATCTTAGTACAGAACCTTTTCCAAGAATCGCAGAATGTTTGAGGATGGAAGGGACTTCTCAAGCTCATCTTTTTCAATCTCCCTACTCAAGCAGGGCCAGTTAGAGCTAGAGTGAAGACTCTGAAACCCTCCTTAAGTTCCAGAGTGTCTAAGGATAGAAAATCTAGAATCTCCAATGGCAATCTGTACCAGTGTTCAGTCATCCAGTAGTAAAGTGTTTCCTGATGTTCAGATGGAACCTCCTGTGTTTCAGTCTGTTTCCACTACTTCTGGTCCTGTCACTGGGCACCATGGAAAAGAGCCCATCTCTGTCCTTTTTGCACCCTTTCTTCAGATATTATATACATTGATAAGATTGCTCTGAGCCTTCTCTTCTCCAGACCGAATGGTCCCATCTCTCTCAGCTTTTCCTCATAGGATACTTCAGTCCCTTAACCTTCTATGTGTTCCTTCACTAGACTTTCTCTAGTACAACCATGACCCTGTTGGATGAAGCCCAGAACTGAACACAGCACTGCAAGGTGTGGCTTCTACAGGGCTGAGTAGAGGGAAAGATTCACCTCCCTTCTTCACAACGCTCCTCCTAATACAGCCCAGGGTACCTTTTTTGGCCACAAGGGGACACTGCTGACCCGTGTTCAACCTGGTGTCCACCACGACCTAGAGATCCTATTCTGCCAAACTGCTTTCTATCTGGGTAACTCGGAGCGCCACATGTATTAGTACATGTGGCTGTAGCTTCCCAGAGGCAGAGCTTTGGACTGCTCTATGATGAACTCAATGAGTTCCCTGTTGATTTATTTTCCCAGCCTATTGAGATCTATCTGGATGGCAGCTTGGCCCTCTGGCATATCAGTTATTAAACTTTTTGAGGGTATTCTTTTGCCCATCATCCAGATCATTAATGAAGATGTTAATCAGTATAGACTCCTGGGATACACTGCAATTCACTTGCCTCCAACCAGACTTTGTGCTGCTGATCATGACCCTCTGAGCCTGGCCTTTCAGCCTGTTTTCAATCCATCTCACTGTTTGCTCATCCAGCCTGTACATCAACATTCTTTCTGTGGATCTTATGGGAGACAGTGTGAAAGGCCTTACAGAAGTCCCGGTGGACAATGCCCTCTGCTCTCTTCTTGAGTACCAAGCCAGTCATTTCACTGTAGAAGGTTATCCAGTTGGTTGATCATCACTTCCCCATGGTGGAGTCATGCAGACTACATCTGATGATTTTCTTGTTGTTCATGCACCCAAAGAATGGTTTCCAGGATTAGCTGTTCTATCATTTTTCCAGGAACTATGGTGAGGTTAACTAACCTGTAGTTCCCTGAATTTTTCTTCTTTCATATGGGAGTGACATTAGCTTTCCTCCAGTCTTCAGGTGTTTCTCTCAGTCACCATAATTAATCAAAATTATTGAGCAGCCTCCCAGTGACATCTGACAGGTTCTTTAGCACTTGTAGTGAATTCCGTCAGGACCCATAGACATATGTGTGCCTGGTTTGCTTAAGTGTTTCCTAGCCTATTCAGCTTCCACAGGGGGCACATCATCATTCCTCCAGCCTTTCTCCCTGATCTCTGAGACCTGATATTCCTGAAGACCAGTCTTGCTAGTACAGACTGAGGCAAAGAAGGCATTTCAGCACTTCCTTTTTTTCACTTTCTCTGTAACCAAGTCCCTTATCTCATTGAGCAATAGCGGCTCATTTTCCCTAGTTCCTCATTTAGTTGCCTATGTACTTATAGAAGCCTTTCTTCTAGTCTTTTACATGCCTGGCAACATTCAATTCCATTTGGGCTTTAGCTTTCATAATTTTATCCCTGGACCACTTCTGTATTCCTCTCAGGTTACCCGTCCTTTCTACCATCCTCTGTAGGCTTCCTTTTTGTGTTAGAGTTTGTCTAGGGAATTCCTTGTTCATCCATGCAGACCTCCTAGCATTTTTAACTCACATTTTATTCTTTGGGATGGAGCTCTCTTGAGCCTGGAGGAGGTGATCCTTGAATATTAACCAGCATTCTTGGACTCCCCTTCCCTCCAGGGCCTTATCAGATGGGCATCTTCCAATCAGATCCTTGAAGAGGTCAAAATCTTCTCTCCTGAAGTCCAGTGCTGTGAGCTTGTTTTTTATCCTCCTCCCTGGCTCTAGGATCCTGAACACCATAATCTCATGGCTCAGCCAATCACCTTTGATCTTCCCTAACAAACTTTTTGGTTTTGCTGAATATGAAGTCCAACAGAAGACTTCTCATTAGCTCTTCAGTCACTTAGAGGTGAAATTTGTCATCAATGCACTCCAAGAACCCTGTGGATTCCTAATGCCCTGCTGTGTTCACCCTCCAGCAGATACCCCACAGGGGTTGTGAATGTGATGCAGCTCATACCTGTTTGCTTCATCCACTGTCTCTTTCTGGTCATATGGCCTCCAGCAGACACCCATTATCATGTCACCTTAGCCTGTCCTCTCTTTAATCCTAACGCATAATCTTTCTGTAGGCTCCTTGTCCATTCTCAGGGAGAGATCCATGCAGTCCAGCTGCTTTATCACATTAAGGACATCTTTAACTCCTTGTCTTCCCTTACTGTCCTTCCTATAGAGCTTGTATCCCTCCATTGCAACACTCCACTCATGGAAGCCATCCACCATGCCTCCGTGACCCCAACAAGATCATAACTCTGCAATTGCATGCAGATCTCTAACTCACCATGTTTATTCCCCATACTAAAGTGCATTAGCACACAGGGAGCACCAGTTCTCAGTCAATTATTAACTTCATCAATTAGTACCATTCTCCTCACAGCTTTTCCTCTCAGTGGCAGGATTGAAGAGTTCGGTTGCATTCCCATGGCCTTGAAAACTGTCCGCAGAGCTTTGTAGTCACTTTTGATACTTTTATGGCTCAGTAATTTTGTCGTTACGACTTCCATTTTTCCATTTTCCTCTCTGTGGAGACCTCACTTGTCTGTTTTGTTGGCTATGGCATTCTTTGTAAAATAACTTATTTTAAAAAACTAAATTCTTTTCCCTTGATGTTAAAGCCAAGGTAAACACCAGATTATACACTATAAAGAACTTTTTTCATCTTAATGTTTCTTAAAAATACTTGACAATTTCTTGCTATACAGTTTAGCAATTTGTTGTAAATCCATTTCTAGCAACATTTCAATTTTACACAGTTCATTATTGTGAGTACAAGGTGAAATCATCAGTGTGACAACCTACCAAAATACTTCTGTGTAAACCAATGAAAAATGTTAATTAGTCTTGCAAAGACTTTAATTTCCTTTTATAGCATCATCATTTACAAGTTTCACAACCTAGTTCTTTATACTTTCAACTTATGCTTCTGTGGTATTTTAAAGTATGTTGGAATGAGGAAACTGCCTATAAAAATCTTTCCTCATGCACATTATTATACTTCTACTTTTAAGTTGTTGAAGTTAGTTCTTTTCAGTTTTCCCCAGTAAAACACAGATTTTTCTTTCTTAGGGATATCTGTGCTTGTAATAATTTTCTAATACTTCAATTTGATCACATTATTTTTTATTGTGTTCTTTTAAAATAATTCTTAATTTGTGGTTTAGACCAATGATCATCTATCGAATCAATTATCAGTATCTGTGTGCCATACTGGTCTTATCCTTTTTGACTGAGCCTTTTTATTTTCTTCTTCCTCATTTTACTCATTCCCATTTTAATATTAGACATTTGCTGCATGATATTTTGTCTTGCAGGGTTTGGTTTTTGGTTTTTTTTCTTCTGTAAGGATTAGAATTTCACTGTTTTATTGCCACTATTATAGCACTTCCATTTGACAGTTTTATCTGGAATAATACTACTAACAATTCTCAAGATGTAATCAGGACTGTACCATATCTTGGGGTCTCTAACTGGCTGGTTCAAGAAATGTTCATTGATGCTATCAAGGATGTTATCATTGCACCATGTTGCATTAGGACATTGACCCAGTCCACTTAAATTCATCTAAACAACCTGGTTTGTGCCCTTAGATATTTTCAAATGTCTCTTATTGTTACCATGTCACTCATTGTTACCATGTTAGAAAACATATAGTAAAACATCAATATTGCATTAACACTCTTCAACACAGAACTTTATATATATTTTGTGGCATTTTGTGATTTCATAACACATTATACACAACTGACTTAAAGTTTTGTTAACATAAGGCACCATGTCTCTTCTGGCATTATTATCCATTAGTCACAAATAAAGTGGTTACTTACAGAGTTTCAATTATCTAGCTTTCATCAAACTTTGGACAAGTCTGTAATTTTTCCATTTTAATACAGAAATTTTAATGTACATCTGTTTTTCTTCTCCCTTCCTGCCCTCATGACCTCTCCACAGAAATTACAGGGAGTCGAGAAGGATGGGAGTCACATCGTTCTCTGATTGTTGCATGTTCTGTCTTCCTCTGCAAAGAATCACAGCTCCACAGGTAAGATTTTGCAGGTCCCAGGAAGAAAGCTGATATGGTCCTGAGAAAATCCATTCCAACACTGTGATGAAGTTTCCATCATGTGAAAAAATGTTGCTGCCCTAGTAGTATCATAGAAGTATAAGGAAATAGTAAGGAAGAGAAGACAAAGAAAAAGTAGAAATTTCTCGCAACTACTCCCCTGAAAGATTTAGCATTATTACAGTAACTGGTACGGTGGTGAAAGATTTCAATGGACAATGTCAGTGTTGGAAACACAATAGAGAAACTTTGGACCATTGTCATCCTCTATCAGTCTTCAGCATATATGGCAGAATCTAATTCATTCCTTCAACTTGTCAAGCTTACCTGCCTGTATGCACGCACTTTTGTCTGCTGCAAGTTACAAAAATAAGCCCCCTCACATTTCTTCTGCAAGGTTTTTTTTTGGTTTTTTTGTTTGTTTGCTTGTCTGGTTTTGTATTATTATTATTCATACAGCATTTGTAATAGAAAGGGTGCAAATATAGGAAAATAATCTATTGCATATTGTCTCTCGTACATACAGATTTGTCTGCAAATAATCAGAATTGATGAGCTAGTTTAAAGAAAAATGAGGGGAATATATTACAGACAATGTAATATATTGTCAGAGGAAA
The DNA here is from genome assembly GCA_013396735.1 of Grallaria varia. Lineage (NCBI taxonomy): Eukaryota > Metazoa > Chordata > Aves > Passeriformes > Formicariidae > Grallaria > Grallaria varia. The sequence goes on along the minus strand of VWZG01005583.1, from coordinate 41,608 downwards.
AGAATAAGCTTCTTAGTAACAGCTCCCATTCATAGCTGAATACACCAAAGACCCTTCTGGGATATCTGACAAAAGAGAAAGGGTATATGTTGAAGCAACATAACAAGGGGAAGCTCTTTTGTAACTGGTGGATCCCAGTGATTACAATGTTGTGATAATTAATTAGATGCATTGTACTTAATGTTTTTTGTTTTGACAAGACAGAGACAACTTTATTTGTACTTTGCAGAGGGAATACTAAGCCCAGGTGTGAGTTCAACCCTGAACTTCCTCTTCTGTGTGTAATGTGCACAGTCTGCAGTGTAATTGATAACTGGGAAATTATTCTCTACTTTGAGAAAATACAGTAAAAGAGAAGAATATAGCAAAATACTAAAAAAATAAAAACAGCAATGTTGCTCCCCTGTTAACACAAAGTCACAGCAGTATTAACAATAAAATATTTTAATCTGACAGTAAAGTCGAGTTTTAAGGACTATCAAAGCAAAACCAGTCAGAAATCATGAGAACAGGTGGACTGAAAGAAGTGAACTTTATCCATCTGTAATCTTGTGACCTTGGGATCTAAAGACAGAATCATAAAAGATATTTAATAATATTAATTTTATTTGAAGAGTAGGGAATCAGATAACAATTTCTGTAATAGAAATTTGAACAAAGAAGAGTTAATGATTTGCTGTGTTTCACGTTTTTGTTGTAAAAATCTGAGTACATTAATATGAAGTGTAATATATATGTAACAGACGAGTGATTGGTCATTTTGAAAACCAATCTGAAAAGCAATTTTCTTTACATGACATGCAAAGATAGAGATATTCAAAACAACTGACTGTGGGGTTTTTTAAGTTAGGCCAATTTTAAGTTACACCAGTTACCAAAATATAACCTAGAACCAGTCTAGTCCAAATGAACCTCTGAACTGATTATACCACTAGACCTTTTCAGATAACTCAAGATCAGAATCAAGAAGATAGAGTATCCTTATAACCAATTTGGAATGATCTGGTCTACATGAGTAGTCCAGTGGATGGGTGAAACCTGACTGGATTGTCAGGACCTAAGATAAGTAGTTAATATTTCAAATCCTGACTTGAAGCAGGTGTGAAGCAGATAGGCTGGAGGAATAAGGCAAAGGGGAACTTCATGGGAAAGACTTATTTCCCCACTATTTCTGTGCTATTAACTTACACATAACATTTTTTCTTTCCTTTACCTGGAAATAACTTCCATGAGGACAAGATTTCCAGGAGCTGGGATAAGGTTGTCTATCTTGTAATTCCCCAGATCTTTGCTCTGGCATTTGTTGAAGACAGGTGCTATATTTGTTCTTTTGTGCAAACCAGGGACACTCTCTCACTGCTACAACTCTCCACAAGATATTGGAGAGTGGTTTTGAAATTACATAATCTAAATCCCCATTTTATAACCACATTAAAAAAATATCTTAAAAGTAATGCTAAATAATTGAAAGAACTTGGAATATACTATTGTGAATCTTACAAGTTTGCTTTAGCAGCCTTCGATGCTTTTTGCAGATCTGTGGTTCATAGTATCTACCACATTTTAACGTAGTTACACGGGGATGAAAAGGAAGAACATTATAGTTGGTTCACATACACACTTTTCCACAAATGTAGCTTAAAGTAGAGCCTGATAGTTTTAGAGAACAAACTAAATGCGAGTGAAGAAAGCTGCATGAGAGTGTCACTCATTTTAAGGATACGTATTGTATGAAAGCCAATTATCACCACCTGTTTTGCAAGACACTTAAGGTCTCCCAGACTTCAACAGGAAGATCTACAGAAGTTAGTTTGTTCCCTAAAAGCATCAGCAAAGATTCACTTTAGTCTTGAAGCTTTACTTCTGATTGCACTTCCTGTCACCAATTATTTTGTGTGCACACCAAAGGAAATCAGTCAAGACTGTCAGCAACATTGATCCCACTTCTCTCTGCCAGATGTTGTTCTTGTCCATCTGCTCACTCTTGCTTTGCACAACATGAAAAAGAACTGGCGGCTGTGAGGTGACACTGCAATTAACCTTGTAAATGATTTCTCTTTTGCAAATGAAACCAGCAATTGGGTCCATAACTTACACAATTAAGAGCAATGCATCTTAGTCATTTTCTGCAATCGTCCATTTAATATTTGATCATTGATTTAATGTTTAATACTGCAGAATCATTGTTCTATGTCCCTCATTTCTTGAATGTCCTTGATTCTAAGGATAATCAGCAAGCTAGTAGTTTGATCTTGTTAGGATTTACTTGTGTGAGCACTTTGATGAAGGCCAAAGTGATTATTCACATAAATAGGGGCTTTTATGTATAAATATTTATATTTCAGATTCTTTAGTTCTGTTTTAGTAGTCTCTTTTAACTGTTTGTTTTTGTTGGGTTTTTTTTTTTGAGGTGGTTTGTTTAAAATTAATTGAATGTGTGATGGGTTCTATATATAATTGTTTTCAAGACTCAAATTTCTGTGAAATATGATTTAAAATTTTGTTGATTCTTAAAAAAATTATTAAAAATCTTTTTTTAATCATGGAAAATTGAAGCTGTCTGTCAATGTCATTTGACATGGTGTGAATGAGAACATACATAAGAATATTAGATACATACTAAAGTGAAACATTAGGAACACTGCACATTTCAGACAGATTTTGCCAATCTACCTAGGTATTCAAATACTTTAATCCTTAAGTGTAAGTTTTTCTGTTATTCCAGGCCTATTAATCTGCTATGAAAAGGCTGTCAGAATTTTGCAAATTTTTAAATAAAACTTCTGTTCACTGAAAAATAAATTAAATAAATTACCGGGGGCTTGATGCAATGGGTGATTCGGATGACCAGCTCAGAAGTTGAAATTAAGTTTCCAGAGGTGAAAGTGCATGCCATTAAATTATTATATAGGGAAAAAATAATTAACTTTACCAGGGGAAGATTAGATTAGACATAGGAAAAATTTCCTCACTGAAAGGGTGATCAAGCATTGAAATAGGCTATCCAGAGAAGTGGTACAATCACCATCCCTGGAAGTGTTTAAAAAATGTGTGGATGTGTCTCTTGGGGACTGGTTGAGTGGTGAACATGGCAATGATCTTAGAGGTACTTTTCAGCCTTACAGATCCTGTGATGTCACATATCTTTGCTGTTATTTTGTTTCAAACTCCACAAATGTTTTCTTACTTAGGTGAAAATCACTAGGTTACGATAATAGACAGTTTTATTATGTGACAACTGCCGTTTTGGTCATGACCTGGAATTAAACATTGAGTCTTCAGCTGGTAAAACATTGGGTACTACAACTAGAGCTACAGGACTGCCCCTACATTTTTATATAGTAGGATGATTTTACAGACAGGGCAAGACATACCACTCATTGCACCCTGTGTTGTTAGAGCTGAACCCTGAAATGTGAGAACCCACCATTTTGAAAAGTCTTAGAAGGATGTGCAGAAACTTCCCGGTTGTTTGAAGTAACAGTTTCTTGTTTTGTTGGAAAAGAAAAATCAGCTATGTCATCTATGCTATAAGTCAGCAATGAAATGTATGCTTTCCTCACAATGTCTGGGGAACTTTTCAAATTCAAAGACTTAAAAGTTTCTGTGAATTACATTAGACTGTCCTAATAAATACAAAATTTTAAACAATATATTTTAAGTGCTATAGGATTTTCCATTAATGTATGTAATTTTTTATTAGTTTGAAAATTTTTTTCTAGTTTTTTGTGGAACCTGTTTTAAATGAGCTGGGAAAGTTCATTATTTGTGAACCCTAATGATAACTATGTATTTTTCCTATTGTGTATGTAAACCTTCATCTTAGAGTTTGCTGAATTAGTACTATATCTAGTCTTGTCATCTTCAAACTACTTAGCCACAAGGCTCTTTTATACATTGCCACTTCGATAGTGGAGGACTAGAGATATTGTTAAAATAGCTAGTAATTAAGAATACCAGATTTGTTAAGTTTTAGCTTCTCTTCATGTAAATAATCAGATTAAGAGCTAATAGAATCTGAATCTGTTGTGATTTTAAGTGTTATTAAATGAAATAGTTTTGTCTTTTCTCAAGAACCAACTGATAATGAGAACTCAGCCAATCTTGTCACATTGTTTACAAATAATTGACAGATTTGCTTGTGCTGTGTGCTGCTGATGCTTACACGGGCTTATTCTACAAATAGAATGATATCTTAGAATTGATCATGAAGTAAGGTGTAGTGCAAACTGAACAAGCACGAGTATCTTAGAACTAGAATCAGACACAAAATACTCGATGTGATTGTCCTTGGATGATGAAAGTTCAAGAAATAAACTTATTCCAAACACATTGGTGTATACTTTTCATTCACGTCACCTTCACAAGTTACCAACATCTTTCTCACTGTGTATCTTTTTCAGTATTTAGAAAATGTGAGATAAGATGATGGGCATTATTACCCTGCCATACTGTGACCCAAGGTAAGGGTGATGGTTGGGGTTATTACTTTTTCTTTAGTATTCAGCATCAAGTAAACCAGTTCTCTAGAGAGTAAAACCAAAGACACCTTCAAAATACATTCTAATCCACTTTAAACAATACTGTCCTTCTTCTACTTCTTCACCTCGTCCTTTTCCTCTTTCTTTTCTTCTCCCCTTTCCTCTTTGTGGAAATCCAGATCTATTTTTCTGTTTAGCCAACAAAGCAGATCTTTTGTTCTATGTCAACATCACTTTTTGCCTCTTCACCAAATGAGGGAAAAGCAATCTGTAAAATCTCCCATTGGTCACTGTCCCTTTTCTACTTCACACTGTTCTTGCTACCAAAAGTTGCCACTTTTTGCACAAGTTTGTTTATCTTTCACTCTTTGTGCTGTCCATTTAATTAAAGGTTAGGATCTATGACTATAATCTTCTTCTTGGATAATAGCTAAACCTAATAGGGTGTCTTCTTTATAACACTGACAGTCTATCACTGCTGATTCCTCATGGTAGCTATTCTGTGTACCTCATCATTCTGCTGGATCTTTCAGTAGACACTGTCTTTAAAATCCCATTTGTACCATTTGGGTCAGGTCAGGAAGAGTAATGGCTCTAATCTTGCTGGAGTGATATTATTAATCTTGAAGCAGGTGAGGAGAAAGATGCTTTCTCCTGCCAAAGAACTCAGAACTCAGTTCTGCAGTGGGTAATCCCAGGTTTACTGCACATGGCAAAATGAGTCAAAGATTAAACTATCATTTTTTGTCATATTTAAAACTGTATGCTATGCTAAATTAATTTCAGAGAGTTAAAATGGAGGATTAATTTTTTTCTTTCCAGTTTCAAACAGCTCGATTTAAATTTTCTTAATGTGTTTTTAGCAAATAAAGAAAAAGTAAATAGGAGTAGCTGTGAATCATAGCAGTATTCCTCTATATACAGTTTTTGCTTCTGGGCATAACCGGTGCATATTTGCAGATATCTAAAAATTCGAGAAATTCACTTCACATGTAACAGTAGATTCAGTAATATGATATGTTTAAATTTCAGGACTGAATGTTATTTATAAAATCCATTAACATCAGTTGCAGTCATTGTCAGTTCTGAACATCCAAGCAGGCAGGATCTTTTAGTGTCTAGATTTCCAAAATGCATATTATGTGCATCTTCATTGTGTACCCATGCCAGTGGCTACTGATTTGGGGGTAGGCTTTTTGAAGAAGGCTTTTGTTTCCTCTTGGTTTAGGTCCCCATGTATATTTATCTGGAAAATGGATTGCCTAAGCCTACTGTGCCTGGCCAAGGTGTTCCTATAAATTATACCTCCGTATGAGAAATACTGATAAAATAACAGTGCAACACCATTCCTAGGAAGGCCTCAGAATAGCCTTCTGCAAAGGCAGATAGGTGGGCAGCAAGCCACAGTTCTTCAAGCCTTTCACATTTCCAGATGCGTTTTGTTCTGTTGCAGTTTCCTGCATAATGTAGTTCCTTGCTTCTAGTCCACAGAAAGCTGCATTGAGCTGGCACAGTCTGAGTTCTTATAATCCCAAATGGGTTTCAAAGCAGTAGCTGAAGAATGGTGCACAGGTTGGATGTTCTTTAATACTGAAGACAGGGACCCTAGCTCTCACTTCAGTATACTGGGTTGCTCTCACAGTCATGTGAATTTATAGCCTATGCTGGGATTTTCTTGGGTACAAACAGAAACTCAGCATGGATGTAAGTGAACATGTCAGATAAATTGAGTAGAGCTAATTGAAGAAAATTCAGCAGAACTTATACTTTATATTAACCTGTCCACTATGAGGAATCATGACACTTGTAATAATAAGATGGAGATGGGGACCAGACTGCTTCCTTTTCTGGTTTGAAACTGCTCTTAAAATGTTACTCATATATTTCTAAAATATCATTAAAAAAACCCCAATAGCAGTTTCAAAATCAAATGAGTCCTAAAACAGCTTCACTGGAATAATAATAAAAAAATCTCTATACTGTAAGAATAGACAACTTTATTATTATTATTAAACATTTCCATTTTTAACTTTTAAAGTTTGAGGGTTTGGTGATTTTTTTTTACATTCGACCTTATTTGTATTCTTACCTGTATTACATAAAAAGTTTTAAATGACACAAAATCTTTCTTTTTGTAAAAGAATATTTTCTATAACAATTCTCTGTATAGTAATATTTTTCAAGATCAAAAAAAAGCAATTGAAATTAACAATCACCATTTTTTCTTAGCTTTAAAGTGGAAGGAAATCAGATTTGCAAAATACTTGCCAAAATAGAAATTTCTTGACTTCTCAGTACAATCAGTTTAGACATAAAATGTTTTCTAAGTGTCATTAAAATAAAAACAACAGGCACTAAAGCTGGTCAGCAAAGGGGTGGTAAACATCTAACAACCCTTATGCCTAATTGACCTTGGCATTGCTATGAAGAAAAAGCTATAACCAAAAATAAGAATCAAATTCAGTGTAATTTCATGAGCTTTAAAATTATTTTCAGATTCTTCCTCTATCCCAGCATCTAGACTGCTATGCTTTCACTTTCCCGGGATGTTGCCACTTGTGGGATTTTCAATGAAACATCAGAAGGATGGGCTAAATGCTTTGCACAAACCTCACCAAAAGAGAGTGTGCAGCTGAAGCATAAAGATGCATATTGCATCAGAACACCGAGGAGCACTCCATGCTCACTACTGCTTCCATTGATGGAATTCAGTTTTTTCACTTTATAGGTGTAAAGGCTGCTTCGTGCTTCCACACCACAGATCTTCAGAAACCAGAGACTATCTTCAGATGGCAAAAGATCTCCCTAAATCGCTCTGCCCAATTATTGTTAATATTTAACTCCCACTTAACACTCTTCAAAACCTTTCAATAATCCCTAGTACTCTGCTGCTGGAGGGTCAAGGGCATGGAAGGAATGAAGGTATCCCAGAGGACTTTGAGAAAAATTTTCTGTTCTGTACAGAGCTGCATTATTTCTTTAGGCTGCGCCTGCATAGGGAAAGGACCCACTTCATATTTGACTTCAGTAATGATCATTCCAATAAGAATAATCAAGTGTAGGGTGAAACCTGATCACCTATGGAGACTTTCTGCTGTGCCTTTTGCAACCAGACTTGCCTATCTCGCATCGGCCTCTTTAGCCATCAAGCAAGCGTGGGTAGAGCCCTTCCCAAATCTTCGTTCGCGAAGCCCAGCCATGATGATGATAGTTGCTTACTCAGTTTCATGATTCCCAGTGCTCTTTGTTCATCTCTACGATTTAAAAACAATTAGTAGTTTTAATAACTGCACACTGTTTGGGAATGTTTATTCTCTTTTGTTTTAATCATGTAAATACAGGTATGCTTTGGGGACTAATTGATTAGAAACTCAATTTTACATTTTGAAACCAGGTCAGATGTGGGCTAAACTGTGTAACACAAGTGGCTTCTCTCACTAAGCCCAGTTTAATTTCAGGGAGTTGGATTTAATTCTGAACAAAGAAGCAATCCCTAGTATTTCCCATTGCAAAGTGGAACTAGTAAAGCAGAGAAAATAAGAGCAAGCTGTTGTCTATTATGGACACCGCTGCTTTGTCAGAATTATTTTGAAAGACCTAAGGCTGACTCTTTTCTAAAGATAAAAGAGAAAGACTGCAAGTAAGGAAAAATTCCTATCTATACCTACAGTGACAGTGAGGAAAAACAAACAAATAACAAAGCTATTCTGTATAACACATTTGTAGAATTCATTGCAGTCAAATCTATAGGAAAAACAATAACTCTATTATTATTGATAATAAT
>VWZG01005583.1:19028-33157 GCA_013396735.1 Grallaria varia | reverse complement strand
TAATAATAATAATAATAATAATAATAATAATAATAATAATAATAATAATAATAATAATAATAATAATAATAATAATAATAATAATAATAATAATAATAATAATAATAGTAATATTTATTTCAGTGTAAAGCCATGGGTTAAAAATTAAGCAAGCTTTCCTTCAGGGCTTTTCTTTTCCAGAATACACCATATGGTTACCACTTGTTTAATGTGAGATATGCAAAACACCCCATGGACTCCACTGAATCTTCTCTTTCTTCTTGACATGACACATGTTTATGGTAGAAATAGAGCCAGCTTTCCACCCTGTTATTACATCTCTATAATCTGGAAGTACAAGTAGGCAACTTTTTTACCAGGGTCAAAAGTTCTTTCCATGTCCTGAGTGATTAGTTCTCTTTCGATTGGTAAATTTACACATAGTTTGGAAATTGTGAATTAGATCTGCTGCAGGCTCCTGTTGTTTTGTTTGTTTGTTTGGTTGGTTTTTTTTTTAAATGTAGGACTGAACCAAATTCTCTGCAGATCTTCAGCTTGCTTGATAATTTTGTTCTTCATGGTAAAGCCACAGTACTTATTAGGCTCTTGGTTGAATCAAGGCTCTGCAGTAATGGCCAAAATCATGTCAGCAAGCCATCAGGAAATTCAAGCTGCTGTGTGCGGAGGAACTATTAAGAGCAGCTGAAGTGAAAAGTCATATGTAGATCACTGAAATGTGAGCATCGCATTTTGGAAAATGTGATAAAAGTTCAAAGTCATACTGATACAATTTTTTAAAAGGAGTTGCGTTATTTCCTTCTCTTTGCATATTTGCCTAATGTCTTCTACAGAAATATGTGTTTTCAGATATTTTAATCCAACTACAAGAGAAACATTTAAAAATGTGATTGGGAAAATGAAATTTTTATAAGAAATGTTCTTAAAATATAAATTATATTGATATTTGAAGGGAACCTTTGTGTGATCTTAAAAGGACTTGTCATTTGAGTAGAATTTCAAGAGGTTTCAAATTCCTTTCCAGTCCCAGATTCAAAATATTAGAGTGGGAGTTTGTTTGGGAAAAATAATGAATATTCTTGTAAGGAAGGAACATTTTCCTTCATAGAACAAAAGACTTCTCTTAAAGGAAACACGTCCACAGATGTGCCAATGTAGCAATGAGAAGCTCCAATATGAGCTTCAATTTCACACTATCAGCATCATTGAAGTTATAATCAAAAAATTGTCTTTTGGAGATGTCAATAGAAGTAGAAAATGTTTGTCAGAAAATGTACAAATGAGCTTTAGCAACAGCTAAATGAGGTGTTTTTTACTTTTTAGGAATTTTTTTTAGGTACATATTAAATTTTTATCATTTGATAACCTAGATTTATTTAGATGGTAATGCAATTTTTCAGATAACATTTCATTCCTAAAGCTATGGTTTAAGCTTAGCTGGGGGTTTTTTTGTTTGTTTGTTTTTTTAATTAGCTCAATGTTGTGACCATAAAAATCAATAGCTAAAATTATAAATACTACATGTGCTTTAAACAAATAGCAAATGACTTGTGGTTTTTGTGTCACTATAGAGAGATAGTAAATGTATTGTCAAGCACTAGATCACCATCAAATCTCCTCAGTATTATTCCACTGTTTGCTTATTTTTTCTTCATTTGTGGCCATTTATAGGTTATGATTCAATGTCATATAACATGCAGCAATATCCTCTGTTTTCCAGGCAATATGTTTTTTGTCAAGTGCAAAATCCTTTTTTTTCTTTTCAAATGAAATAGAAACTGACCTCAATATAAATTAGGGGAGGGGGAGAAAAGGGCATTAAATTAAATCACTGTCTTCCCAAGATCTGAGAAGATAGTTAAAAATAACAGTCTTAATATGTATTTCCTGGGGGTATATGAAGTGTAATAGTTATTGAGAGAGATTGTGATGACTCACACTAGATTGGGAAATGACAGCTCCAGAGGAAGTGAGACCAAATCCCATGCCTCCAACACCCTTTTTACTAAGGCAAGTTGCCACTGGCACAGAGAAACTAGTCTATGATGGAGACATAAGAGTTAGGTTACAAAATCATTCTCTTGTTCCAGTGCTATGTTGTTCCCTGCAGTATACTCTGAAATGTTTTGTCCTGGGGTGCCTCAGTAGTACATGAAGTGAAAGTGAAACCCCTGAGCAATCTCTATATCCTGCTTAATAAGTCCATTGGTTTAATGTATAAAATAAAAACTTGAAACTTTTTAATATCTTGACTATTACATAGTTACTGCTGATGTTCAGGCTCCATACCCTTTTCTTCCTTTCATCTCTTATAAGCCTTTTATAGCACTTTGTCTCCAGAGCGATCAAAATCACAGGCGGTGGAGTGGACTACCTGAATTGAACAAAACATAGGTCTCATTGCATTCCACTTCCAAGAAAGAAAAAAAACCCACATTTGTCTCTCCTGTAGGTCTTCTTATTGTGTAGGGAAGCTAAATATATCTGATTCATTTCACTTTTCCTCAAAGACCAGGCTGTTCAGTTTTGATGCTGAATGACACTGACTAAGAGAACGCTCTTTTTGAGAACCACACAAAAGGATAACATACAGGTATGGCTGGTAGCTCTGTGGAGGCTTGGTGAAATGTTTTATAAAGGCATGGTTGTTGTGCTGAGACGTTGAAGTGGCGTCATGGGTTGACTCTGGCTCAGTGTCAGGTGCCCACCAAAGCTACTCTATCACTCTCATCCTCAGCTGGGCATTTTGGTAAAATAACAAAAGGCTCATGGATTGCCTTAAGGACAGGGAGAGATCACTCACCGATTACTATCATGGTCAAAACAGACTCAGCTTTGGGAAACTGAATTTATTGCAAGTCAAATCATGGTAAGATAATGAGAAATAAAACCAAATCTTAACACCATCTTCTCCCCACTCCTTCCTCCTTCCTGAGCTTAACTTTATTCACCATTCCCTACCTTTTCTCCAACCCCAGCAGGGCAGGGAGATGGGAATGAGTGTCAGAGACAGTTCACTACATGTTTTTTCTGCCTCTACTTCCTTCTCAGGGAGAGGATTCCTTTGCTTTCTCCAACAGGGGGGTTCTTCCCACAGGAGACAGTCCTCCATGAAATTCTGCAACATGAGTCCTTCCCACTGCACTACAGTTCTTCACAATGAGCTCCGGCGTGAGTCCCATCCACAGGGTGCAGCCTTCTCAGGAACAGACTGCTCCAGTGTGCTTCCTCCACAGGGTCAAAAGCCCTGACAGCAAACCTGCTCCAGCCCGGTCTTCTCCCTCCACAGCACCACAAGTCCTACCAGGGAGGGTCACAGCCTCCTTTGGGTTATCTGCTGTGGTGTCCTGCACAGGCTGCAGGTGGATCTCTGCTCCACTGACCTTGGTGTCTGCAGAGTTGTTGCTCTCATTTATTCTCACTTCTTGGACCACAGGTTTCTCCCGTGTAATGAATTAATTTATTTTTAAACTGTGTTATCCTAAAGGCACTACCACTGATGCTGATGGGCTGAGCCTTGGCCAGTGTTGGGTCTGTCTTGGAGCCAGCTGCCACTGACTCCATTAGGCAGAGTGGAAGCTTCTAGCAGTTTCTCACAGAAGCCACTCCTGTAGCCCTCCACACTCCCACTATTAAAACCCGGCCATACAAACCCAGTACAAGTGCTAATGATTTCTTCCTTATATATTCACTTCTAACTGCGTATGCTTTCAGATGTGCTGCCACTCCCAGCTCCTCACTTCCAGTTCCCTGAATCTTGCAGTGCAGCTGACCTTGCTGAAGGCTGGTGCATGCTGGGGTTTAGGTGGCTGATAATTAGTAGCAGTATCAGCAGAGGGGTATTTGAGGAAGCAGATGAAAATTTCCAGAATTTATCTCAACTTAATTGTAGAAGTATATATCTTCAACTACAACATGTACATGGTCAATATTTTCTACTCTGAAAGGAAAGAATACTGCAGTAAGGGATACATCTGCCTTTTCCAGGCTGGATGTCTTCCAGAATTTGAGTCCAGAGCAACCTCAACATTGTTTCAGCATGCAATAGCTGGAAATCTTTAGGTGGAATAATACATGAATCTGACATTTCTAGCAATATTTCCAGGGTACTGCTTGAGGATGAATTGGAATCTGGATCAGAACATTTTTATTTCGCTGAGCCACACCTCTGTTCCCTTTTTTTTTTTAATTTAAAAATAATTAAAAAATGGGTGAACGGGTTGAACAAGCAAGCTTAGGTCTCACAGAGGATCCTACAATTAATTCAAAGATTTTTTAGATTTTCACATTCTTGTTTTCTCTTTTTTTTTTTTTTAAATTTTTATATATATATGTCTATATATCTCCTATACTTATATTTTAAACTAGTTGAAGTTAGTTGCATGCTGGGGGGAAAAGTCCAATACTTTTCACATCTGCATTTATATTCATTAAAATGAAACCAAGCTATTCTTCCTTTACCGTTATATTAAACCAGGTAATTGAACATGATTTGTAGTTTACACCTGTCTTTATGTGAGAGTTTATGAATGAGTTGGACAATTTGTGTATATAATAGCATTATTATTTCCCCTTAGCTGCTTAAAAAAGAGTTGCTTTCTTATAAAAATCTACACCTAAAATCTATGCATTGTTTTAACATTTTCCAGAATTTACTGCATTCATTCAGAGTACTGTGCCATTCACAATATGTCAAAAAGCTTAATCAGGGGAAAATTCAAACTTCATTATAAGAATGTCTTAACCCTTTAAGAGTTTGGTCTATAAGAGTGACTCATAGGGTGATGCAGTTTATTGGTTTGTCAGTTGATTTGAAACAGCATAATTTAAAAAAAAACACCTTAATTTAAAAAATGAACCATTCTGCTTTTACAGGACACCATGAATTTAAATCTGCCATTTAAATATGCCTGACAGAAATCTAAATCAGTGAGAAAAGTTGTATCAGATTAAACATTTTTCATATACCTCCTTATGCATATTACATTGGTTTTTGTATTTATTTGTATAAATGGAAATTACATTTTCTGAAATTAGGATAAATTCCTTGAAAATTTTCAAAAGCCTTGGCTTTCCATATTCAGTTCAGAAAACTGAACATAGTATATTGTTAAAGAATAGCAGCTGTAGCAAGTGTTTGCTCTATATTAGATAGAAGGCCAGAACTAAAGGTTTGCTCAATTTATTTTTTCATAAAGAGAGTTCATCAGTGATAATGTCTCTAAAATTCAGTGCCTAATGCTTAACCCATGGGCCTCTGAGACAGGAATTTTGGGAATGGAATGCACAATAAGTTTAAATTATACTAGTATCTACGCTTTGCTGGCAACTGTTCTTAGTTGTCCACAGGCTGAAGACTGCAAAATAAAATCCTAGAGCCATTGTGCATAGAATGAAATATCTGTGGTTGAAGGCTGAAATGATGGCAAAAATCCACTGTGTTTATAAATACTCCAAAACACATCCAAAGAGAATATAGACTAATTAGAATTCCACTATAAGACGGGGCAGAATTTTTCTTCTGCAGTAAATTTAAGAAAGACTGAACAGTCCTACTTATAGTCTGTATCAATAAATTATACCATGAATTATTTTACCATGTAATGAGTTTCATGCATTAGAAGTAAGTGAAGAACTTTTATATGGGTATAAGAAAGGTTAATGCCATTTAAAGAAATTGAAAAATACAGGTAATGTGATCTAAATGAGATATTCAACCAAAAGCTAAAATATATTAAGGAGGGGATATCTCATAATCCAAGTGTGGGTTTTGTAGCAGCATAAGTATTTAAGCACTGTGTAATTTTAGTAACTTTCTTCACATGATTACTGCCAAATTAACTGCAGTATAGAGGATCAACAACAAATGAATATTTCAAAACTGATTACAAGTATAAAAAGAATTTACTCCTGGAAGGTTGTTATTATAGTGTTTTTAATGAATATTTGACATTACTAATGCTGTCATTATTTATTTATTTTGCATTGGAGTTGTAGCTGGCATTTGGTAACGATATAATAATACATGATCTCTGACTTCAGTGTCTTATATAAAATGACAACAGGGCAAAGTGGAAACAGGATAAGAACAGATAAGTTGATAAAGCTCTTTGGAAGTCTAAGATGACTGCCTTTAGTTGACAGCCTAAAAATAACCATTAATCCTGAGAACAAAATGCTTTTCTTCACCTGCACTGGGCTTTGCCTCTTATTTCTGGGAGGAGAACTGGAGAATTCTTTTGTGACCACTATCATTTCTTTCAATGTTGCAAGTGATTTATTTAGTGATTTAGTTTATGCTATTAGTTGTCGGCTGCTAAAAAGGATCCTTGGACTCTGCCTCCCCCCTCCAGTTTTATCAACCTTCTTTTTTTGAACTCCAGCCATATTTCTGACCATCAAACAACGGAATACACAGCTCTGAAGAAACACTGAGTTTTTGAGGGAAACTTGGTATTCTGGCAGCTGATATTTTAAGGAAAATACCAAATATCAGGAAACTCATGATAAAAATCATGAGAGTTGACAATGCTGCCATCTAGCCTTAGAAATGTAATCAACAGGAGCAATCTGATACAAAGCTGTGTCTCCAAACAACTCCATCAGCTCCCTAAATATCAGGAATCTAAGAGAACTCCTTTCTGTGAAGTCACAGCAGCTTGATCATGAACAAGTCCTCTGACATGAGTTTTCAGCGCAAGACTGTGTATATGTTGAGCTAGTGACATCATATACTTGGATGTCCAGAAGCTGCATACATGATACCTTGCTTTGAAATCTCTCATTATAAAAATTAAAAATACATCAAGCTTCTGTGTGCTACCCTCTAAGGAAGAATTATGACCTCTCTAGTACATCATTTATTGTCATGGCTGGCTTCTTCTGTTTGTAAGTTGAGCTGCTGCTATGAAAAGCTAACATAAAAGACAAGATAAAGAAACATTTTTTCTTTGTCTAATTAGTATTTCCTTAGTTTAAGCCACAAATTCTGTAATTTTAATCTTTTGTAATACCTAAGGAGACCAAGGACAGATCATCTATGTATGTATATATGTAGGATTAGTTGTGTGTTTTGGTTGAGATGATGTACTTTCCAATGTGTTTTGTATGCACATGCAAATTTGTGTATAAGATGTCGGAAGCCAGAAACGTGAGGCGTATAAGAAATGGAAGAAAGAGCACGAGAAGCAAGAAAAAGGCAATGAAGAAGCAGAAGAATGTGTTAACACAGTCTTTGTTTAGGTGTTAGGAATGTTTTTGCTATTAGAAATAGAGTTCGTGATTGTTAAAAATAGGCATTAATGGGTTTTGTTAAAAATCATATATTTCCGTACCCCATGTAATGTGCTTTTCCCTGATTGGTTGGCAGTTGCCGCAGTGCAGTGTTACCACCCCCTCTTCCTTTGATTGGTTTGTATTTGCATGCTCTGCCCAAGTTCCGCCCCTTTCCAGAACCTTTGACCTGAACCCTATAGAAGCTGGCACTACCCTTCAAATAAAGCTTCATTTTTTCACCTCCTTCGCCTTGACAAGAACCCTTTGTCCGGTGCTCCTCTTTCCTACCGGGCTGCGTCAATAAGATCTACCATTCTTATATGTGTTATTATGTGTAGACTG
Source organism: Grallaria varia (assembly GCA_013396735.1). Classification (NCBI taxonomy): domain Eukaryota; kingdom Metazoa; phylum Chordata; class Aves; order Passeriformes; family Formicariidae; genus Grallaria; species Grallaria varia. The sequence continues at coordinate 25,543 of VWZG01005583.1, read as the reverse complement.
TTACTACTTAAGTTTGAAATGCTTTTTTTTTTTACTGCTCTTACTTTAAAGCTAGAATTTGTCATTGTTTTGTTCTAGCCTGTTTCACAATAATTGATTTTTTTGTTCACTTGTTAATTGGTTTAGTTGTAACTTTATTGAAATTCATAGATTTTCTGATGTCCTGAGGAGAGCGTGTTTTCACTCGTAGTCACTAATTGCACGGGTGTTAAGGATTCATAAGCCTGCAACATCTTCATAAACCAATCAACACATTTTATTAACTTCCAAAGTCTCTGCTCTGCTCCCTGAATCATAGCATTTGTGATCCTGCTCTCAGCTGAAAACAGGTGCAGTATTTGTATGTTAAGAGAGTCTTTGAAATGAACACATATTTTACGTTTAAAAGAATAATTTCTGGAGACAAATTGCAGTAATTACTATTATTTATAGCTACAAAAGAGGGATTAGGAGCATCAAAATCAGAGATACATTGTGTTAAGTGCAGGACAAGATGCACTTAAAGCACCAAAACCCTCACAGAGTAAGGTTTAGATTGTTCCAAAATGTATTAGTCACATGTGAAGCTTAGAAGAAAAGCAAGCAGAAATGCTCACCAGCATGGTTTTCCAAAAACAATACGTATCTTCTGCTTCACAACTCCCTTTCTGGCTGCTTCTTTCTGAGACAAGCAGAAGAAATAAAGAAAGAAAGACATCAAACAATCATGACATATATCACCTGGTGACCATCAAACATAGGTAGAAATAGGTGTCACACCTGTTGTCAGTCCTTTAGGACAGTGGATGCGCAGAGGCAGCAGTGTGTCGTCCCATTACCCCATACCGTGTCAGCCAGACCTTGTGGAGGGTCTCAGCAGAGCCTAGACAGCAGTCTCTTCTCCTCGCAGACTGAAAAACAGGAGCAAACCAAAACCTAGCCTGATAAGAGGCCTTGAAGCTTTTCAATTTCTTCAGTTGTGATGGGAAAGGAAATACACCATCAGGAGACCACTCATAGGTTCCTTAGCCTTAGTTTCCCCTCCTCTCAATTCCTTTAGTTTTCACCTTTACACCTTTGATATTTTCCTCAAAATCACTGTATCTGTCTTTTATTTTTTTGTAATCCACTTAACATGAGAAAATTTAGGTTATATTGTCTTAATAATGTTGCTTGGAACATTCCCATATCCTTGGCCTCTGACAGTGGATTTTTATATTTTTCTCCATTGCTCTGCCTAAATAAAATCAGACTAAGCTATATGGCTATATACTTCTAGCTTCTCTCTCTAGTTTTCTTGGTGATAAACTCATAAATAACTTCTATACTTAGTGATTTCCCACATAGAATTATCACAGGTATATATACACAAGAGAATAAACATATTTATATGATGTATATGAGAATGCACAGCCCAGGACGCCTGACCTGAGCTCACTCTTTAACACAACTAGCCTTTCCCTTGAATGATTAGCTGCTGTTTGTATGGTGATGCAGGTCCTATCACAGGTCTGGAAGGATTCTTCTTCCTGCACAGACCTGGAGGGAGAAGAGGTGAAATGGATTTCTCAGAGCTCAAACCTGTCCCCTACTCACATGACAGGTTCATTGGTATGTGGTGTGGCAGTGTACAACTGGGCATGGCTGAAAAAAACAGGATAAAATCACATGTCTGCCTGAATCCAGATAATTCAGACTCATATTACTAGCGTCTACGTTTTAACCTTATCAGTGATTCTTGTAGGTGTAGGTGTATGTCATGCACCTGTCCAGACAGCTGGAAGGCAGGTAAACAATCATACACAAACCCAACTGTAGAGAATAACTCAATTTACTACACTGACTACATTGATTGCATGCATACATATGAAACTAACTGGACAATTTTGCAGCAAGAGGTACTTGGTTGTTTGCTTTTTTTTAATGTTTTTTACCTCTTTCAGTAATCCCACCCTTTCTATAGGGAAGAACACATGAATATTTTGTACCTGGCACCTTTGTGAACAGACAAATCACCTTCTGCTTTCTGTGTGTTCTCCAACCCTTTCTTTGCCTTTCAGTCTCTCACCATTCCTTCGACTAATCCTATACTCTTCTAATTTAAATGCCATCTCAAAATACTTTCTGAGAAGTGTCATTTCTTGCCCACCAATGAAAAAATTTTCGTTATGATTTAGAAACATCATCATAATCTGACCATACAGTCTTTATGTAGTCTGCATTAAATAATACCCTACTGGTATGGAGACTGTTGCTCCTTGCTTTATGCCATGTACTGACAAACCCAGCAGAAAAATCAATGTTGTTTATGCCCTTCAATCCATGCTGTAAATTATAAACCCTGTGTTCAGACAACATATATGTTTTTAGCTTTATTTCCAACCTGAATAAGAAGCTGCATATCTGTGTTGGCACTGGGATAGGAAAATGCAGCAGTTGGCTGTCCTTCCTGTGAATCATCCCTGATTCATTTGAACATGGCTAAGAGAGCATGATGTGGACATAATGATGTTCCTGAGAAGGAATAATTTTTCTCCTTGGGACGTTGATAGGAATCCGAATCCTGTGGTCAACATACTCTTTATGGCAACACTTCAAAGAACTTCATAAAGGTGTCTATGCCTATTTTAAATTCATTAACAAGTAATTTGTTTTTGCCTTTTTTTTTTTTTCTTTTAAATATTGGTTTGTATTCAGAAATAGATACTATTTTCCAATCTGGTACCGCTTTGTGCATGGAAAAATTGATTCATGCTCTTTATTTAACTTGGAGGTTTATTATGAAGGTTAATTAGTGAATATACATGAGGCACATTGAGATCCCTAGGTAAAAGATCTTCTTTTTAATATCTACGTAGGCATTAATATGTTTTAAAGCAGCCAATTTGTACAGCCAAAGCAGTTATCTAGTTATACTTCATGCTATTTCACAGGCTGTTTAAATCAATGCTTCAGTTAGAAAGTGAAAGCAGAAGAGATTACAGCCATACATTTGTGACCTCATTTTACATGATTTTTTTTTATATTTCATACAAATATACACCAATCTCACCGAAACAACTATTTATCTTCACATCATTTCATCATGACATTGTTCTAGGCTGATGAGTTTTGGCAGATTTTGTTTTTTAATGGTTTATAGACCTTTGCTATGATTAATTTTAGCTCAGGCACTGAAAAATAAAAATCTTCATTTTAATAACCTCATGAGATACTAGAATATAGTTTCTGATAAAACAGATTTTGGTTTTTTGGAGGCTTTAAAAAATAAAATAATGAACGGGCAAATGCAAATTATCTCTCTGAAATCCATTTTAAGGCAGTGGAATGCAAAAATCAATGAAAAAAGGGAAAATAAATGAAAAGTATGAACATGAGGATCACAAAGAAAAGACACTTTCTAAAAATGATGAAAGAAGCACAAGAGCCTGATGTACTGTTTTTAGCAAAGCAAAGATTTTCTTACAAGTAAATCATGCCATGTTTTCTAGTTCCCAGCTTCTCATTTTCTGTCTGTGGATCGGGAGTTTCTCTTAAGCAGTAAGGCATGTTCCTTGCATGAGAGTTTTTTTTTTCTTGTACCATCACTCACATTTAGAATTGTGCAAGACCCCATTGCAACTCCAGACATTGTTTACCTGTAAGATGAGCACGAGACTGCTCTGAAAGCTGCTTCCCACTCCCTGTCCTCATCTTCCAGTCTGGGTTTTTTAGTGGGATTTAGGAAATGCAAAGGAAGAGAAAGCACCATGTGACAAGACTGTTGTCAGGGAATGGTTCATGTGAGCTCTGGAAGGTGCCAGATTCCCATGAACTCAAGAGTGGGAGTGGATAGACCACAAAAGTCACCGAAGTTTTTTGCGAAAATCAGCCATTGGCTGAGACATTTTGTATCAACCACTATGTAAAGGAATTCTGTTGGACTTGTTAAAATGTTCCTGCACAAAGTTAACATAGGAATCCTTATTTGACTGAGATCAACTCAGTTGATCTGTCGTTGTTAAGTTAGAGGCAGGTCAAAGAAACGACATCGTATTGTTCCAAAAATAGGACAGGAACTTTATTGCATTGGTGGAATAATGCAATGTGTGAAAGAGAGAGAGTGTGTGTGTGAGAGAGAGAGAGTGTGGTATCAGAGGCTGCGATTCTTATAGACCTGAGTCTGGACAGATGTCCAAGGACCATTGGTTTCTCTATACATAAATAATTCCTAATTGGACACACAAACCGCGCATGTCAGAAAACATTACTCATCACTTTAGAAACCGGATATCTGTTCCAGGTGTTACATCTTTTCCTTCCGTGCATATCACCCTGACGTGTGCAGAAGGTTCCTAGCATAGTCCAACTATTCCACAGAGACCCCAGAGCCAGCTGGAGTCTCCCCCACATTGATCCTATCCTGATAGTCTGCTAGCAAGCCCACTCGATCTCCAGGAAAGTATTTTCATCAGTTTCTGATGACAGGGTGTAGAAATGGGTGGAGAAAAGTGTTGGAGCATGATTTATTTTTTAATTTCTCTTTTAAATCATTCCATAGCCCCACCAATTCCCCACAGACAGCTAAAAACCAATGAGCCAGGGACTCCACAGCCCACTAGAAAGTGCCCGTCATTATTCAGAACTTCAGGACAAGCAGGGTGATTAATCTATTTAAATTTGCTGTACAGGAAATATTGGAGGTGGCAGATGCTTTCCTCAGTTGTGATTTACACTGAGAAGAAAATTAAAACCCTCACTGTAACAATTAACTGACTGCTTCACTAAATCCACTGTTATCTCTGGCTTTTTTTCCTGTGGAGAATGTAACTATAAATGCTTCCAGTTTTCCTGACATAAAGATGTGAGAGGCTGGGGGTTTTGTTTTGGTTTTCCCTTGTTAAATGTTGGGGTTTGGTGGGGGGTTTGTTTATTTTTTATTTCTTTTTGTGGTTTTTTGTTTGTTTGGTTGGTTGGTTGGTTTGGGTTGGGTTTTTTTACTTGTTTTTTGATTGTCTGATTGTTCATTCAAAGCCATTCTGTTGTTCATTTGGGGTTATGATTTTTGGGGTGGGGAACCACTAGGGAATACTGCTTTAGAAACTGATTAATCTGTAGTCATTAGAACACTTCACAGACACTGCAGCCAAACTCTCAGGATCTCTTCTTTAGCTTTAAGATAAGGAGGTTTATATAAGTACATCTAAACCTCAGCTGTAACATCCTCCTCAGGGTATATTAACAGAGTAGGATTTTACAATATTTCAGGACTAATTTTCTGCTTATTCAGATACTTTTTCGTCACAGAGAATTTACACAACTACAGACATCTGTCTTAATAACATTCAGCATGTTAATATGGGACTCGAGGACACTGGGTGATTTAAACTGTAGCTAGCAGATTCTTCCCATCATTTTGGAATAACCAAAAAGAATATTTTACGGCTTTGGAAGATTTATTATTGTGATTAGCTTTTATTCTGTAAATTTTACTCTTTCTTATGTTTGGTTAGTTGTTTTTCTTTTATCTTAGAACTATAGACTGTATGTAAGACTTGTAAGATGTGTAGTGACAGTTTGAGGAGGAATACTCATTACATGAAATGATATGTGTTTACGATAGTGAACCCTGAGCAATTTCTCTGCCATCACTATAAATTTCACAAAGCCACACATTAATGGCACTTGTTAGTAAATGATCCCAATAGGTTTCATATAGGTAAAATCATATTGGCCTGAACTTTTTTTATGCTTTCATAATCTGTCCAACTTTAGCAAGGAGTAAAACCAAATGGTTTCACAATATAACCAGTATGCATTTTTCATGAACAGTCACTATATGCTTAAGCCAGGGGAGTCTCAAACTTTTCATATCATGAGCTACAAAGCAATGAAGTCAATCACATCATGAGAGATGCCATCCTGTAACAAGATTCTGAGGTGAAAGGATCTGTGTTAAGGTGAAAAATCAATATGCTTGACTTGTTTTTGCTTTTGTCTAGAATTTTCTACATAGCAACTGTTGGAAAGAAGATACTGAGCTATGAAACTTAATCCTGAAGCAGAATATAAAATCTTCTGATGATGGATGAGTAAAGGAGGTAAGTCCTGACACAGCTACAGATTTAGTCTTGTGCATAACTACTGTAAGAATCCATATGTGACACTTTGTAAGATACATATGAACTAATTAATTGCATTTTACATATAGTAAACAAGACCCTCTTTCCACCAGGTAGGGCCTACTCACACAGGAAAAAAAAAAAATGAGGGAAAGCACTTGACTGGGTATTAACTGATAATATCGCTTAGATTGTGTGTCTTGAGCACTGATTTTGGAAGATCTTTTGTTTCAGAGGTCTTGGGATCAGAATTGAAATCTCTCATTTTTTTAACTGCTGTGACCAAACAGTCAAAGAAGTGCTACCATCACCATTGTCTGCTGATGTCTATTCCTTCAATGACATTAAAAGAAGCAGCAAGATGAAAAAAGACAAAAAAAAAAAAAAAAAAAAAAAAAAAAAAAGGTTACCTTTTCTGATTTAAAAAAAGTTTTT
>VWZG01005583.1:3117-18935 GCA_013396735.1 Grallaria varia | reverse complement strand
AAAAAAAAAAAAAAAAGGTTCACTCTTCTGGATTAGAAATACGTTATATGCCACACGCCACAGAAAAATTTGAGAAAATGCATCTTTTGCCCAATGTTCAGTTGAGGAGCTGAAGAATGACAAAAACTCTAGAAATTGGTGACATTATTTGGCTCTGCAACTTGCTCATTTTTTTATTTGTGACTTTAAAATGTGTCTGGGACAATTTCAGCAACTGCTTCTGAGGACCCAGACTTTGTGCATTGGTTTTCAACTGGTTTTGAAAACACGGAATTCTTTTTTGCTAGAGTACAGGTTAAATGGAAAATAGAGAGAAAACACCATGTGATTCACCTGACTGTAAAATTCTGGTTATAATCATAATAAAAGGAAGATATTTATGGCTGCTCCTTTTATTGACGAAACAGGAATTACTCCGTATCTGAAGCTTTTTGTATTTCATGTGTTATAATGTGAGAATAGTATTTAATCCTTTGGAAAACCTCAACAAATACTTGTAAATATTTCACAAACCTATTTGGAAATCTACAAATATGAAAGGAATAATTATCCTTCTTTTTCTTTCCTCAGGGGAGAAGAAAAAAAAAAAAAGAAAACAAACAACTTTTTGTGCTTTTTTCTCTCTCTTCTGTTTTTTAATATTAAAAAAGTATCCTCTGTTTGTTATTATTCACTCTCTGTAAAGGGGAAAACAAAGACAGAATGGGAAAATGGTCAAAATTATAGAAAGGAGAATGTGGAAGAAAATACAAATTTTCCCAGCTCCCTGTTTCTACAGCTTGTTGTCTCATTGCAATAATTAACTGCAAAAACAATTGCATTTACATATTCAATTTTCCATTTTAATGTTTACTGAAAGATTTATTTATTTCTTTTTACTCATTGGGCATGAGTCAAGGCCATTAGCAGTTGATAAACATGTTTGTTATGCTGTTTAGTTTCCCTGTAGCTGATGATCAGAGTTCCTGTTATAAAAGACATTTTATGAGAAATAAACTCTTTTATTTAAAAAAAAAAAAAAAAACCAAAAACCCCATACCTTTTTACATGGACTTTCCTCAGAGAAGGCATAAAAAACCTTTGCACCTGGTTTTCTATATGCAGGCACATCAGCAGGTAGCAGGAAGTTTGGGAGGCTGTATACAGCTGAACATAGGCTCCAGGAGGAATAACATGATTTATGTGGAAGAATGAAGTGACTTACATCACCACCAGAGCAAAGAGAATTCCAGGAAGAACTGTGACCTCCATATCACAATTTTCACTCTGATCTCCTGAAGTACTATTGCCTTGAAGTGCTGCTGTTTCATGACAGGTAGCCAAGTCACACTCCAGCTTAGAACATCTCTACTGACAAATGTGCAAGTCCTTTTTTAACTTCTGTCATCCAAGACAGGTAATGAGTTTGATGCAATTTCAATGCAATCCTCAAAAAATAAGTCCAATATGTTGTGAATATCTTATCCAGGCTTACTGCATTTATGCAGATTTTTATTTTATATTACTATTCCATTTAGTTCATATTGTGTTTAATCTGCCTTCCCTTTTATGTGGGTCCTTTGGAATACTTTGTCACCAAAGAATTACTTTTTTCTAAATAAAAATGGATAAAAAGCATAAAAAGCATTTGGAAATTTCAGTTTCTTTGTTGAAGTGTAAAAACTGTTTTTAAATTATGTCCATAGTAATTGGAATGATTCTTAATTTCTGAAACAACACTGTTTAAACACGCTACTTCTTGAACTCCAATAGTGAAACTGAGGCTTATTCTATTCATGTGTTTATGTGAGATTATATGAGATCTTATATGAGATTATATGAGTTTCTATGAGATTTAAAAGTATATAGACTTTTTTGAAGTACTGTATTAGGAGCTGGACTTCCATGATCCTCTGGGTCCCTTCCAACTCAAGATATTCTACGATATTCTATGAAGAACATGGAAAATGTGTTGCATAGATTGCAGAGTCTTCAAAATAAGACAAAATGTAAGAGGCAACAAATCTTCAGTGAGACAGAAGGTGAGGACAGGATCCATAAGAAGATTATAATAATTATAATGAAGGTTATCTATGATCGTATTTTTAAACCTGGTGGTTCTGCATAATTGTAAACTTTTAAAATAAATATCAGCAGTCCCCACTGGCCTTTTACCTAGCCATTTTCAGCTGGCCATTTTCAAATCCTGTGGGTCTCAAGATGGAAATTGAAAGACCAGAGGTTAATGGCTTTATACACTAATTCAAAGAGTGCACTCTATCTGTAAAAGTGTTAAAACTCCTGTGGCAGAAACTGTCAAGTGAATACTTTAGGTTACTATCACTGATGGAGTGGAAATGTCAAAGAGCAACTCATTAGAGTCAGAGAACAAATAGGTTGGGACACTCAGAGCTTTGAAAAGCATGTAAGGTAAGAGCAAGTGGGTGAACTAGATGTGATGCAAAAAAAGAAGAGTTAGTGAAAGGATGCAAGAGGCAGTGATCAGTAAAAAGGAAGATGACTTTGCTCATAACAAAGAGGAAACAGACATTGTACACTATCATTCTGCTAATGCTGTTGTGATTAATTTTGATTCTGAAAGTCTTCAAATAGGTTTCTATACACCCACATTTTCAGAATCACAGAGATATTTTCTGGAAGGACATTTAAAAGTCATCTAGGCTTGAATTAGGACTACATTCAGTACTAGATTGGGTCAGTTGTTGCTTTGTCTAGTGGAGTCCTGGAAGGATCTCTATGGACAACCTATTTTTCTACTGCCCCAACTTCATAATGAAGAAGTTTTTCCTAACATCAGTCTGAAGATCCCAAACACTTACTTGTAACTTCTGCCTTTTGTTTTTAACACCAATCACTAATGGAAATACCTTGGCTCCATTCAGCTGGGCTTTGCCATTTTTGTATTCGCCCCTGAATGTCTAAGAAATGTTGTTGCATCTTTCTTTCATCACCTGTCCTTTATTCCACTTATTATATTGTCTCCTTGAAATTAATTTCTTTAGGAATTTCCTGTTTAGCCTCTTACCAAAATGTCTTACATATTTGTAGGACAGGGTAATTTGTTCCTAAGTGCTAACAATTACTGTTTTTTTTTTCTTTTCAGTCCAGCAGGCATTCAAAACAACTCTACTCCTGTTCATGCTCATTCAGGGGATCTTGACCAGCAATTTACTAAACTTGGGGGTCCTAGAGTCCTAACTGCTGCTTATACTATCAATTTTAGAATCTGAGTCACAGGCTCTTCTCCCATCCTCTGGTGCAGGCAGTCAAAGTAAACCATGGGCTCTGTGGTAGAAAAACAGTTCTCAGTTCTGTGTTTAAGTGGTAAAAAATGAAAAAGAAAGGATACAGAGTTTGATGAACAAAAAAAAATCTATGCATTTGTTTTTTTCTGCACAAATATTAATTGAAACATTTTATTAATATGATGCATTGGTTTACACAAAATTGTGTGTCTATGAAATATACAGTACAAGATGATTGACAATAATAAAAATTTTTACTTTCCTGAAAAAGGAGTAATTGTTAGAGTCTTAGAGCTTTCACTATTGAGCCAAAACAGTATGTTTGGTTTCGTGTCACATTTTTCACTATTGAGCCAAAACAGTATGTTTGGTTTCGTGTCACATTTTAATGACTACTATTTTACCAAAATTCACTTATCATTGAACCTTGTAATACCAGGGGTGTTTACCAGAGTATGTATCAGTACTGATCCCAGTGTAATTAACTTTTTTGATTCCTATATCATGTCTTATGCTCTCCCATATGAAGTGGTACGGTATAAAGATGGAGATACTTCATTATATGGCAGCAAAACAGAATATGGACCACATTTGATCATCTTCTGCTTTTGCTGGAAACAGGACGAGTATCTAGCACCTACTACTCCAATATCTAACAGTCTAGGCCTCTTATGTCAGCAAAAGCTCTAAAATCTTGTGATATGCCAATAGAGTTACTCTACCAGTAGAATTACTTTCAATCTTCTGTTCAGTAATCCCAAATATTTATGATGTTGTAAACAAGAATAAACCCTCTTGCATATCCTTGATGTTTTCAGCAAGTATTTTAAATTACTCAAACTACACTTACTGAAATGTAAAAAAGACTGAACACAAACTCCAAAAGAACATAGACAGCACAAGGTGAAATTTAGGCTGGATGTGGGACACAAAATTACTCTGAGGTGATATAGAAGAAAACTCCTTTATCTGCTTGGAAGTTCTAACCATGAAATCTCTTCCAATGAATTTATACTAAGCAAGTTTACTGATACAGACAGACTAAGGTCCACCTTCCATATCTAGTAAGGCGGGATTTTCCCTTGTTCTCATTCTTGTCCTGTGGTTCCTGCTTTTATATATGAACAGCAGCCAAGCTCAAATAAGAGGGAAAATTTGTACATGATCTAGTCTATAACTTGATGGTTGGAGTTCTTTCATAGGAATGGGAAGGCCACTTGGGCTGACAAAATGAACCCATTTCTATTTTCTTGGGCACATGTTCTAACCATTCTGTTATTACACAGAAGGGAGGATCGATGGCATTGTAATTTCAATGAAAGGAGTGCTGTGTTATCCAGCTACTTATGTTCCTTAAAGCAAAGTGTCAGGGTGTAAGTGTATGTCCTAGTTACAGTGGTCAGGACCAGTTTATCACTGTGTGGGTGTAGCCAAAATTGTGTGTTCTACACTCTATCTGTCATTTCTCATGAATGGACCATTTGCAGCGGCTGTCCAGGGCACACCTGACACCTCAGGCTACAAGCTGGGCGTTAGAGAATCCTGGGAGACAGAGGACTCAGCTGTGATTATGCCCCTCCGCAGAGGCACTAGCACCTTCATACCCAGCCTGAGGGGTCATGTCTGCTAAGGGACTATCAAGGATTCCGGAAATGTCCCATGACTCATAAAGTAAATCACCCATTGCAAAACTCCCCACACTGTGGGAGATACTGGACATTCCCACCTGAACCTGAGCATATAATCTTGGGGTTTTGGGACTTCTGATACCACTCATGAGATCCAGAGGAGGACCAGAACCTCAACAAACTGCAACTGCCACTTTCGACCAGACTGCGACCATCATCCTCACCAAAAGATTTCCCTTTCCTTTTACTTTGTATTCAGGGGGACTATGTGGTGTTTAGCACAGGGGCTGACAAACATCGTCCTGTTCGTGCCCCAGGTGTGCTGGTTTATACATCTAGTTTTTGTGGGTTAAAACCAATTTCTAGTCTGTATCATATTGTAATCTTTCTAGTAAACTGTAACTCTGACTCATAATCTCTCGAGTCGGGTTAATTTCTTCTGCCAATTTTACGCAAAATGCACAATGCCTCTAAAGTTATCATACTATAGGCTTCACTGAGGAGATCCAGAATACAAGAAAAGAGTTCAGTATTTTAGTCCTGCCCATCCTAGTCATGGGAACCAATGTCTGCAATGTGACTGCCACATCCACTTTGGGGCTTAATTTGCAATAAACTGTTTCACAGCGACTTGGTCCTGTTCCTAATCTGATGCTAAGTGAATACATCAGTGAATTACTATCTGATGGATAAACACCACGCTAAGGCTGTAAGAACTTCATAAGTATGCTTAAGCATGTTGTCAACTTTTTTTATATCTGAAAGTTGAAAGTTAACTTTCTAAATTTAGACTTATTCTATCTAAAAGCCAAGGGAGTTGTTTTGCTTATGATAAACCACACCAGCTCTTTCAGAGCAATTGTATTGACTGTTGTAAATGCACATAAGGAACATTAGGCTTTATGTAGCACGGTAAAAATCCTTATAAATGTTGAGAGAAATTACTAGAAGTGATTAGTGGATATTACAAACTAATCACTTCACATTTAAGTTTTGGTTTTTTTTTTTTTTTTTTAAGAATTAAATCTCCCTTTGAATTATATTCTTATTTTAAAAAAGCCACTTTAAATATGAAAATATTCTGGTATTTCTAGAGTTATTTTAACACTTCTGAAATATTCTAAATTAAGGGCCTTATTCTCAACTGCAGTAAGGCCACTTTTAAGTTGTTCTGGCATCAATTACAGTTATGTGCATTTCAAAGTCCCTATGCACTTGTGAAGAGGTTTAAAGAGGACTTAATGTAAATGAGAATTCAGTCACAATCTTTTGGGATGAATTGAACTGTTCATTTATAAATGGGAATAATTAACCAAAACACACCTTTACCTTATTCATGTCAACCCTTTAATTCTAAAATATAGATCAGCTCCTGTTAATTTTACTTATTTGAATAAGTATTTCCATATGAGTACCCCCTTCAAATTTAGATTTTTATGTAATTATTTTCTAAAGCGATAAGGAGCAATTTCCATCTTGCCATTTCATTTTATCAGTAATCTCTGAGCAGAGTGGTGACTCTATTTTCAGAGAACGCTTGTCTTTGAAATCTGAGAGGAAAAATGAGCTCCTCTGCAGTTAAAACTACAGTGTTTACCTAAAGCCTTTCAAGCAGTTTGGAACTACTCCAGAAATTCTCAAGGCCTTCCTAGAACACCATTTGGGTATGAAAAACCAGTTTTCTTTTCTCTGCCTGCATTAATTTGATTACATTATTTTCACTGATTTTAAGGTGAGAAAGGATTTAAGTCCTGTCTTCTTAGTTACCAGCTTGATTTTCCTCAGGTCACTTTACAGCCTATACAGAAAGACATAATGTGACTCGTATGTTGAAGGAGTTTATTTAGGAAGTTTATTTGTGTGCCCATTGACTACTTGAGCTCTTTAAATGCAAGAAAATGGTCTTTTCCTCTGATATCTGAGCCTTCGTCTAAATGTGAGGGTCAAACTTCTGTAATTATTAATCGGAATATATGCAAGATGAAACCCATCTGTCCTGAAATAAAAGTACATTCTTAATGCATTATTGGAGAGTACCAAGAGAAATAAATTAAGTGGCAGTTAGATAAACTATTGCTCATGTTAGTATGGCCAAAGGCAGCAGAATGGAAAATTGTCATTAGAGAGAGAAATATTATGTCCTATCTTTTTTTTTTCTTATTTAGCTATTACCATAAAGTTGAAAACAGATTATTGTTGTGGGTATACTGGGTGTCCAGAGAAAAGGATTGGAAATACCCTAATAAAGCATTCCCAGTCAGAAATTTCAGTACAGTAGGGACAAGCATAGAAAGAAGAAAAATTAGTCCCATGAGAAGACTGAGTTTTGACAAGTGAGACTCAGACACAAAATCTTTGTGGCGTAAGCTAATGTAACACTCTTACTCTTATCCAGACTATTATATGAACATGAAGGCCTGGTAGAAAGAGGAACAGTCAAAGTCATAAAGCAGTGGAAAATAGATTGTGTAGATAGGTCAGCTATACGCTTTCTCTCTCAAATGCATTGTCAGATACTGTGGGGAAAAAAAAAAAAGAAAAAAAGCTTTAATCCAGTCTTCTCAGCAAATGCTTTGCCATAATTTTTTCAGGAGAACACAAGAATGAAAGGCATTTTTTTTCTGTGTGGCTTTCTGTCTGACATATTCTGATTATAGTTGAATGGGATTTGGTAAATGAAATAGATCCATTGCTGGAAAGAAACTCATTGTGATATGTCTGTTCAGGTAAACAAAATGGCTCATCTCTAGCAAGAGAAAAAAGGTAGAAAAACTGAAAATTCATGTCATATCACCTCTGAAGCCAATATTTGTGGATTCTACATTTCTTAGATTACAGACAAGAAACTAATAACTGTAAATATCACTTCTTTTACATCTTCAGTATAAGCCTCTGTAAAGCTGTAATTGGATGGATTTTTCCCCCAAAGCTGATGCATGGAACTTCTGCATATACATCAATTCTTTTCCTTTTTATCAGTAAACAGACACAATACACAGAGAACTTAAGTACCACGCGCAGAGCTCAGTGGAAGGCCACCAAGATGGACAGGGGGAAGCATTTGCACTGAAAGAAGGAGAAACTGAGGAGCTGGGATTTGTTCAGCAAGGTGGCATTGAGTGCACCTTGCAGCAGCCTTCCCAATACCTGCGAGCAGAAGAAGACAGCCACTTCATAGAGGAACATTGTTGGAAAACAGGAGGAAAAACTCATAAATTGTAAGGAGAAAGTTTTAGATTTGGTATCAGGAGAAACTTTTTCACCAACAGACAGTGAAGCAGTGGTACAGGCAGCCCAGGGAGGTTGTAAAATCTATATCCTTGGAGATTTTTGAGTTCGAATTGGGCAAATCCAAAAATAACCTGGTTTGAACCCCAGAATAATCTTACTTGATGCTATAGGTGACCCTGCTTTGAACTAGGAGTAGAGACACTTAGATCCCTTCCAAGCTGAATTATTTTATACAACTATAGCAAACTGCATGTATTATAAGTCAACAAAATTGTTATGATAAAGCCTAAGTGTAGAACATTGAACAGTAAAATCTTCCATATCCATCCAACATATAACATTTGTATGCTGTGAAAGATTATGTCATCAATTTAACAAATTATCCGTATTCTTTACACTGTATAAACTTAGATATTTGTTTCTACCTCATGTGTCTACTATGCCAGTCAAAGAAATTTGGAGGAGGTCTGTCTTCTGGCCTGCCATTACAACTTGACATGAACTCTACCACTTCTACCTTGTGAAGAGGTTTTCAAGGCCCAGTTGCAATATAAATGCTTATCTGTGTTTACTGACACTGAAAAGAATTACATTCTGATAGAAACCTGGCTCAGACAATTCTTCAAACCACTGAAGGATAAATAGCTACAGTGAACAAAGGATTGTTTATTTTTTTTGTTGGTCTTTTTTCCTTTCTGTTCAAGCTCCAAACTGTGTCTTTAAGAAAAATTTCACAGGCAATGAATTCATTCAGAACTCATACACAAAATAGCTCTGGAGGAAACCACAAGATTTAATTTGAAATTACCAACTAAACTCAAATATTTGTGTATCCATAAGACTTCATGTGTACTCGTGTACTTAATACTTAATGCCTGTATACATAGATACCTATGAAACAGAACACCATTGATTGCATTCTTATAATCCCCACGTTAAATAATTTGATCCATAATTTTCCACTATATATCCTCATTTCCCTGAAACAGAAAACAGAACTTCTATCCTTTCACTACTTATTAACGTTCAGTTAAGACAGTGAGAAAATCTCTCTTATAATTCCAACAACCAGCTTCATCAAAACTAAATCATTCTTCAGAATCACTACAGTTTGCCATATAGGTAATGAGAATATCAAAAGGTGACAATGAATTAATGAGGCCAAAGTTAATGTACATCTATCCCTCATTTTTCACAGCTTCTCCTCTACACTACTCAGCAGTTTGTTTATTTCAAAGGCAATCCCTTCAAGCTTACTGCAGTAGCTGTTATATTAAAATACAAAATCTCCCAAATTCTTGTTTTCTTCTTCTCTGAAATATGAAAATTCCCATCTCATCAAGTGGAAGCGACTCAGTTCTATGTCTAGATTTTAGATCTAGCAGGTACTTTACACTGGATACTGAATCTTTGCTGTGTTAGGGAAGATTTATCCTTTTCAGAAACTGATATTCATTGAATTTGTTATCCCTTTTGGGTCTCATGAGGCTGGACTTTAGGACTATGACATAACTAAGAAAAGAAAATATATTTTCCTTTTTCTGAGTTTTGTGCAGAGGTCTCAGGGTAACTGGAGTTCCTGGCTTTACAAATTGATGCAAATAAAAGAAGGCTTTCAATTAAGAAATGGAAAATTCTCTCTATAATTTCTAAATTAATTGTTTGTAACATAGGTAGTATATTCTGACACCTAATGATGCCTTGTAATTGCAAAGGCATCTTTTCACTTTTTTAGTGACCTGCATAAGTAATTTGAAGCTTTTTTTACTGAAGAACAAAGTGATATCCCCAGATCACCATCTTAAAAACTCCCACTGAAATTAGGCAGAGACTTTTTTGATATTTAGATTGGGCATTCTATGGTCTTTTAAAAAGGTCAGATAATTCACTGGTTTTGCTGCATGCATGTGTAACTCTGGGATTTCTTTGGAGTCATTTTGATTGACAACAGGATAGAACAGACGTCCATGTCCAGATTCACATTTTTTGAGGTTAAAAGGCATCATTTTTTCAAAAGCAGCATCAAGAGAGCATTTTAAGGGTGAGTGAGTATCTCAGGTTCAGAACAGATACTGTGAACACTGCAACTGCAGTTTTTTTAAATTTTCCCTTTTGTATTCTTTTCCCATTCTACAATAAACTTTTACCAGCCAAGATTTAAATTAATGAAAATGGAAGGTTATATTGTGAAAATACCTTAACCACAGTAGAGCTACTATGCACATCTGTGATACAAAATGCATTTACTTTAATGTTATGAAGAGTCCTCCTGCTCTTCCCTGCTCCACCATAAAAAAACAGTCAGTAAGCTGTGGAAAATGCTGTGCAGACTATTAAAATCCCTGTGCATTCAACAACATTATTATATATTAGAGTGATTTCATCGGAAAACCTGATAAAAGCTGGAACTACAGGTTAGGATGTTGAAAGTGACTTGTTTTAAGCATAATGACATTAGAGGGAAAGCTAATAGCAGCGTAGACTACGATGCTGTATGATCATTAAATATAGACCTAATTTGGCTGGTAATTAACCCTGGAATATTATGTTGTGGGAAGCCAAGGGTAAAAAAAAAAAAAGAAAAAAAAAAGAACAACAACTTACAAAGTGACTGAAAAATGAAGGCAGAGGCAGAGTATAAAAATTTAGGTGAATAACAATCAAGACACAGTTGATGAGCTTGGATTTCCTCTTAAAAACCTTTGCCTTTGCTGTCTTACTCAACGCATGCTGAAAGTGCAAGCTGCTGAAATCTGCTGCAGAACCATTATCATCTGTTAATTTTATTTCCATTGCCAATTACCCTTAATTATTGGAAACTTTTTTTAACCTATAATGACTGCTGAAATGCATGCTCATTAAACTGAAGAAATAGATTTTGATATGCTATGTTATGTTATAGACCTGCAATTTCAAGTACTCCATCCTCAGCTAACTTCGAATCCATCTTTGCACAATATTTTCCTGGTTATATTCATGTATTTATTTATTTCTACAGGAGAAAGAAACAAAAGGCCAGATTTCCTTGCTGAAATCTGACATAATTAGTACAAAAAGACAGACGTGATGTGAATTGCTAGTAGCTAAGGAATAAATATGAACAAACATTGTTTCGGGAGGGATGGGTGATGTCACTTAAGCAAGGGTGGTAAGAGGCGGCAATTTTTGATTTGCATCTCCTCTGATGACAGAGTATATCACAAAAAAATCTAATTAAAATAAAAGGAAATATCTGTCAAGACATGCACGTATTAGTGCATATCAATGTTTTTGAACACATAATTTTTTCCTTTCTTATTCCTCATCAATCTCTTGTCATATTTTCTCTTTCATAATTATGAGATCTTGGAAAGAAAAAAGAATGGGGTTTTTCTCTGTGTGTAACTTGTTTTAAACAACTTCTTTGCCCTTACTGCACAAATATACACACATATAACATCATAAAATCAAGCACAAATGTTAAGGTGACAATTCTAATTTCTTTTAGATGTTGTAGCTGTGTTGCCAGCTCTTTATTTCCTTGTTAGGCATTACGAGACTCATGATAGACACAGGTCTTAAAGTTCAGTCTGATCTTTAAGGTTGACTTTTTTAAGGTAGTATTCCTGTTCCAGACATTCTGTCATACTATCTAGCAGCAATATAAAAGAATAAGAGAACAAATTTCAAATGAGATAGAGAAACTAACTGCCTATATAATTTGTTGTTCTTAATTTTTGATCTGGATTGAAAGCTCTGTTGGCAAAAATGGGTTAAGACTAGTTTTTCTCATTATACCTTTATGAAGGGTGTATATGTAAGTGCTTTGATATTTAACACATTCAGAAAAACTCCCTCGAAGTGGTTTTTGTTTTGTTTTGTTTTTTATGAATTTTGTTTTGTTTCCAACGACATGTAAGTTAACAGCAAGAAAGCTGCACTTCTAGTGCTATTACCACAAAGAACTAGGTGGGTAAAATTTGGTTACTGCTGTAGTTCTGAACTCACCCCAAAAAACCCTCATGAATCCAAATTAGATATGGGAAAAAGACTATTTTACTAAATCAGGAAATCTAATGAAGACTGTTAAGATCTCCTTTATAACCCTTTATTCAGCCAACAGAATTGCTACTTCTTTCTGTTAAGGAAAGCTTACAGACATACCCTATTGGCACCCTTTCCATCCTCACACTTACTCTTTCCATGAATTGAATACATTTCTTCTGCTTCTGAAGAATTTCTCTATGGATTTTCTAAGGACAATGCTTATACTACAAATCGCATAAAATTAATTTTTCATGTATTAGTATTACATATACATGTTTTAATATGAGATCCATCCTCATGAACCTTCTCAAATCCTTGTTGAAAATAACACTGACAGCATTCAGAACAAGTCTGATAAAAGTAATTTTCACAGAATTTTCCAACTGACCTGTAGCATAAAGTACTAGTGAACTAGTAAAGTATCTGGGAGCACAATGCTCACAAGAATACCAGCTCAGTTTTGCTGAAACATAGAATTTGGAAAAGGTTCAGAGAACCATTTGAACTTTTGGAGCTTTATCCAGAACAAATGAAGCTGCTTGGTCATTTTTCTGTGCACAGCACTAATCATGACTAGCAGTGAAATCTCTGGAATCAAAATCTGGCTGACAATTTTGTTGATAATATACAATGCAAAGTATAATTGTTTGCTCTTTCACAGTTCCACTGGCTGTGCTGAACTGACAGTAATAACAACTTGGTTTTTGCCAGTAAACTAAGCAGATATGATTAGGATTTTTATAGATGCACGGAGGTTTAGCCATGCTTTTGTCATTAAAGCTGAGCATCTGAAACCCCAGGTAACTCTTCAACAGTTTATATGACAGGGGGAAGATAAGTGAAGTAATAACATGCTATTTTTTCCTTTGGAATTCAGTGCTCAGTAGAGTTACAGACTGCCAACCTTGCAAAACAGAAGCTCTTTACTATATTTATCCACACAACAGGTACAGCACAAATTGCAGCTATATGGATTTCCTTCTCCTGCTGTACCCAGGTGTTGTATACTTTTTTCAACAGCAGTCATTATTGCCACCATGATCTGGGGCACTATTTGTGAAGTTCATGAGTTCAGTCTTCCTTCCTACTCATTAGTGGTACTCATTCCCATACCTAACTCCCCTAGCAATGAACAGGGTTTGTTTCTGCTTTTATAGGCAGTCACTTGAGTCTGTTGTACAGCCCATATGCACACTATTGATCTGTGTCATGTGAATGGACCCACTGAAGTCAACTGCAAGCATCAGCTGTTTATAGGTGTGGTCTGAGTATGTTTCCTTCTCATTCCTAGACATTCCCTGCTTTGAATAAATGAAGATGCAAAGGACTGAAGAAATTAATACCACAGTTCTTTTTGATCAAGAAGAATCATCTCCACGTTATGTCTTTTCCTATCCTTTTCCATACAGTTACTTTTCATGGTTCCTCATTAAGTACCTAGCTAAACAAAAGCATGGATTTAGGAAAAAAAATAACAAAAATATGTTTTGCACATTGAATTTCCTCAATCTTTTACATAATGTCTCCACCAAACAACAATCCTGTGTCTGTTTGCCTCTATACAAGGATAATTAACTTACATTATCAGAGGTACACCTTCGAATATGAAGGCAAATTTTAGCTTTACAGGGAGCTCTGAACCATAAAGGAAGTGCACCTGAATAGGGAAAAAAATATATCCTGGATCTTCTGAACTGCAGTTATGCTCAGATTTTTCAGAATATTATGAGGTTAGCAGAAAGTAGCTTAATACATCAATTGTGTAATCAATTGCAACAGAATTCCACAGAGATCAGCCTTCCGTACATTCTGTTTAGAGTTGGTCATGGTTTATCTGAACTATAGATGCATGGGATGGAAAGGCTGGAGAAATGTGTCTACTCCTACAACAGTGCTTTCCTAAATGAAATAGGTAGGTACTAGTTTTCACAGTAAGGTGCCAGGAAAATTCTAATAGTGAAAATATGGGAAGAAAGGAAAATAAAGGTTTTCCCCTTATAAGACATTTAAAGACTTTTAAAAAAAAAAAAAAAAAAAAAAAAGGGTAAATTTTACATTTCCAAATTATTTATTTTCAGTGTTTGTCTCCTGTGCCTTGCCGATTGAATGCATAATTGAGCTTGAACACTTTGAAAGTCGATTGACCAGCCATTCAGATCACCATAGTTTACACTTTTGTAGCAGGGTAAGGGTAACCATGCACCGGCACAGGTTGCACACAGGCTGCAAAGGCTCCATCCTTGAAGATATGCAAAAGCCATCTGAATGTGGTTCTGGGCAATTGGTTGTAGGGGACCCTGCTTGGGCAGAAGGGTTGGACCACATGATCTCAAGAGGTCCCTTCTGGCCTTGAGCACTCTGAGCTTAAGACATCAAAATTAGTTCTGTAGAAAGGTTTGCAATTCAGAGTGCTGATGCTTGTTGGTGGGAGCAGAAGGAACCAGAATATAGAAACTGGCATGTGAAAACTCCATTTGACATTTTAGTGATGGTTAATTCATTTTGTGTGTTTGAGTCATGTGCTCTGTAGCACTGTCTGCACGTGGCTATAACAGCTGCCAAAGAATCATCTCCTAATTTATCTGGTGTTGATGTTGATTTTAAACTAATTCTTTCCATTTGATGAAAAAGTTTCTCAAAGTTAAGGGGTTGTCTACAATTAAATACAGTTGTCGGTTATCTGCGTCAGGTTAAATGACACAGAAGTAAAATGGCTATTACTTTGCCATTTAGGATGTTTTATCTGCTTCCCCTTCCTTAAGCTAAGAATATAACTTGAAAACTTCACCCAGCAGTCTTGATGAATCCAAAATTTAGCTCTTCTGAAATGGAGATATGTAAAAGGAATTATACAAATACACAGCTAAACCACATTTACAGTAATTATTTCCAAAGACTCTACATTTTATCACTGAGATGGAGTGAAATGCAGGCAATACCTTGAAACACCCAGCCACTCAAAACATGCTAGAGCAGGCAGAACTGCAGTAACACATAACATTCTATTCTGACAATATCTTCTCTGATTTTTAACAGCTACTTATGCAGTAAGACAATGCATAGAGACCATTTAGATAGCAGGGACATTTAATGAGAGACTTTACAGCAGATAGATGGAGATGGTGTAGAACAAAGTTTTCATAGTGTGAAATTATATAAAATAAGTTGTTAATAGTCTTAATTGTGGTGGGATGAAGAGAGATACAAAACTTCAGGCCGGTCAGCCTGACCTCAGTGCCTGGCAGGGTTATGGAGCAGATCATCCTGAGTGCAATCACACAGCACCTTCAGGATGGACAAGGGATCACACCCAGCCAGCATGGGTTTAGAAGGGGCAGGTCCTGTCTAACCAACCTGATTTCCTTTTATGATCAGGTGACCCGCCTGGTGGATGAGGGGAAGGCTGTGGATGTGGTCTATCTAGACTTCAGCAAAGCCTTTGATACTGTCTCCCATGTAATACTCCTGGAAAAGCTGGCAGCCCATGGCTTGGACAAGTGTACTCTCTGCTGGATTAAGAGCTGGCTGGAGGGCCAGGCCCAGAGAGTGCTGGT
The DNA here is from genome assembly GCA_013396735.1 of Grallaria varia. Taxonomy (NCBI): domain Eukaryota; kingdom Metazoa; phylum Chordata; class Aves; order Passeriformes; family Formicariidae; genus Grallaria; species Grallaria varia. Next base: position 3,251 of record VWZG01005583.1, on the reverse strand, counting down.
GAACGGGGCTGCATCCAGCTGGCGGCCGGTCACCAGTGGTGTCCCCCAGGGGTCAGTGTTGGGTCCAGTCCTGTTTAACATCTTTATTGATGACTTAGATGAGGGGATTGAGACCATCATCAGCAAATTTGCTG
>VWZG01005582.1:852407-974048 GCA_013396735.1 Grallaria varia | reverse complement strand
ATTCAGTTCCCTGCTTTGATGGAACTGAATCAAGACTGTTGTAAGGCTTTAAGGCTTTGAATGTCTCCCTATCCTGTCCTATGAATACTCTGGACTAGATCCATGGTGAGTTGATTGGTTTATATTCAGGTTAAAAATCCAAGCAACTTGCCATAAGTCTGTTTGATGACTAGAATGACAACAGTATTTATACTCCTTTCTCCTAGTACTTCTAGATGGCCACACAACAGCTTCTTCATAGTCAGACTCCACTTAGAAATGTGAAATAATCTCTTGCTCAGAAGCTGGTCTTACTATGCCCTGCCCCATGTCATAAGAAGGAAACAAGTGTGGGACTCACCTTCTCTATTAAACTGTCCCTGACTTCAGTGGGCAGGTAGGGTTTTTTGAGGGGAATTTAGTATTTTTTTCCTCTTTCATTGGTAAGAGGGCAGAGTGACAGTGCTCAGGAAGTATTTGTCCCAAGTGTAACTTGAACAGTTTTGATATCACTTGCTGAACATTCTCTAGAGTTAAGAAAGTTGCATAAGCTCCTTATCTGAAGCTAAGCAGCTTAAGGAAGTTGCAAAGCTCCACCACCTCTTGCTTCTTGCTGTTGAGCTGTTTTAACATGCAGTCTTCTCTTCCCCAGCATCTGAATATCCTGATGGTGCAGATTTTGGTAACACACAGGCAGGTTGTCCTGAAAGAACAAAAAGCTAACCCTTGCATAGCTGTGAATGTCAAATAAAAATACAAAAGTAAAATGTGTGAAACTGATAGAAAACAACAGTAAGGTTTGGGATTAAACCTGAAGTTTTCTCCAGCCTGCTCTTGTTCTTAGATGGAGTCCTGATTACTTAATGCAGAGTAGGCACGGGTTCTGACCCGAGTCCTTGAATCCCCTTAATTCCTCACCAGGTATATGCTGCCTTTTTGGGATCCTTGGGTACTGTCAAGAATTACATCTAAGTCTCAAACAAAACCCCTCATGACACAGACATACTCCCCCTTAGTGTCTGAGGAGGACTTTCCAGCAGATAATATTCTAAAGTGACAGAGAAGTCTCCTTTATCCTTATGCCCCTTTACAATGTTGGAACAAAGGGGATCTGCTCCCAGCCCTTGGGTCCCTGCAGCAGGGAGAGAAGAATCTGCATTTCCTCCCTGTTTTCAGAAAAACTTTCAAGTGCCTCCATGTGGGGAACGAGCACTGCAGACACTGAACTGCCTGCAATTCGAATGGAAATTTCTCCTAATTCTGCTTTTGGAAGGATCCATGTTTTTCCTTTCCAAAAGGCTCAGCAGCTTGTCCAATAAACCTAATTAAAGGTGGTAATGGACACACCGTTCCTGGGTTGATTTATTCCTTTGCTTCCTGAGAAATAATATTGCAGAGGGATTTGAACTAGTGAAAAGAAGTTGAGATGCAACCAAGGATTGCAGCAGGGAGCTGATGTGGGTGTTTCATTTGCACAAAAGCAAGGTTAATGTTGCAGTGATGAAAAACTCATCGATGCTTTACATTCGAGTTTAACATTTAATTAACTTGTGGAGGTATGAAATTATGGAATGGCTTGGGTTGGAAGGGGCATTGAAGACCATCTCATTCCACCCTTGCCATGGGCAGGGTCACCTTCCACTATCCCAGGTTGCTCCAAGCCCTGTCCCACCTGGCCTTGGAAAACCTCTGGGGATTTGGAGGTTTTCTGGAAAACCTGTGCCAGGACCTTCCAGGGGAGAATTTCTTCTTAACATCCAATCTAACCCTGCCCTCCTCCAGCTTAAGGCCTTTCCCCTTTGTCCCTTCTCTCCTTTAGAGATGCAGGCAACTATAATTTTGGTCACACTTGTTATTTGTTATTTATCTTGTTCCTTTGCAAATCCTCCTGAGCGATGTATTATTCCAATAAATTCCACAGGTTTTCTCTGTGTTGTGTGGAGGGTTTCTGAAAGATACAGCCTTCTGTTTCACTGGGATGTGTTTTACATACCTTAGGCTTCTCTAACTGAAAGCTGCTGGTACTTCTAGAAACAAAATCCCAGCAAGGCTTTATCATTAATTGACAAAGATCTATTATGTTGTTTTTCCTCCCCATGATGTCAAATATATGTATATCTAATTAATATTATAAGAAAGTGAAAGAAGTCTTGAAAGCCCCCTTGAATATTTGGCTTTGACAAGTCCTGCTTCCTGGATTCATTGTGGTCAGGTGAATTTAATGGTCTGGTTAATCAAAAAAAGACTCCAAAAGCCTTTGTAGAATTGAAATTGTTTTTTATGACTTAAAAACATGTGTTGTAGACACAGCTTCAAGTACTCTTGTGCAGGGTTTTGTCCTAGATGAGTTCTGACTTTGTTTTTGCTGTAATGGTACTGCTTCAAACCAGGCATAGTGTGTTCTTTAGGGCTCTTCCTCAGCATAACTCCAGGTTTTCACCTTCCCTCTCCTGTACTGTGAAGGATGTTGAGGTGTCCCAAATATTTTATCAGCTGCAGCACCTTCTGTGCCATGTATCATAACTGTGGCTATTGAAATTTATTCAGCTCAGAATAACTTCTCCCTCCGAGGCAGAGGAAGAACCCATCTGATAGACCCATTCCTCGGAGACCATCCTTTCCCTTGACAAGGGTAACTCCAGCAAAATGTAATGCAGAATATCTGAATTTCCACAGGAACATCTGGGAAGTGCTAAGGATGCTGCCCTAGGTCTGAGAGGTTTTTAGGAAGCAGTATTAGGCCTGCCCAGCAGCCTTTGCTGCTCTGGTTTTAGCACAGCAAAATCCAAATTTAGTGATGGATTAAGTTTGCAGAGCATGTCTCCAAACCTTCCTAAAGGACTCCTGGAGTCTCCTGGCCCCTTCCCTCCTTCCCTGGCTCAAAACACAGGTATGTTGTTAAAGGGTATAGAGAGTTCCAGCTCTGGGCTCTAAATCAGGGATGTTGCCGAAGGCTCCAAGGCAGCCTGTGTGCCTGGAGCCCCCTGCAGAAAGGGCTCAGCTTCCTGGGTCGGTGGCTTTATTGGCTTTTAAAGAATTATGAATTTCGTTTGAGGTCATTTCTGGAAAAGCACTTTCTCTTGGTCTGCGGGACACGATTAATGGCGAGAGCAATGCCGAGTGCATTAAGACATGAAGTGAACCTTGGAGGTCCAGAAGAAAAACAGCATCATCTGGGGCTTGTTGCTCCTTTCCTGTTAGACGTGGTGGAAAAGAATTGTTGCCCTCTGAAGAATGGGTAAAGTGATATTTGGGAAGTGGAGTTTTTTTTGGTTAGCAAAGCTCCAAGTGTAGATTTTTCTGGTGCCATGAATTACCTCAGAACAATATTATTACTGGAAGGAAGCAAAACTTCTGAACCTCAAAAATGAAATTTGTTTCTCCATCGCCCTCCATGTGCTCTGTGTCACCCTTCTGCACATTTATTTTCCTGCCAGGACATTTTGTATCTTGGTACTCTTAATACTTTACAAACCAATTAACCTCTCTCTCTGTCTTCTTTTCCTTCTGTGTTTTCCAAACCTCTGCCAGACAGAGATTTCCTAATTTGACTTCAGTTCCCAAGTCAAAAAATTGATTTTTTTAGTACCTTATATATTCTTAGGTTCATCACCACTGACTGTTATCTCGGGGGAACTCTCTGCTCCTTCCAGTTTTGTTTGGGTTTTTTTCCTGTTTGTTTTTTTAAACCGAAGCTGTCAAACCTACCCAGCAAAGCCAATATAGTCTTTATCACATCTAACCTTGTGCTGATATTTAACGAGATCTTGCTAAGTCATTTAAACACATGGAGTTTTTTTCTCCCTGGAAGTAAGGGCTCATTACAGGGAGGGATAAGAGAGGTGCCCACAGTTGCTTGGCAAACAAATGTAGTTCTTTCTTGGCTGCTTTTGGTTTGTGTTTGCACTCACTAATCTTGGGACAAGACCCAGTGTTGCCCCTTTAGTGTCAATGGAAGAGAACTCGGTGGAAATGTAACCTCTGGTATTCTGCTTTTTCCAAATTATGGAGACATGAGGAACAAAGGTGCCCAGATAATAACAACATCTAAATTATGCAAAAATTAGATTAACTGCTGTCATTTCATTGTTCACTGTACTTTCTCCTTCCCCTTTCCATCAGAGGGGTCTGGGAGCTGTCCTCTTCCAGCAGTGAGTTAACAAAGCATGTGTGTATCTAAACTAGTGCTGGAATTAATTTTGGATTAGTGAAAGGGAGCAGGAATGGGGAGAGCAAAACAGAAAGTGAGGGGCAGGAAAAGGTGGCAATAAAATAAATAATTTAAAAAATACCATATTCTGTGGTTTTAATAGTACCCATAAAATGGTTTGATTCTGTTGCTGTGCAAGCAAATCAGCCACACTAATCAGCTGAGCATCTGTAATGGCTTTAGCAGGGTCTCCAACGGGTATTGTTCTGCCTTCTGGTTCGGTTTCTTCTGTTATAATCTCACTTTTGGGTTAATATCTGTGCTGCTCCTTTGAAATTTGGCTGAAATGCAGCATTTGAGTTTTCAGGCAATGTCTCATGGTTTTTAAAAAAAAAAATAAAATATTTGTATAAAAATATTTGAGCATTTTATTTCTGCACATGAGAGGGGAAAATCTCTTCGGCTGGGTAACTTTTTGAGTGAAACTTCATAGGCATCAATGCAGATTAAGCCACCTTGGTCTCAAGAAGTAGAAAGGGGGGTGGAAAAAAAGTTGCTGAAATGGGTTCATCTGTAGCCATTGAGCTGTGACTTGGAGCCCCTCTCCCCTTTCACATCAGTGCCCTGTGCTGCAGGGGATTATTTCCTTGTGTGTGACTTAGAGGGAGATAATCACAGACAGGGTAGATTAAGGGTACCTGTGGCCATATCTCCCAAAGCTCAGTTCCTTGCTGAAATTGGTGAATTCTTCTATCTAGCTCCTCCATTCCCAGGATATAGATATTTCAAAAGAAGAAGAAAATGCTGGGAAAACTGTATATAAAATGTAAAATTCACATTTTTACCTTTATTCCCTTTGTTTACTTATGTACTCAGAGCATTTATGCCATCTTGCCCTCTTGGTGTATTAGTTCTGGGGGTTTAATTGTTCTTTTATGATTAAACAGAGACATCTCCTTACCTGTTGCATGTCAGGTTGTAAACGAATGCTGTGCTGGCATCAGCATGAAAATGCATTATTAAGGAGTTTAAAATGTGGAATTTTGGCAGCTTTTTCTGTTTAAGAGTGAAGTTGAGCCCAGATTTTTGTGGGAACCATTTGAATGGGAGAGGTGGAGCCCTTGAATGTTCTCATCCTGAAATCTGTTAGGAATTTGTTTCTCCATTTCTATTGAAGACACAGAAGTAGCTGCACTGCTTTTCCAGGGAAATGCCTGGTTAGTGCAATGCACAGGCCAAGTTTTCAGTGTTGATTGGACATTTTAGGAACACAGTGCTGCATTGGGGGTCCACTCCTGTATTGAGTCAGGCACATGAAAAAATGCCATTAAAATGGAATAAATTTTCTTACAGGCACTTGAGCATTAATGAGACTTAAAAGGAGGAAAGAAAGAATGAGAAGCAAGGGATTTTTCTGCAGTTGTTTAGTTTACATTTTTAGCTTGCTGCGTATATTTTTTCTCTATTAACTGTAAATATGTATATGTATGTGTGTATACATACACACAGCTGACAATGTGTTTTACTCTTTTACCTGCAAAATCTCTTAAGGTTTTTCAAGCCCCAAGTGTACTGACTGTTTAATTTGTCAGCTGTAAAGGTATTCAACGCAGAATGATTTTTCTCATATGTTGCAGTTTAAGTTGTCAGTATAAGAGAAGTTTAGTGGGTTGGAAATGCTGTTTCTGTCTGGTCTGATTGAGTCTCTCCTGCTGTGAGTGAGACCAGAAAGGCTGGAGTGTGCATTTGGATGAGTATTTCTGAGACTAAGAGCAGAAATATTTGTTACAGGGAGTTCTGTAAATCTAAGTAACTACTTCTTTACAAAGTTAGTTAAATGCAGGGCCCTCCTGGTGTAAATTTTGGTGCATTTGGATGTTGGGAGTATTTCCATGTTGAGTTTTATGTGCTTTTGAGCTGCAGAGTAATATATTGCCAACACTTTTTAAGTGGATTGACTGTGTTGCTGTCTTGTCTGGTGTCATTTGAGATGTCTATGGGTGTTGCTGCTTCATTTTAATTCTTTTTTAAGGTCTGTGTGTTGGGAGAGAGTTTAGGAAAGGCTTCAGGTTTGCCTTGGTTTTTTTTTTTTGTTGCTTTCCTAAGTGCTTGAAGATGGGCTGTTATTACTCTGAGGCACTTTGCTCCCTTGATGCCTCAGTTCAGGTAAATGGAGCTGCCTGAATTCCACCTAATGGGATTTGAAGCCCAGCTCAAGGGCAGGATGTGTCTCGCTTGTCCTGTACCATGATTTCAAGCAGACGCTGCTCTTGTGTATGGGAGGGAAATGAGGGAGAATGGCTTGTTCTGTTAAAAAAAAAAAGGAATTTGAAGTATTGTGGCATCACTGTGGGCAGGAGGTTCATTGGAAATTCAGCAGGCTCTAAATGTTTGATGGAGAGGGAACTGCTGACAAATTGCTGTAGGTGACCCTCCGGTCGGGGCTCACGCAGGAGGGGGATGTTGGTGCCTGCTGGGACGCCGTGGGATGCACGGATCAACCTTGTTCAGGCCAAGGAATATCAAAGGGAAATTATGTATGCGATGGAAAGTGATGAGTTTTATTGGGGCAACTGTGCAGGATAAAAGGAGCTTTTTGAAGTCGTGATATGTAGGAGAAGGAGCCAAAGGTGCTTTGAAAGAAATATGGTGTTATTTGTACCTCGCCAGAGACCCCTCTCATTATGGTAATGGAAAGACTCCTGATGTGGGAATGAGGAATGGCTAGTAAAGGTGTCCTGGGCTGATCCCAGGATGTGGGATCCCATCCCCTGGGCAGCAGTGTAGAGGGGGATTCTGCTCCTCTGCCCCCTTCCCAGGTGAGACCCCACTGCAGAGCTGCTCCAGCCCTGGGGCCAGCACAGCAAGGACATGGAGCTGCTGGAGAGTCCAGAGGAGGCACCAGGATGGGCAGAGGATGGAGCAGCTCTGCTGGGAGGGAAGGATGGGAGAGCTGGGATTGTCCAGCTGGAGAAGAGAAGGATCCAGGGTGACCTCACTGTGGTCTTCTAGTTCCTACCTGAAAGGGCTCCAAGGGAGATGGAGGGAGACTATTTCCAGGGGCCTGGAGTGACAGGACAAGGGGGAATGGCTTCAAACTGGCAGGGAGTGGGTTTAGATTAAATATTAGGAAGAAATCCTTCCCTGGGAGGGTGGGCAGGGCCTGGCACAGATGCCCAGAGAAGCTGTGGCTGCCCCATCCCTCGGAGTGTCCAAGGCCAGGTTGGATGGGGCTTGGAGCATCCTGGTGTCCCTGGCAGGGCTTGGAACAAGGTGGTCTTTAATGTCCCTTCCAACCTGAACCATTCTGATTCTAAGGGTCATTCTTCGTTCCAGGGACTGAATGTTGACTCCTCAGCAGTATCTGCTGCCATCCCAAGGCTCTCTGTGCCAATGGGCAGTGACTCCTCTGGCATCCCTGGAGAGCCTGTAATGCAAATGCACACATTACAGTAATTCCTGTTATGGAAATATTAATCAGGTCTTGCCCTTTCCCCCCAGTGCAGCTACACAAGGCGTAGTTAATCCAACTTCGTATTTGATTTTTTTTCTTCCCAGTAGCTCTGATTTATTTATCATAATTCTAGAGCCTTAGATTATTTAGAAGTGATTTGTGACATGCTGTCACCTGGGTTCAAGGAATGTCTGACCTCTGGAAGTACCTGTCTTGGAATGCCAGGTTGAAGGTGATGACCCATATGTGTTATCAGAAGGGTGTCTGAAATTAGTAGGTTACAGGGGAAAAGCCTCAGGCATACAAATTGTAAGGACAGGGGCCTGAAAATAAGAGGAAACACTTTATTTGTGGCAGGTCACTCTTCTGGAAAAAAAAATGAGGATTTTTTTTGAAGTTGGTTGGAAATGCAGTTATTCCAAGAAAGGAAGAACTAATGGACAGAGCAGAGGTTGTCAGCAAGGGTGCATTGCAATTTGAACATTATGGTGCATTAATCACTGGGGTTTAAAGGCAGGAGGTTGTTGCATTGACATGTAACATGGGTTGGGAAGGCATTTAATAATCTGCTGAAATATGGAGACATTTATTTGTACAAGGTAATAAGTGGAGGTATTTAAAGTAGCAGCAGCAGTTACCTTTTGGAGGTGACTGGTGAATATGAATATACATTTTTAAATCTTATTCACACTTGTATGGAATCTCAAACTTCTCCTTGTGTTTAGTAGGCAGGATTCTGGGTTACCATAGGTAAAGAATTCTTCCCAAGATGTTGCAGCTTGAAAGTACTTGGTTTTCAATATCCTTTCCTCATGCATGTTTGGGAAGTGCAATTTTGGCACCAAATGAAGATTTTACTTGGGGACTGAGAGTGAGTTTGGTGGTAACTGGGGCACACAGTCTGACTGCAGATGAGCACTGCAGCAAACCTGCTCCTCAGGGCATGGGAGCCATCCCAGGGCAGGAGGATGGAATCTGTGCTTGCATCCACATGGGACCCTCTTGCCAAATGAAACCAACTGTCCTGGCTGATGCCTGAGCTGTTCATATTGTCATAGCAGGTGCTTTGGCTAATAGGCTTCTTAATTCAATTTATTCTGGGTTTAGAGGTCTGGTTTGTTTTTTAATACAAGCAGCTTCTGTAATTAGAGCTCTTCAAAATATTGGCTGTATTTGTTTCTGATAAACTGGTTGATCACAAATCATGACTGACTGGACAGAGAAAACAAACAGGTGAGTTTTAAGTCCTACAGAATGAAGTTCTGTGGAAGTCTGCTGTGTCTCATCAACTTTTTTATATTTATCAATATGTGGATATTTCATTAAGTAATGTAGAAAAGGGGAGTATAATTCAGATTTAATATCTGCATTTTGAATTTGGAAAATTAACCTGCCCTGTGAATGGAACACCTTCAATGTACCCACACCAAAAATAGGCATGAGGTAGTTTTTATGACAGTAACTAAACATATCATGAGACTTGAGTCACTGTGGTGGGAGTTTGTCTCCAGTGTGCGTTGGGTCTTGTGTTGCTGTTGCTTCAAAGACTTACTAATTTCAAACTGTATCACATAGTTGATTAAATTGCAAGAGTTTAAAGAGAGCCTGATAAACATTCCCTTTTAAACTTAGGGAAGAATGCAAAGCTGGTTCTTTTGTTAAGCGTTCCCGTGGGCATCCCAAAATTGATTGAGGTGGTTGTCCCAGCAGGTGATGCCAAGTGAAGGCCTCTGGCGAGATGTAAAGAGGCTCTTGAGCAGTTGATGCATAGAGCTGTGCAAGGTGATGGTCTCAAAATAGAGCAGGATTCCTGAGGACTTTAAGATAAATGTCACTCCTTAATTATTTTCTTTTTGCAACTTCACTGCTTTTGTTGACACAGAGTGACTCCCTGTGGTAAAGGCTCAGCTGAGCCAAAGCTTTTTTTGGTGGTGTCAGCTCTGCAGTGGCAGAAATGCAGACATGGAGCTCCTGGAGCCTGCTGGCGTGATCAGGGGGCTGTAACGTGACAAATGAGAGGTGTAAAACAGAGCTGGTGTGTGACACTTGGCGTGGGGACAGTGGGCACTGAGGGACTACAAATGCTCTTTGCTGCAGTGGGAAAAGGGGGTGCTGAGATAAGTGCAGGGCTGGGAAGATGCTCAGTAGACCAGAACCACCTGTGTGATCCATGTTCTGGGGAGATTGGGATCAAGTGCAAAGGATGGATGGGCTGGTGGATCAGGGGCCGTGGCTGAAAGTGTCCATAAATGCAGTGAGATAAGAAGTTGTAATAAAACTCTCCATGCACCAGTTGTTGGTTCTTCTGTATTCATCATAGAATCACCTGGGTTGGAAGAGACCTCAGAGATAATCCAGTCCAGCCCTTGGTCCAACCCTGCTGTGATTCCCAGATCATGGCACTCAGTGCCATGTCCAGTCTCAGCTTAAAACCCTTCAGGGATGGTGAATCTGCCACCTCTCTGGGCAACCCATTCCAATGTCTGATCACTCTCTCTGCGAAGAATTTCTTTCTAGTATCCAACCTATTAAGCCGTTGTAAATTAATTTTGTATCAAATGATGCTTTTAACCAGGGCTCTGCTAAGGACACGCTGGAGAGACCTTTAATCCTGCAGAGTGCTTGGGAAGGGAGAAGTTTCTGTGGAACTCTGCTCCCCCTTGCTGTTCCTGCAGCCCGGCTGGATGGGGATGAGTTGTGTGTTGGCAGTGCCCCTGTAGGGATGGGGAGGCTGCGGAAGAGCCACAGGCACCTCGCAGTGGCTACCTGGGCAGCAGCTGCCTAATGAGTGGGGCTGCTGTGCAGACGTGGAACAGAGAGCTAATGAGACCCCAAAGGACTTGGAGCAGCCAGAGTTTTCCTTGGAGCGCCGTTTTCAACTTTTCTGAGGAACAAGCCGCAGTATTGCTCAGTGGGTTTTTAACTCTGCTCTTTGTGGTGCTGCTTTAGCTTTTAGCTGGTCAATTTTTTTTGTTTACAGCCTTTCAGGCGCATTAGGTGTGTCTGTATTTCTTTCAGAAGAATGCTGCCACTGCTGGCTGTGATATTCAGTATTTTCTGTGTTTTGTTTTTTTTCCAAAGCCTTCCCAATCTCTAATGTGAAATTACTCTGATATCTCACTCTCCAGATCTGCCAGTTGGATGGTATCAGAGTTAACCATTTCCTTCAAGTGACACATCCCTTCCAAATTCCTACCTTAAGCTGGCACCAAATCTGTGTCAATGGAACTAATAACAGATATAAGCTTGATTTTTAAGAAATAACTTGTGATCAGCTCTGGCATTGGACTGGTCTACCCTTGCCTTGTAGCACTTCTGTGCTGGATTTATCTCAGTGGGGACAGATTGAAGTGCCCTGGGCTGTCTTGGTGTGGAAGCAAAGTCTGGAGATGACCTCATGTGAGGAGGGAAAGACTGGCTTGAGAAATTCTGTGCAAATGGTTTTGTTCTTATTCTTTTGGATTTTCCAAAACCTGTGATTGTAGCATTTTTCTAGTTATTTTTGTTTGTTGACCATGGACAGGCAAGTGTTGTGGTTACCGTGCAAAGCTGGAATATTTTCAACCTAGCTCCAGTTCCTGCCAGGCTTAGAGGAGGGACACTCAGGCTAAGGCTTGATTCACTGATGGGGAAGATTAATAGAGAGATATTCCTCATTGGAACCTTTATATTGGGTAATTTTTCACAGCCACTGATGTAATTTTGAGGGAAGTTAGAAACTGATATCACTCCCTGCCAAAAAAAAAAATCTTTAAAAATCTTAATAAATAAAAAGGGCTACTTGAAGTCAGTAACCAGCACATCTTTTTATGCTGCCCTTTGGAGATGATTTTACCGTTCACCAGAGGGTTAATGTCATAATTGCCCATAGAAGCTATGGCTGCCCCTGGATCCCTGGAGTGTCCAAGGCCAGGTTGGATGGGACTTGGGCTGGTGGGAGGTGTCCCTGCCCATGGCAGGGGTGGCACTGGGTGGGCTTTGAGGTCCCTTAGAGCCAAACCATTCTATGATTTTATGATTCTGAGATTCTAATAATTCCCTCCCTTAGCAAAGGTACACTGACCTCTAGTGTCAGCACATCACTTGACTTTCTGTGCTGTGGCTTGGGATCGATACTGAAAAATAGGTTCCGGGTCCCTGCTGCTCTCCTGAGTTCCAGGAATTCCTGATTAATTTAGTCTCAGTGACTCTACAAATTCCTCTAGCTCAAACTCCAAGTTCAATATGAACTTGTCAGCCAGATCTGACAAGTTCCAGTTCTATATATAGAAATAAAAATTCCACCTTTGGGGAATTGCTGCTTTTTACACTTGACTCTGGGTAGTAAAAATTAAGGTCACTGAATAAAATTACTCACTCTTGAACCTTTCCCAAACTTTCTATTTCTTTCAGACATTCTTATACATCGCTTACTATATTATATGGTCCCTAAGTGCATAGGTTTTGGAAGGCTAATTTTGAAGGAAGAAAAATCAGGTTGGATTTTTTTGTGTGTGCTCCCATCCTAATTCATCTGATTGGCTGGTCAATTGTTTTGTTTTGTTTTTTTTTTTTAATTGATACTGTTTTCTTCAGTGGACTTCCTGGAGGAACTCCTGAGAATTTACTTATCTCTGAAAGTTAAAGAAATGGGCTTGTTGTTTTTTCCTGGTGAGTTTGCACCTCTTCACAGGTTTTCCTTGCTGCTTTGAAATACCTTTGGCTTCTGAAACCAGAGCATCAGCTAATACTGGGAAGCTTTCTAATTTAAAAAAAGGTGTTTCCTTTTATATATTCTGTGTGTTATTCCCATTGTTTCTTTCCCAACCACAGCAGGTGCTGCTTGTCTCTGTTCCCTCTGGCCTTTGCATACAATGGGCTGAATTCCAGTGGAGCCACTTTAAGTCCAGTTATTTCCAAAAGCACTCGAGTGATGCTGTGGATCTGCCCCTTTGCTTCTGTAAAGGGAGGAGGCAAAATTATCCTTTGCTGTTAATATTACATTGCTCCTAATTTATAAGAAGTGACAGTTTGGAAGCAAAGTCAAGAGGCAAGGGGCTGTGACCTTTTTTATTTTTTCTTATTTTTAATTTTTTATTTTTTTCCCTTTCTGAATGTGGGTGATCTGAAAAATAACTTGGGTTATGTAGAAGGTTTAATGGTTGGGAGATGCCTCCAGATTTTCAATCTCTGCATTGGCAGTGAATTTCTTTGATGCAGGTTATTTCCATGTGCTGGATAATTGGAATGTGTGTATTACAGAAAGTAACTTGTTGCAACCTTTCTAATAGAATGGATTTTTGTCTCATTGCCTCTGATGGGGATTTTAGTTTAATACAGTGAGAAAGAAAAGGCAGCAGTGAAGCTGAGCTGAGGTGCTGTTCAACACATGATTTTTTTTTTGGAGCAATTTCCAAGCCAGAACTTTTCTCCAGTGCCAAAAATGGACCAAATGACCTGATACCACCAACTTGGTGCTGAAGTGAGGGAGAAAACCTACTTTTTGGGCTTCTTTTCTTTCTGGAAGGGCTGTTGCTCATCGGTGAACTGAGAAAGACTTCACTAAGTTTCTACTTTGCTGTTCAATGGGTGTGCATGTGGATTTTGCATGTTTTTAAGCAACCGATGTGTATTTGGGCACAAAGACACATTTACCTGGCTTAAAGCTGGGAGTTTGAACACTATGAAGTGTCATGCTTTGAAAATGAAATACTGGTATTCAGCAATGCATCCTAGATTAGCAAAATCTTACAGAACTGAGTGAAAATTGAGAGCTTAAAGTCATTTAAATCTTACAAGGCTAGCTGGTAACTACCATTCTCTCTTTTAGATATTAAAATTTATTAACATATAATACAGCTGGTGATTGGGATGTATTTTTATGATTTTATACCCAAGAAGCTCTTCAATTCAATTTCTTTTTTTTTTTAGCTTCTACCAAAGTAGCTTTTTTGGCCTGAAATGGATCAATTATGCTCTGCTTTGCCCAGAGCACTTAAAAAACAAAATGAAATTAATTTAGCTTCTCCATATTCCCNTAATTTAGCTTCTCCATATTACCCCCCCCCCCACCCCCAACTTTCCTTGCAAGAAAGCTGACACATAAGAATGACCTACTTTAGTATTCCTGCTTCACCTCCTCCCTTTTTCTTTTCCTGCCCTTCTGGCTTGTCCTCACTGCTTGGGGCAAACACTTCAGCTGGAAAATCTCCCTTCCATGGGCTGGGATGGTGATGCTCCCATGGGATTTAGCACTTCATCCCAGACTAGGACTGTCCTGGGATGCTCCTGTACCAGGGTTCTGTTTGGATGGCCCTGCCTTTGGCTTTTAGATATTAAAATCTATTAAAATATGAAGCAGCCAGAGACTGGGATGCATGTCCATGGATAATTGGGCTCCAGGGAAGGCTTTGCAGGTGGCCCTTGGAAACACAGGGCTGGGAATGGCCAGCTCCTGAGTTTCCAGTTTCACAAGTTTTTGTTTATTTTTTTCGGGTTTTGTTTCTTTTTTTTTTTTTTTTGTTTTTGTTTCCTTTTGGGCTTTTTTGGTAGGTTTAGTTTGCTAAGCTGAAAACCAAAATAAAGCAAAAGCCAAACAAAACATGAGAAAATGAAAGTCTTAAACAGCTGATCTGCCACANCACAGGGCTGGGAATGGCCAGCTCCTGAGTTTCCAGTTTCAACAAGTTTTTGTTTATTTTTTTCTGGTTTTGTTTCTTTTTTTTTTGTTTTTGTTTCCTTTTGGGCTTTTTTGGTAGGTTTAGTTTGCTAAGCTGAAAACCAAAATAAAGCAAAAGCCAAACAAAACATGAGAAAATGAAAGTCTTAAACAGCTGATCTGCCACAGAACATGGTTCTACTTTTTTTTTGTCTTAAAGAGAAGTTTGGACAACCTCCTCAGGCACCCGGTGTGACTATGGGAGTGTCCTGTGCAGGGCTAAGGGTTAGACTGGATGGTGGGTCCCTTCCAGCTCTGCATTTTCTGTGATTCCATGAAGAATTACAGTGTTGCCAGAGCACTGTTGAGACGTTCTTAACATGCAAAATGACCCGAATTTATTGGACTTGCGTCTCTCCTTTTGGAAGCCAATAATGTTTTAGGTGCATATCATAAACCAGTTTTTGATCTGAGGTCTGTGGGAACTTGAGTGATTGATGCTCCTCAAACTACTGGTCCCAGGGAGCTGCCTGGGGGTGGGATATTCCCCTTCTTTTTAGGTGCTTGGGAATTGCTGTGGTGTGTTTTGGGGGACATTAAATTGGGGACGTATCAGCAGACCCTCTGTATGAACTCTTTCTGGAGTGCTTTGCATGAAATTCAAACACTTGATTTGCAGCAACATTAAAAACTTAATTCCAATGTAGAATACGGTTCACATGGAAACATCCAATTCAGACACCTCAGAGTTGGCTCCTCGGAGTTAATAGTTGCTCCCTTGACCTTAATATTTCTGTGCACTGATCTGTGGACTAATTCCAGAAGGAATCATTTAGTCTGCTCTGTGTACTGCCCATCTCGCCTTCCTCTGAAGAGAGACATGCAAAGAATATAAAGGCCACAGTTGTCATACAACTGAAGAAAAATGACTGTAAAGCTTTTTTTAGGGGGGAAAAAAAAGACAAGTCAAATAACAGTCGTACCCAGGCTGGTAGACCTTGGCACAGGGTTAATCATCTGGCCAGTGATGAAGGTAGAAGTGGCAGCAAATGAGTTCAATGCACTTGATCCTGAAGTCTGAAGGGGTGTTAAAGCCCATCAGTGAGCACATCACACCCAAGTGCAGCAAAAAAAGCATGGGTTGGTTGTGGCTTTAATTAAATGAGATGCTGCCCACGTTGTGTTGATGCCAGCACAGTGTGTACAAGGCAAGTGCAGCACAAGCTGCTCCTGTCACAAGTGTTGAGGTGCTGGGCTGTGGGTCTGGTGGCCCCTTGTGTGCTCTCTGTGCCTTTAAACCCGCTGTATCCTACAAATAAATGAGTGCTGGAGCTTGGTGGGAAGCAGGAGCTGCAAAATCAACTTCCCTGCCAGCCCTGCTCCTGCTGGAACAGTTAGCTTCTAAAGCCTTGTATACCTCCCAAAATGTGATCTATCTAATGTGTCCACCCTTCTACTGGGGATTAAGTCGGGGGAGGAAAAAGAGGAACATTAAAGGATCTGTCAACTTTGTATGTATTTAAAAGCATTAATGAGGAAGCCAGTTCTTAAAGACCATCCAGGGATTCACTTCTGTGTTTGTTCTTTTAACAGGTTAAACCTTGCCACCTGAAAGACTAAATGTGCAGCTCCCCTGGGAGGACCAGAGTTACTGAATTTCGGAGGCTGAGGATGCTGCTGCTGCGGGAACAGCTGTTGCTGCTCTCCTTTGTTGGCTGCCTTGGAGGTAACAACAATCTTTAACTTCCCTTTTAGAACGAGGCATCAGAGTCCACATTCTAGATTTGAACTGCACTTGAGGTGTAGAACCACAGAGGCTTTGAAATGCAAATGTCATGTAGAGTTTAGAAACCAAGCATGCAATAGATATCTTAAATAATACAAAGTATTAAACGTGAGTGAACTAAAGTACACTTTTTGCTCTGAAGTTCCTGCATAGGGATGTGTTTTCAGAGAAAGCAGAAGATACTCAAATGCATTAAGGATGTTGTTGGTAATGCTGATTTAAGAGCTGTAACATGTGATTGTCTTTACTTGGAAACTTCAGATCCTTGCTGTAGCTGGGGTGATTCCTGCAGCTTTTGTCAAAACTTCCCTTACTTTAGGGATGGGGTTTATTGCTGTGAAGCACCAGCTCAGTCCAGAGTTTTGCTTCCCTTCCTGTGCCAGGCAGTTCTCAGTGGCTGGGACTTGTGCTGCTGTTCAGGTTTACTTTCTCGAGCCCCATGAGCTCTTCAGGGTCAGCTTTCTGTACTTACCAAGGTCAGTGCTCACTCACAGGAGCAGAAGTGCCAGGCTCTTCTTGGTGATGTCTTTGCTCTGCGTGTTCTGCTCTGGCCTCCCCAGTAATGCCAAGGGTTTATTCCCAAGGTCTGTTGGGATTTGCTGTGTTTTCTTTGCAAGAACTCTGCAGGCAGGGACAGAGAGGAAGAAATTCTGTGGCTGGGCTGTACTGATAGTCAAGAACTTTGGTTTAACAATGACCTTTCCCTTTCTTCAGTCTGTAAAGTGAAAGGTGCTGATACTGTCTTTATCAAATCCAAATGTTTCCCTGCAGAAAAAGGAAATCCCAAGAGACTTAATTTTTTTTTCCTCCTTCAGGACTAGTTTATGGACTTCTTTCTGAAGGAAGTTGTGGGTGTTTCTGCCACTGAAACAATCATGCAAGATTTGCACAGAATTATTGGCTGAAACAGAGGAAAGTCTGCTTTTCTCTCCTTTAAACTGCTGGGAGCAGAGCTGCCCTTTTAGTGCTGGTTTTGAGTAGGGACTCTGTGGAAGGTCTCAATCCTGACAAATGAATCTCCTGATGTTTGGAGACTGGGCTTGTGTTCAGTGTTAACATTACCTGTTTGCTTCTCATGCATGAGTATATTATTAGTGGACCTTTGGAACAGCAGGCTCTAAAATCCACTTGGGAATCCTGTACTTTAATTGATTTCAAGAGATTTTTGTAAGAGCATGCTGTGGATGTAAAAACAAGTTGTTAAACAGTTTGGAGAATATTATTTTAACCTGTTAAGATAGATCAGCAGGTATTGTGATTCCCGTTAGAAAACAATTTTTCTTACTCTCTGCTTATAAGCAAAAAGACAGTTCTTTTAAGACCTGTCTGCATTTCAGTGTTATGAAATAACATCATAGCTGCAGAAATGGAGATGATGCTGATCTTGGCTTATAAACCTTGACACACTGTCTTTGCAGATAATGTATTTCAAACTAGTTCCCTTATTGCAGTGTCCTATACTGAATTGCTTTTCGTTTATCTGATGTGAATCTTCATAGTTCATCAAAGGGGGGATGTGAGAGCATCTAATGAAAAAACAAAAACAAAGGCCCTGGGGCTTTTGTTTATTGATGTGTGATTATATCAGTAGGACTAATGATCCTGTGGGCTTCTTGGCCATTTACCTTGGGGAGCAAAAAGGTGATTACTTAGCATTAAATATATATATATACGGAGTTTCAAAATGCTTCCCTTGTTAGGAAAGGAATTTAAAAACACATACTTTAGCAGTATTGTGTTTAAATTACTCTGAAGAGCAACTTCAAAGGTAAAAAGGAATAAAATATGCAAACAACATGAACAGTTAAAGTGCAAAACTAAGCTGTGAGCCGGGGTGAAGTCATGAATTATTTCCAGGTGTAACTTCTTGCAACTTCTGATTCCTTTAGTCACTATTGCTAATTTTGGATTAAACTTCCTGCTCAGCTGGAGAGAAGGTGAAAAAGCTCTTGGGGAGTTGTGGCTCCCCCAGCCTTGCCCAGCAGCCCCTCTGTGGGCACAGGCAGAGGTTTATTCTGCTTTCTCATAATTTCCTACTCCTAAAACTGACTGCCCTGTTCTCCCTGGAAAGGTATGTTTTTAAAGTCCCTCCTGAGAATTCAGAGGAAAAACAACTTTTGAAGGATGGTTGAAGGGGAAAGAGAGCTGTGAATAAAGACAAAGTTCAAAGAAAGGAAACAAGGAGAGCAGTGTGTGTAAATGCATGAAATTTTTCTCCTTCAGGAGATGAAAGGGCACATTTCAAACAGGGTGTCCAGGGCGAGACCTGTGAACGCCACTTGGATTAACATTCTCTTCTGAGCTTCTAATTCAGTGCCACCACAAAGAGTGTATCTTTACTGCACTCATTTAAATAGAGAAAACCAAACCCAATTATCATTAAACTTTTTCCTCCAGCCATTGCAAGCCTTGGCAAAAAAGTCCCAAAACAACAAACCACAAATAAATAAACCCCAGCCAAAACACTGTTATAACATGTAGAAATTATTTGGACTGATTCTTAATCTGTCCCTTTACACTAAAATTTGTAAACAGGGAGGTTCTCTTTTTGATTCTTTATTCAGCAGTCTGTTTGAGTTTAAAACTAGATCATATTAAATTTATTTCTTTATGTCAATTCAGGTGTTTTTATTGTTTTCATTTTGCTTTCTCAGTCTGATACTGAAATAAACTGTTAAACCCTCAGGCTCAGCAATGTCATGTGTAAGATTCACACTTCTCCTCTTTATTAGTATTGAGTTTAGGAGACTTATGAAATTGGAAAGCATGATTCTTCCTTTATTTTCCAAAAGAGCATGAAAACAAACCTGCTGTGTTCTTGCTGATATGGTGGTGTGATTAAATCATGCCACAAGGAAAGCAGAAATATCCTCTTCAGAGGGAAGTCTTGGATCTCTGCTCCTGCAAGGCCATTTAGGAGGGGTGAGGGACTTGGGCATGTGCAGAGGGTCATGGTTGGGTTCTTGCTTTGGCCTCCTATGTTGTTTATCTTGTCTTGATGTGTGATTCCCAGTTGAGATTCTTGGGCATTGACAGAATGCCAAGGATACCTTCCTGTGTGTAAAACAGATAAAGCTCTTACAAACCAGAATAATTTTTATTTGGTCTTTGCTGAGGAGTTTCTGTATGGGTGACAATCCATTTGTAGAGGGAAAAAAGTAAATAATTATCATCCCTTGCTACTCCTGTTAGAGTTCAGTTTTGATTAAGAGTTACAGCCTTCAGACAGAGCCAGTCTGTCTTAATGCACGATGGGTTTGCATATTAATAGTAATATCCTTTTTGTGCATTAGACATGTACTGTTGTGATGTTCAAATGCATCTCTGCCAATAGTGACTGTCAGAGTTGTTTAGCTGGGATTGCTTCTGTGTTGCTACCAAGACTCATTACAGTGATAGAAAATCCGGCTTGCTTCTTGAGCGAGTTACTAAATGAGGATCCAATCTCAGGGTTCTGCTTTTGTGTTTCGTTTGGTGCTTCAGGATCTGTTAATGACAAACTAAATTGGTGCCCTAAATCTGCAAAGGCACCCGTTGTGGATTTCTCCTGGCACTTAAGCCTGACACAGTGCCCAGCCCACCTGCTCCCTGGTGGGGAGCACAGGACACACAGCGTGGGATCCAAGCTCTGGGAGCAGGACATCTGTCCTGCTGGAGGTGCCTTCAGGCTGGGAGGTGACAGATGGTGGGAGCTCACTGCAGAGCCACTGTCCCCTCTTGTTCTGCACCAGTGGAAATCTGTGCTGTGCCTCCTTTCACAGCTCATCCTTGGAGCTGCCATGTCCCCTTGTGCCTTGGCACTGGCAGCTTCCCTGTTCTCAGCCTGCCAGTGGGACACAGCCCTTTGGAGAAAGGCTTTTGGGGCTGGTTTCCATCCCTTAGCAGTGCTGTGCTAAGGAGGTGAGCAGCAATGGAGAGCGATGTTCATCTGCTCACTTGGAATTAGGGGAGACCTTCAGGAGATCCGGGTGTAAACCCGGGGCTGTCCAAGGCAATGGAACAGCCTGTCACTGATGTGGTGGCCTTTCCCCAGCTCAGTGCATTTCCAGTCTCTATTGTTATGCTGGACGTGCCCTTATCAATTACAATATTGAACTCCAGAAGCACAGAAAATGCTGCGATACTGAAATTGGTTTTGAAGAGACACCTTAAATACCTGGGAAGGGTCTCCTCAGTTTCTGCTTTATCTTCCAAGCTGAAGAAAGTCCTCTTTTGAGAAGCGGCTCCTTCTTGCTGCAGATACTGTCTAACCTTAAAGCTGAATCCTCACCTTCAGACAATTAATGCTTCACTTCAACAAGACAAATGCCATCTTTTTCTTCATTAATTAAACTTACTGTGGATTTTATGACATTCGAATGGAGAAATTTTGGCTAGTGGCAATTCTGATTTTTACATAAATTACCATGAAGGATTTTTCAAGTGCTTTATCCTGCAATAAAATTTTGCTATTGCAAATATTACTGAGCATGAAGGCCTGCATTTGTACTCTCATGGTTTTTCTGCCAACTGCAGTTTAAAGTGCAATACAGTAGAGCAAGTAATTCCAGTATATTTGTTGTAAAAGGTTATGGAGCTTGGGCACATTGAATAGTAACCCCCACCAGAATACTTGCTCAAATCCACAAGCTAAATATTTGTTCAATAAGAATTGTGATAACTCCCAGTGCCTTAGGACTTGTGTTTGCTCAATGTCTTAGTAGATGGATCGTTGCCTGGTATTTTGTTTGTGGCTGCTTATTTGCCATGTGACTTCAGCCTCTTGTCCCTGACACCTTGAGGAGGTAACTCTGGCAGATTCCCAGCTTTCCCTCCTTTCCTTTATCCTTGTGACAAGGATACGACGGCAGCATCTCTGCGGGTGCTTTTTGGCTTGCCCAACGTTGGTGGAGTTTCAGAAGTGAGGTCTTGGCCGTGGTTGCTTCCACTTGATGTTGGGCAGCCCTGCCATCCCATCCCCAGGTGGCACAAGGGGACAAAGGGAGCATCCTCTGGGATGCTCTGCATTTTGGGATCTCTCTTCCTTCTCTCTTAAAGCATCAGCTCATCTCTCCTTCCCTGTCACCCAACAGCAGCTGCTGACAGTTTCTTGCACTTTCCAGGCTCTCCCTGCTGAAGAGGTCAGAGCTCAGCGTTGGGCTGTTTGGCCTGTCCTCTGCTGGTGTGTGCAGTGACATGAAGATGAATTTTTCACTTATTACCTGAACACAAATCCCAGTTTCCTTGGCTTGTTGATGGCACACTGGGCAGGAGCACCCTCGGCTTGCTTTGTCCAGCCACCCCCATGGATCAAACCACCTTGGGCAGTGTCTGTTGCTGGTGACCAGGATGTAATCTCACCTGCTGAGAGAGTCCCTGGGATTTGGGGTGCTGCCTTGAATTTCCTATTTCTTCCCTATGAAAGAGATCATCCAGGGGATGTCACTGCTTTGGGGCATCACTGTCTGGCAGGTGCATCATCCTGTAGATACTGAGGCAGGCAAGGGGAAACCTCTTCTGTCCAAGGGGAGGGAACACAAGGGAAAAGGACTTTGGGAGAAGCTCAGTGTGCAAAGCAGCCCCTTCCTTGGGAAGCTCAGGGCACTGCAGAGGACAACAAAAAAAAAAAGAACATTAGAGGTTGTGAGTGACAGCTGAGAACCAGGGAAGGTACAGTGGGTTGAAATCTAAAGCTGAATAATTTGGCAGATGTTCAGGGAAGCAGCAGAACTGAAAATAAATGCTTTAGTTTGTATGTTAAAAAGCTTTTCCATAGAAACTGTTCTGATTTTTATTGTTGTTCTTAATGACAGTGTTCAAAATGAATGCTTTAGGTTTTTAATTTTCAGGGATTTTCAATATGTGGCTGCTAGCCCCTTGGACCAAAGCTTTATTTGTGCAATAATTAACCTTTCAGCTTCTTGTGTAACAACAAATGGGATAATGGTATCCCTTAGCTTTTCCAATACAGGATGTACATATCAGTGATGAGATTTCAGGGATCAGTATTTATCAGGGATTAGAATACAATTTACATGCTGTTTTTTCAGTAAAAAATAACATTGTAAAGTAAAGCTTAACCTCAACCATATTTACTATACGTGTTTGAAAACCTAAGTGAATAAAAGCTCATTTATATTCTTGTCTGATTAGCACAATCAGAACTTATTGATGCTAAAACGAACCAGATTTCCATAACTACAAACAGAATATTAAAATACAGCTGTCTAATGTAGCATGATGGTTTTTTCCTTCTTGGCTGGAACAAGTAGTTATGACTTTCTTGTTGACTTTTCAGGAGTCTTTTATCAGAGTCAGAGGCATTTCCAACCCATGCCTTTGGGCAGGAAAGCAGACCTTTCTGCAGACAAGTGCTGCTTACTGTCTTGGAATAGAAGGCAGATGACGTGGGTAAATGTTTGTGCTTGGCTGTCCTTTCCTCTTCCATGGTTGGGGGTCAGATGTTCAGGAGCTGAGAACGGAGTGGAGACACACTTGAATGTAGAAACCACTTTGCTTGAACCAGACACTGCAGGTCTTCGTGGTATTTTATTCCAGCAGAGAGGAACAGAAAGCTTTAGTGAGGAAGGGGAGTGGTTTTGTGCATTTTAAATTGAGGAACTCTATACTGATGCCAACTGGATGTTTCCCTGTGGTCTAAGAGGAGAATCCCACAGTGGTTTGGGTTGGAAGAGACCTTGAGTCATCTTGTTCCACCCCCTGCCATGGGCAGGGACACTGAAATGTGGAATAGCCTGGTGCCAAGGGTGAGGGGCTTTTAGAAGTTCAAACAGTGATGGCTGTGACCTTGTGCAGGTGAGGAAATTCCCATTCAAGTTGCCAGGGAAAAGGGTAATGACAGTTGCAAGTTTGTGTGGTCCCAGGGGTCTCTGGGAAAGGAGATGTACACATTGTCCCCGGGTTGGGGTTTGTTCCCATCTCAGAAGTGTCATCATGTGTGAGGAATTGATGGATTAGCATCCTTTTTATTTAGCAGAGACAATGGAGTGTGTCAGGATCTTGTTTTAAATAAGAAAATTTTGCTCCTGTGTTTCCACCCCATGCCTGGGGATTGGAGAGGCTTGAAATGCCACCTTGTCCCCAGAGAGCTGTGAGTCACACCTTGCTCAGGAGGCATCTTCTTTGCAAAGTAATTGAGTGGCACTTGGGGTGCTCTGTCTGCAGCAAGAAACAAAGGATTGCAAAGGAAAATGTAGCCCTCGTTTGCCTTTGGCTGTTGTTGTGCAATGAGAACTTCAAAATGGTTCAAACCTGAATTAAAAATAGCGTCATTTGCATAGTCAAGGGTAATTAGTGTATCTTTTCTCCTGATTCCTTGTACAGCTATTTATAACTCTGAAAGCAATATGGAAAATCCCCAAATAGTTTGGTGTTGGATTCAGTTGAGGATTCTCCTGTACAGGAGAGGTGGCACATTAAAGGTATTGCTGTCAGTAAACACCTGAATGGCAAGTTTGGATATTGAAGGGAACAGGCAAATTGTGACATGAACAGCCCAAGTACCGGGCACAGGACTTGATTCACACTGATGGGAACGTATCCCAACATAAATCCTGCAGTGGCATCTTAAATGAGCATTAAATCTGCCTCTTGGTCGTTTTTAGAAGGTTTTTGTGTAGCTTGGAAGAGCTCAGGCACAAAGAAGAGCTGGTCTCCTAAAGCTGTGCTTGCCTGCCCAGGAAATGGTTTTGGCCACTTCATTCTGGGTTACTTTCCACTCTTTATGTTGCTGGAGATCCTCCATGGGGAGAGACTTTATGAATTGGGTATTTTAAGGTTTCATCGCATCTCTCATTTTTAAGGCTCCCTGCGTAGGGAGATCATAGGGGCCATTATTTAATGAGTCAAGGCAGCTCTGGGGGTGTGTAATGGGAGGAAAGACATTTCCCCTACACTTTTCAAGCGGAGAAGAAACATTTATCCTGTATCAACAGCTGTAAAGTGGGACAGATTCATTTCTTTCTGTGATGTTTTGTGCTGGCTGGGAAGCGATTCCAGCAAGCACTGATAAGAGACAGTGTTTTTTGAGATAAACTACTGACATTAATGGGGCCTTGGCTTTTTGGGGAGAGGGGGTGTGTGACAGCTCTTTCTGCCTTCAGAATTTATAAGAATTGCCTTTGCTTGTGGCTGTAGAAAAAACCTAAATCTGAATTTGCTTACTGGCCTATGTAAAACTTTATTGTAGGCCATAGACTGTAGTTTAAAAAAAGAAAATTACATGGTTGACTCTTTTCTGTATATGTTATCTATAAAATCTAAAGATTCATCTAAAATTTCAGTTCTGCATCCATAGGATTGCCGAGAGGGGACATATTTCAGCTTTTCCAAGATTTTACAAGTGAGTGACAGCAGTGAGCAATTTATTGGAAAGTATTACTTCTAATTCATTTTTTAAAGTTTTTGGAGTCCTAACATGAAATATTGTATTCTGCAAAGAGATTCTTATGAGAAAATGAAATTACATAAAAGCATAGAGGAAATGAGGGAGAAAAAGCAGTTGTTTCAGATCATAACCTCATCGGTTGGGGTGACAGTTTCAATTCCATTTGAGTTCTCTCCAGTTCTCATCCTTTTTATGTTGGATTAAGTAACAGTTTTTTGTCTTCTTATTCCCATAGCAACCTTATCTTTCCTTATTTTTTGATGTAAATCTGCTTGTCTCTTACTATCTTTCAAAGCTTGTGCATGAATAGCTTGTGAAGGAGAAGAGAGCAGAAACTTCCTGGCATAGGAAATAAGGGAAGGAATATTTTGGAGCAAGAGAGAGACAAATATTACCCCACCCCACCAAAGCTATTTATTACATCATTTTTCTGTGTATTTTTTTCACGAAGACCAAAACTTTAATGCTGTTTTAGTAAATTGTGTGAGCATAACTACTTAAAAGATTTGTTGGCCAACCTGCGTACCCAGCCAAAAGCACAGACTCCATGTCCTGTAATGTTATGGCTTCTATAACTTTGGAAAAGTGCCACTTGGAGTGAAGGGGAGTCTTCACTTGCCATGATTTTGCTTCTCGTGGAATCCCTGAAGGGAAGGTGGAGCACAAGCAGAGGTTTAGGGAGGGGTTTGTGTCCAGCTTTGTGTCCAGCTTTGTGTCCAGCTTTGTGTCCAGCTTTGTGTCCAGCTTTGTGTCCAGCTTTGTGTCCAGCTTTGTGTCCAGCTTTGTGTCCAGCTTTGTGTCCAGCTTTGTGTCCAGCTTTGTGTCCAGCTTTGTGTCCAGCTTTGTGTCCAGCTTTGTGTCCAGCTTTGTGTCCAGCTTTGTGTCCAGCACCTGGAGCATCCTCTGCACAGCAGGGATGAGAACCCAGCTCCCAGTACAAAGCCAGTTTATACAAAATGCTCAGGTGCATCTGCTTGCTGGTTTAAGGCACTAAGTGAGGCTGAAAAAAGCAGCTGCTGCTCCATCTCCCTACACCTTTTTCTCAGATTAAATATTTCAGTTGATTGGACTTGCTTAATATAATTGTCTGAAGTGCAGTGGAGACAGGGAGACAATGGCTACCAATATGATCCATTAAATTGTTAGCTTTATGCCTAAATTCTGACACTTTATCGGAAGCCTTTTGAAGTGCTGGCTTCAATTGTGCAGGTGTAAGAATTTTTATAAATAACAATTTTAGTGTTGCCTATGCAGCCCCCCTGATAAAGCCTGAAATGAAAAATATTTTTGTTTCACTTCTTGCAGATTTTATTTTTGTTTGGTTTCAATTTTTTTTTTTGCGATAGTTTAAGAAGAGTTGTGACATCCTTTAGGGTTGTTGTACTTCAGGACTGTTCTTAAACCTCTGGAATACGGATTACTGGAGAAAATAGCTTATATTCACTGAAAACTCAAAGCAAGTCATTGCAAAGGAAAGTGTTTCAGCCCTTGTTTTGTTTGTCAGTTACCCTAATGGGGTCTTGTTAGTGCATTTAGCGTGTTACTGATAATACATAGATAATACTTAAAAACATTTACATTCCATTAATACTCCATTAAAGGCCTGATCCAAAGCCCATTGATGCTGATTGGACTGTACAGCAGGAATTGAATGCTTTGATCTTTCAACTCTGGCTTTACAACTTACAAAATCAAACACGAAAAACGTTTCAGTTGATACAAACACATTTTATCCGTGTTGTACTCTGGCCTTGGCTAATGAAACTATTGCATTTGGAGCCTCCTCAAACTGAAATAAATACTTAAAATACCAACTTGGAATGTATTGAACAGCACCAAGTTCTGATGTAGAAAAATCAGTGTTGCTATAAGGCATATAAGGAGGACTTTAAATTAGGAAAGCTTGGATGGATGGCTTGGCATGTTTAGAGCATCTGACTTGATAATAAAATTGAATGCTTTTCTAATTTTTAATCTGTATTGGGTTGTGGGGTGCCCCAGCATGGTCTTAGATAGCTCTTTGTTATTCTCCAAATAACACATGGCAGGTGTCCTGTCCTTTTGAGGTCACTTGAAAAAGTGGTAGAGGTGACATTTAGGGACATGGTTCAGTGGGACTTGACAGTGCTGGGGAAATGGTTGGACTCAATGATCTTAAAGGTCTTTTCCAACCTAAATCATTCTCGAACAAGCACAATTGTCTTGTTGATGCCTAAAGTGGAGGAAAAGAACTTTCTAGACAGTATTAGTATAGATGAAATTGAGAGCAGGTCTTTAATTTGAAGTGCTAGATATGGAAGCACACAATGCAGCATAGGGCTCCTGCAATTTTAGAACATTAATTAATGATCATATCTCATGGATACATCCAATTTGAAAATTGCCTGCCCCCAGAACATTAAAGAAAACGTCAAGACTTTTAAGAATTTGACAAAAAAACCCATGAAAAACAGGGTTTAGTGGCTGTTAACTGCTATTTTAAAGTGTTAGGAACAATGCAGCTATATTAAAAATCTATATGCTACAAATCTGCAGAATCTTGAGGCATCATTGTGATGTGCAGAGTTATACTAAGGTTCAGTGAATATATAAATACACAGTGAATTTGGACTGAAGTAACCCATGGCTGTAACATAAAACACATCAGATTTCGGGAGGATTTGGAGTAGCAGTTTAAATGTCCTCACTGTGTATCATCTCACTCTAAATGTAGTTTTTCCAGGGTCTGATTTGCCAGAAACCTGCGAATTTTGCTTCCCGATGTTGTCTGGGAAGCAAAGGAAGAGCCTTAACACCAAAGCAATGGAACTTGCAGAGCTGCTGCTCTTACCCTGCGTTGTTCTCTCGTTATTTTTGTATTGATTATGTGTTTCAGTTGTGTCTCTCATAGAGTGTGGCAGGGAGGAGTTACGGAGAGCGCGGGCTCTGGGTCGTGGAGTCTCATTTAATAACCAGGGAAATTCTCACTACTTACGAGAAGAGATGCAGTACCTGATTTTATTTGCCTGTTATTACCTCTCTTGGCCCTCTGCAGCGAGACATCTCTGCTCATTTTTTATGGAACTGTATTTTTTGAGCCCGGGACTTTTTATTAAATTGTAGTTAAGGTTATACTTTTGAGGATTACATCACCCTGCAAGGAGCAATTTGGCACAGGCTGGAGATCAATCTGTGCATGGAGCATCTGCCACGTAATGATTCTGCTTAGATACCAACAAAAAGATTTGAGGTCCCGCTGTGTTTTGGGGGTTTTTTCCTTATGTACATGTCTCAATCTATTAAACTCTCTTCAGCAGCCCTGGGGTTGTATTTGTTTTTTATAAGTGGAGTAGCAGATAGGTATTTCTCAGGGGCTGGTTTTTTTCCCCACTCCTGCAGCTTCTGTTGTTGAATGGCCTGATGCTGAATTTATGAATCCATGCAGTTGCTTGCTCAGGTGTAATCCCTTGTTCAGCCACATTTATTCACCCACTGAAGGGTGTGCACATTGGTACATCATGGCATATTAAAGGTTTACCACCGCCTGCCACGGCTGTCATCTCTTTGACCCTTCAGTAAACTAACAGTCTTCCACATAATTTTGCTTTCATTCGAGTGTAATGCCATTACTGCAGAGGCAGACAGAATGCAATTCTCTAAAGATCTTGTATCGTTCCCTTCTCTTCCAAGGAGGTTAATGTGCTCAAATGATCCCTGCGTCGTCTTTTTTGCTTTCTTGCTGCAAGTGGAGCTCTGGGGTAGTCTGGTTGGACTGGGTTTTGGGGGGTGGAGCAAACTGGAAAGATGAGACCACTGTCTGAGTTTCAAATATCTTCATTTGCTTCCTTAGCACTTTTATTTATATTATCTTTGACAAAAAGGTTATAGAGGTTTTTGTTCTAAAATGACTAAACATGGAAATAAGCAAGTCAAAACCTCTTTACCCAGAAAGAGCTGAGTCAGGTTTCAATATTAGCGATGCATGGGAATGACTTAAATCTGAAGTTTAACCAATGCTTTGTCTATAGATGTTTGTCATTTCTGAGTGGTGCTATTTCAAAACACATCCCCCCCGCCCCAACTTCATCTTAATGTTTGCAGTGTCAGTACTTTGCAGACAGTGCAGTTACAGCCTCGGGGTCTCACGGAACTGATGCTGAGAGTGAGAGCTTGGACGTGCTGGTCTGAAACATCGATCCCAGCCCCAGCACGGGCCAGCTCTGTCATGTCACTGAGTGCAGCTTCTCTCTATGAACTTACTGTCATTGTAACATCTAATGATTTGGAATTACATGGACTGTGTCTACTGTATGTACTGCTATTTGACCTGGTAATTAAGTTAAACAATCAAATGAGTCAGTGATTTATTGGGTTTCTTGGTGTAGAGGCTGGTTCTGCACAGCCACAGCTGAACTCTTGTGTGTGGTTTGCCAGGAGGCTTCCCCAACTATCAAATAAACGTGTGATAGGATGATTTTGATTATTAAAAATCTGATATTAACAGTAGTGGTTTGCATTTCGGTATAGATTGTTCACACTCCTTTGCATTCAGCTGGTTTGGAACCTCTGATTTCTTAATACAGCTCTCTGGCTTTATTTCAGATTCTTTTCAGAAGAATTTTTATGCTTCTTTAGTTAACAAAATGTAGCATTTTTCTCCTACCGTTTCACAACTTCAGTTCCTAAGGACACATGCTACTCTTATTTACCCTTCCATCTTCTTGCATAACTCTTGTTTGCTTACAAGTAACTGTCGCCTCTCCTTAAGCCAGTTCCATCTTACCCATTCTGTATTTTTCTTTCCCCTGGCTTTCCTGACAGGGGTTCAGTGGAATTACTGTATTGCTTCTTCAAGCAACCTTTTTGCCTTGTAATAAACCCTTCTTTTCTGAAAGAAATTGTCTGGAGGTTCTGGGTCTGGCTTCTGCCTAAAATTGTAGCACCTGAGCATCCTTTGAGTCCCTGGTATTTGCTGACTCCAGGGCAAGGGTAAAAATTGCTTTCTCCCCTCCCAGTGTCTGGTAGGGGCTGGGAAGGGGCTGCTCTGCATTGTGCCTGTTCCCAGGGAGAGCCAGACACGGGGGCACAGCCTGGTCCTCGTCTGCCACATGCCCTGCCTGCCATTGATCTGTCGCCGTGTGAGGTGACCGAGTAGATCAAGTTACTGAGTTCTTATCACAAATCGTTGCTTTGGGTAATGAATTTAATTTATTCCAAGTCATGCTTGTGAGGCTCTCCTGCTCTGCAGTATCAGATCCCAATCCAGCCTGAGTGAGACCAAATGCAATTTTGGCATCTCTTTCCCCCCTTGTTTAATTGGGTAACCATTATTGTTCCTGCTTTTATAAAGCAAAACATGGGGCTTGTTATCTGTGTGGGGATTATAGCGATGGGTATTTAAATGTCTCTCCCTTGTGTCTGGGGCAGAGCAATAGTTAATATTGAGGGAGAGGTTTCATGACCCAACTGAAGCTCTACCACGTGTTCTGAAGAGGCTGTTCTGACTTTATAGGGGATGTGAGGGGCAGAAGTAGATGTGGGGACAGAGCAAATGGAATTTTGCCTTGACTGCAATGGGTAGACTTTGTCACTCTGGTCAGGCTGATTAGAATTGTAGAATCACAGAATATATGGAGTTGGAAGGGAGCCATTACATTGGTGGTTGTGGGATTGCTCCACCTGCCCACACATCCAGCAACCCACCAAACCAGGGCACAGCCATGAAGCTACTGTGCATTCAACACATACTCATTGCATGGTCTGGATATAGGCATGTATGCTAAATATTTCTGTGCATTTATCTGCATATGAGTAGGGGCCTTTTGGAGGTCTCTGGCGGTTGTTCTGGGAATTCCCATTCTCCAATTTTTCCTTTTATGGTACCAGATCTTGTAATGAATCTCAAGTATGTGGTCAGGTCACAATGTATTTCTCTTATCTTTGTTCTCTCAAAACTAAGAGACTTGCTGGTATGTGTCCATCACTAGTCTGGGCCAAAGGGAAGCACAACTGGCACAAGACCATTAGTCACAGAGGTGGGGAGTTAACGCAAAACTACATTAATCTCTAACACTGGTACAGAACTAAGCATTAATGATCAAATACTATTGTACTAAAGTTAAAGACTGTTCCAGCATCTTCCCCTGCTGCTGCATAAACTCCTTTTTTTTTTTTTTTTTTTAAAAAAAAAAGTAACTTACTCAGTTACAGTTCCAGCCCTTGGGTTTGTCCTGCCCAAGAAATGACACCATAGCACCAGCAGCACTTAAAAGATTTCCAGATAAGCAATTGGCTGCTTTAATAGCAGGAAACTGGTGCAAATCGTCATCATTGGTGCAATCTTCCTCACTGGGCTTTTGTTTAATTCTCAACCATTATTTATGATCTTAGCTAACCTTAATTCTGGCATTTTCTAACTCCAAATAATTGAGTTTGTAACCTCAGTACATTCATTATTTTATTAGGGACTGCAGAATAATATGTTTGCACAAAAATACTGAGGTAAGTTATGCAGTGGGTTTAGCTTTTCATTAAATAATTAACAACTCATGCTCATGCACAGGTCCAAGATGTGGCTTCATGGGGGAACTTCATTTGGCTTTCATCTTCAGCCTTGAAGGAATGATTCTGCCACATGGGCTGTACCATGGCCTGTCTCCTAGAGATAAACTTGGATTTTTCATTTTCCCATTTTTATGTGAACCTGGCAAATTATTATTGTTTTAAACATCTCCACTGTCAGTGTCCAGTGCTGTGGGTTTGCTTTCATTTTTTTCTGCCTTATCTGAAAAAAAAAAATCTGTTTTCCTTGTCAGCTGCAAATAACATCGGGCTAAGAAATGTTTTTCTCTGCATCCCTGTTCCCTGAAGTCTGCAAGAGAAGTACCTACAGCCCATCTGCTTTAGCCACTTCTTGATCCTGTAAAGGCAACGAACAGAATCTGTTCCTCTTCCTTGAAATGGTCATGTGAGGAGTTAATGCAGTGAAATTACTGCTCTTCCTCTCCATGAAGCCAGCAAATGCTCTAGCATGGAAATGGATTGCTTTTGTTTCTGCCTCTGTTTTTCATCTTCACTTCAATAATAGAATTAAAAGTTTTAATTTGCTCTGAATTCCTCTGCAAGTCGTATTTTTGGTGCAGTATTAATCTGTCCTTGCACTCTGTCCCCTCTAGAGCTCGTTTCAAGTGGGTTATTGAATTCTCTTATGTAGAAATAGTCAACTTCTCTAAGCTTCCCTGCACTTCCTCTGTGAAAAAGTTAAGGTGTAAAGGACCTGAAAAACTCATCTCATTTAGGCTGAGAAACTGTAAACAGGAGTAATATTAAAAGAAATACAAGAAATAAACCCTAATTCTTTAATGTGTCCAATTAAAAGTACTGAACAGCAGCTGGAGATAAAACCCATCCAATTTTGGAAAGGAAAATAGCACAGGTGGTTTTAGCAGGACGAGTCAGGGGTTGGGGTTTGATCAGGAAGGAACTTTTTACAGAGCAAGTCATGGGGCATTGGAATGGCCTGCCTGGAGAGGTGGCGGATTCACTGTCCCCAGAGGGTTTGAAGACGAGACTGGATGTGGCACTGAGTGCTGTGATCTGGGAATCACAGTAGGGTTGGACCAAGGGTTGGACTTGATGATCTCGGAGGTCTCTTCCAACCCAGTTGATTCTACGGACCAAAGGTTGGACTTGATGATCTCGGAGGTCTCTTCCACCCAGTTGATTCTGTGATCTCTCCCTCTTGGCAAATCACTTCCCAGTTGTCGCTCATGGATGGGCTGATGAGTTGTCATTGCACACAGAACGTGATTGTTTCGCTCAGCCCACGCAGGACACGTGTTTTGGTGAGAGCACAAATATTTTGAAGGCCTGTGAGTATCAGATCTTTGTGTGTTGTGGTTTTGGGTGTGGAGCAGTAGCTGTGGCAGCACGTCTGTGACAGGACCCTTGCTCATCAGCTGTGTGTTGTTTGTCATCGTTACGCCTGTCCCAGCCCACGTGGCCCTGATCAGAGGAGAGGCTTTGTGCCACATGCTCCACCCCTGCTGAGGTGAGGACAGGGACACATTTTGGTTACCTGTATCCCAGCAATACCTTCTGATGCCAAACCACCTGTATTTTGTCCTATTTGTGGGCAATTTCTCTGTTTCTTTAAGGGTGGCGGCTGTCTTTGGAAAGATCAAGTGGCAGGGAAAAAAACCCACCCCATCATCATGTTCCCAGGGCTTTAAAAAGGAGCTGTTGTGGGATGGTTTTCATCGATTTTTTTTGGAAACACTGCTGCATATTTAATAAATAAACAGACCTTCAGATAATTAGACCTAGATCTGGCAGGGCTTTAGCCATCTGTTTAACTATTAAAATGTGAATAGCCTGGTGTTGTTCAGCACTAAACCTGTGTTGTGGTCAGGAGGGTTGATGTTTAGTAGACTGTCAGGATATTTTTAGGGTTTGTTTTGGGAAAGTGTTAAGGGGGAGAAAATAAAATAAGTCCATGTTGCATCTGAGAACTAGACTGTAGGATAATTTCCTTGAGCAAACAGCCTTCCCTCCTGAGATATTTCTCAAATTGCCTGAATTGCTTTGTTCAGTGCTGTTTGCCTGGAGTTCAGTGGTAATTCCCAGATAATACGAATTTATGAAAGGCATATTTTTGGAAATACCTATTGGAGAACATTTTTCTTTCAAAACATGCATTTCCCTAGTAATGTGGGTGTGCTTTTTTCCCCCTGCAGTTCTTTCTGTGCATTTTTGCTAGTGCAGAGCGTGTTTTTAAGAGAAATACTCCCTGCTCATCAGATGTTGACTCAACATTTATGCTGTTAATGTTCCTTCACTGCTTTTTTTTTTTCTTTCTTTCTCAGCTGTCTCTGGTCTCTTCCTTCAGTTCCACAAAGCCCACAAAGTGCTTCATCTCTGCTCTCCCCCCATCCATCTTTCCCCTCATTACTGCAGACTCCTCTGCCTCTTTCCATGCTGGCATCTCCTGCTCACCACAGCCTGGTACGGCTGTGCCAGTTTATTTTTAGCTTTTTTGCTGTTTCTGTTCATACAGCACAGGCTGTGTTCCTTTAATCGGTGTGAGAGCATTTAATTCTTCCTGTGTTCATTTTTTTTGGCTGCACCCCAAGTGATTGAAGGGGAGGTGAAGGTTTTAAGAGATCTGTAAGGGGTTTTTTTTTGTGGTGTGTGCTGTTCCCTGCACGCGGCTCCAGCTGTTAATCCCAGCGTGACTCAGCTGTTGGATGTTCAGCTTCTCACGTGATGGGAACAACCTGAGGGGTTGTTTTGTTTCTGTGCAGGGATTTGCTGCATTTTATTACCAAGGAACGCTCAGATGGGCTCTGCTGCTGAGATTAATGTCATGTGAGCAGAAACAGGAGCACTATTTCAAAGCGGAAACTCAAAAGTTGCCCGAGAGTAGCACTTTGGGTTGTGAACAAGGGGTGCCTCGAGGGTGGGAGGTTGTTCTGCTTGTCCTGCCTGGGGTCTCAGGGGCAGAAGGGGTTGTGGACAGCAGGGCAGGGTCACAGAATCATAGAATCAATTGGGTTGAAAAAGACCTCCGAGATCATCAAGTCCAACAATTGGTCCAGCTCCAGTCAGTTTACCAGATCCTGGCACTCAGTGCCACGTCCAATCTCAGTTTAAAACCCTCCAGGGACGGTGAATCCACCCCCTCTCTGGGCAGGCCATTCCAATGCCTGACCACTCTCTCTGGAAAGAATTTCTTTCTAATATCCAACCTAAATTTCCCCTGGCAGAGCTGAAGCCCGTGCCCCCTTGTGCTATTGCTGAGTGCCTGGGAGAAGAGACCAACCCCACCTGGCTGTGACCTCCCTTCAGGTAGTTGTAGAGAGATCTTGGCACAGAGAAGTGATGCCACAGCTCCTGGTGGCAGAGGGGCACTCGCAGGGTGCTGCTCCTCAGGTAGAAATGGGGCTTTAAAACCCCCTTAGGGGTGGGTGTCACCCTCTGCCTTTGTGGGGAGACACGTGGTGCTGTAAAATGAGGGCTCAGCACCGTGTCACAGGTTTTGGGCAGGTTGTTGTGGAATGACATGATTGCCCTGGAACACCAGCCTGGTGGTGCTCTGGAGATGCTCCCCCAGCAGCCTCTGAATCTCTCCTCAAGTGACAAATCGTTGTGTGCCTTGAGTGATGTTCGCTTCTGCACTGGGAATATTTTTATCCCCTCTCTGCATCTCACAATAAGGGATGGCAGAGATGATTTTTGGTGTCTCATCCCTCCATCCTACTGTAATATGATTCTCCCAGGCTTGATCAGAACCCTGGAAAGGCAGCAGAAGGGCCTGCTGGCTCCACGTGCTGTTTCCCAGTGTCACTGCAGACAGTGAGTTGGGGTTAACATGCCAAGGATGTCCCAAATACCCTGATGGGCTGATACAAGTGCTTTTAAGAAATTTGATTATGCCAAGTGTTTCTGGTATCAGTCTAAAGAAGTGTAAAGCTCGTGGTCACAGAGATGTCAGTTTTGGGATGTAGAGTGGTGGAGAAGGTTTGCTTGTGCATGTAGAGGTGAGTTTGGGGATGAAGTTTGTTGGGATTTCTGTGTTGTTGATTGTGGGGGTTTTGGGTTCTTATTTTTAAAGAAACAAATTTGTTACTCTCTTTTCTCCAGAAGTTGTCATTACCAACACAGCTATTACAGTACACCCAGACTGTTATTTGTCCTTAAGAGCTGAGGGACTGGAATTTCTGTTCTTTTTAATAATGTGCCTTTTACCAGGGCTGTGAATTAGTACTTCATTATGGGCTGACATCAAGCAGAGTCCCCACTTCAGAATTACCTACTCAAGAAAACAGTTTTGAATTGGTTGCCTGACTCATTTAGGCATCCTACCAATACAGAATTATACATAAAGTATATTTAACAAGTTCTGCTGCTCTGAATAACAATGAGTCTAATGAAGCAATAGAATAAATATTTTTGTGGCTCTTAAAGGACAATTATGTTTGTGGAGCTGGAATCCTTGTTCTGCAGTTATCAAAACATGGTAGAATTGCTTATAAACTTGTGTTGACAATAAACATCAATTGGTACAAGTGTAATGCAATGCTTGGGTGTTGCTGGACTTGGAATTGGAAACCTGAAAAAAAAAAGTAGTTTGAAAATTGAATCCTGCTCCTCTCACAGTGAAATGTGCCCTGTGATTACTTAAAAAAATAGAAGTTGGTGAAATTTCCAACAGTGTCTGCTGATCTTTTGAAGCTCCTGTGTCCAGGGGCGAAACATCACGCAGGTTTCTTGGCAAGATGTGCCATAACTCAGCATTACCAGGAGTTCTGTGTCTGGAGCAGCTTTGTCATCAAAAATTCCCCTGAATTTTTCATAGCATGATGTTGTGTGTCTTTTCAAAGAATAGTTGTAATATTGGATCTGATTGTGCCTGAGCCTTTTGCTCACCTGCCTTGGTTACACAAGATTATGGAAAGCAGAAGCATCTCAGGAGGTCCTCGCAGTGAATGTGGTCAGCAGGCGACTGCTCTGCTGATGAAGCTCATTTTTATTCTGTTATAAAAACATCAGTCTGGTTTTAATCTCTTTTACCTTCCACAGGTAGTTCAGGTCATGTTTTCTCTTCCCCTTGTAAATTCACAAATCCATGTCTTTAAATTGTCGTGAGTTTTTTAGATGCTGCTGTTCCAAAGGCATCCAGCAGTTACTTCAGGTTTGATGCTCACATTTGAAACTCTGCAGTTTGGAGTCTCTCTCAGCAACTTTTAAGTCTCAGTGCTTAAGATTTAAACTTGGCTTATTAAACGGAAGGAGAGAACCCAGTGGAATATACAATTTTCAGGTCCTTGCTGTTTGTACGGGCAGGAACACGTTTCCTGGCTCTCATTTTCGGGTGGAATCAAAGACTTTTCAATAAAGCTGAATTACATTTTCTTGCTCCATTTTATTGCAATGGCATCTGTATTTCAGTTGATACAACTTTATGTACTTGGGACTAAAGCAATGAGGCAAATACATGTATTAGCAGGGGAAGGGAGAAGAAAATGCTGTTTCAGGAGTCAAAAAATCTCAGTTGCTGATTTTAAACTTTCTTCTATATGGCAAACTATAAGCAGGCAATGAAAGCGTTTAATTTGCAAATTACACAGTTCTAGATTGGTTTTGAAGTTGGATTTTTTTCGTTGTAGTCAGGCTTTTTGTAACATTTTTACCAAAATGCTTTCAGTGGTATGATTAGAGCTTTTGCGTGGTAGAGTTAAGTAATAAAGTCGTTCATTTTGTCCATGAGTGGCTGCATTTCAGATGAAAGGAGATTACAAGTGAGGCACTAAAAAAATGCAAGTAAGAAGGAAAAAGATTTAGGCAAGTGAAACTAATGAAAACACTTTCTTTTGGTGACCAGTTTGAGAAGTTTTAAAAATCTGATAATGTATAAGGCAATCCATAGCTCAGAAGATAAAATAGAGAAATGTTTCATATGTGTTTCTGTCCCTTCCTATGAGACTAAACAATTGGTTATTGTCATTCTGTGGGCACTGAAAAGCAAGTTCTGTTTTGACTCATCCTTTCTCAAACCCATCTTCTGTCCTGTCCCCATCTTGGTTCTTTGTTTCCAGTTATATTTTACTTATTGAGACATTTCAACAGGAGCGGAGCCTCTGATTTCAGAGATACAAGTCAATCTGTAAAAATAAACAAGCGTTGCCATTATTAGCCCACCTTTCAAGGTACTTTATTTACCCTGCCAGTTTTCTGAGAACTCGGTGTCCCTTTCCACGAGTTCACGTAATGGCCAGTTTTGTTGGAAGATGCACCTCCACTCCCTGGTGTTACTGTGCCTTGGATATACTGGCTTTATTAAAAAACAAACAAAAGCCTAACAAAAAAGCCCAGGGATAAACAATCTTGATATTCTTCCAAACATGCCTGGCTTTGACCTTCAATACTCTGAATACACTACAAAAAACCACCTGAAAAGCAGACCAGCATCTTGTTTAAAGGCACCCAGGACTTTCCAAGGGCAGAGACTTGGGCTCCATTGTGTAATGCTAATGAAGAACTCTGCTGCTATTTGCATGTTGATTTTTGTTTCATTGTGTTCAAAGCAGTGCCATACAATGTGTAAAGAGAATATGGAAGTATATAAATAAAGTTATGATATTTTTGCAGCTCTGTAATTAGTCTGGTACTACTGGAATTTAGGATGGAGAGCTCCCTGCTGATTTGTGTAAAGTTATTCTCTCATTGTGGTATGTCTTGTATTTTTCATTTTCAGATGAATTGTGTATTACTTCCTGTTCCCCCAAAAACTGTTCCTCCCATGACAGCAGTTCTAACTTCTGCTGTGCAACATTGAAAAAGATCAAACCACACAGTTGGGTACCTGTGGCATAAGGAGGATGTGGCTTCCAAATCCCTTGGAACATCCCTTCCTGAGGTGCTCCCAGCCCAGTCCCATCCTCACAGGCTCTGTTGAGGTCTGTGTTTGCCATAAAACACGTGCTTATTTCATTTTAATGGTGGAAATCATATGTATTGTTGAAGATTTATGACTTGTGGTGGTTGTGTTGTAAGAGGACAAGATGTGGTGTGAATAAATTTTATTGATCATAATTTTGGTGCAATTTAAAATACAAATAGCCCAGATGTTTTCATCCTGCCATAGAAGAGTGTGTCTTCAAGGGTGCTGTCACCCCTTGGTTCTTCTTCCCATGGCTCAGGCCAGTTGTGTTGGGGCAGCTGATGGATCTATAACATTATGAGGGGAAGAGAAAGATGCTTAAAAGGGCAGAAATTGATGTACTTTGGCTGTGATTGGGTGTGACTTCCCCATGGTGTCCAGCAGAAGGATCCAGGTCTATGCTGAGATGCTCCTCCATGGAAATTCTCTTGGCAAGCTGAAAAGAGCCCTTTGAACACACATCGTGTGCAGGAACAAAGGACAACACAACAGCATCTTACTCTGTGGCATTAAATGAGTTTTTTTAAATGAAGCATTGAAGTTCTGATCGCTCTTGTTCGTGTTCTGACTGTAACAGCTGTTGCTTTTCAGTATTAAAAAGACTGTATTTTGGGAAAATAGCTACTGTTTGTCAACTCACTCCTCTGATTATGCTTGGTTATAAAGATTGCCTTGTTTAAAGACTGTGTTAGTGTCCTGTACAAGGTTATAAACAAACATGGGCTTTTAAAATTGTCTTCTCTCTGGTTTTATTATGGAAAAATACGTGGTTTATTCATGGAAAAGCCTTTGTTAATGTAGAAACTCAATTTTAGTTTGCATTGCATGTTATATCTGGCTTATTTCAAGGGTATAATGAGGCCATACATTGTTGGGTCTTGAATCACCAGTTAGAGGGAAAGCTGATATAAATTTACAATATTTGCATTTATATAAGCTCTGTGCATTTCCCCCCACCCTGGAGCATTTGGGCAATGCAGTCAGGTATGGTGGGGGTGGTTCTTGGGGCTGTCCTGAGCAGGGCCAGTGCTTGGCCTTGATGATCTTTGTGGGTCCCTTCCAGCCCAGAATATTGCATGATATTTAATGCAGCTTAAAATGCTCCCAAAGACCTGAGGCCAAGCAGAACAGATTGCTGGGGAGACGCACTGAGGTGCAGAGCTCTTGCTTGCTTTTCCTTACTCCAAGGGATTCTCCTGTTGGGAGATTGTCCTTTTCCCTTTGGAAAGCTACGTCTGTTTTTGGAACATCTGTGTGATTGTTGTGTTGTGGCTGGTCAGAGGAGCTCGGTGGGATTTTGGTGCTGTTGTCATCAGAGCAGAAGAAACAGTGGCTTAAGGACCAATTTTTAAGTTGTGCTTCTGGCTCTTCTTGGTTATCAGGGTAACATAAGCCCAACAAGACCAGCCACAGGATCTGTTAAATTATCCCATAAATTAGTTCAGTGCTGATTCTGTCACCCCCCCTCGCGCTGAGCAGGCACTTCTGGTCCACCGAATGGGCTGGGTTTAGTTCCATCACCAAAGGTGCAAGGTCAGGCTTTGAGAACGTGACCATCCCTGCTGAATATCCTTTTCTAACGCCGAGCTCCCCTTTTCTTCCCCCCACAGACCCGGAGGGCGCCCGGACGAAGATGAGGAGCGCGGTGTCGGTGCGAGAGGGGCAGGGAGTTGTGCTGCTCTGCGGATCAGCCCCCCGGGCAGGAGGTGAGGGACCCTCCAGGCTCCGGCCAAGTGGGACATCCCTGGACATTCCAAAGAGAAGGGGTCCTTCAGAGAGAACGGGAACGAAACCTGCTTTCTGAAGTAAACGCAGAGAGAAAGCAACCAAAAACAAAAGAGGGGGAGGGAAGTACTTAAGGGGATTTACTTTTATCTCGAAATCCTTTCTAGTTCCTAGTAATTTCTGTGCACTTAATGTGTCTGATTTTTATGGTGTTCCCAGTAATGAATTGAGACTCTTCTGGAGTTAAATTCTGCCCAATTTCCCAATTGCCAAGCCTCGGTGAATCTGCTTTTCCCTGTGACTAGACAATTGCAGGGAGTAGATTGTTGTCTTTAATTATGCTGCTGTCTGCCTGTTTTCTTGCACTGGGGTATAATGTAATGATGCCGCTGTAATTGAAACCACTGCTGGGTGGAGGGGGGGAGGAAACTGGATATATGGATTCCTGGTGGACCCAAAGTTGCAAGTACATTTTATCGCTCCTTCCGCATCAAGTGATATCTGAAAGGAACTGGTTTTATTGTTTTTAATTGATATGGAGTGTCATTATTGAAAGGCGGGGATGTTAAACGTTAGGTTTGATTGCTAAGACAAGGTAATAGAAGCCAGACATTGTATTCAATAATATAGGTATTGTGGCCTCATAAATTTGGCAGAGTCCAAGCAGACACAGCCATAAAGTGGCAATTTTACAACTGTCTGAGCTTGCAGGATTTTTTTTCTCCCTAAACTGGTACATACTCTTAAATCATCTTTATAGCCTCGCAACAGCTTTGTCTTTTCAGCAGCTGAGAAAATGGGTCATTGTCCCAGCGATCTGTAAGAATTAGAACGATTAAATTTTTGTATCTAGATGCACTGCAAAGTCTGAGCTGTCCCAGCTGTTGGCACATGCGTGTCCTGTGTGTGGGTATGTCCCCAGGGCTGGTGATGGACCTGCCAGCAGCTCTGCCTGGCCCTGGCAGTGTTTGAGTTTGAGGTGTCGAGCAGGAGGGGACACTCGTGCTGCTGAGAATGGGAGTTTGGAGGAACGTGTGGCAGAGGTGAGAATTCCTTCTGCAGGCAGCAGATGGGATGTGATTGACACCCCCCACACTAATTGTGTTGTTCCTGCAGAAAAGAGAGAGATCCGAGCGCTCCCAGAATTACCAAATGGAATTGGGAATTGGTTACCAGAGTTACTTAAAATCCTTGGATTTGGGTGGGAGTTGGAGGATCAGCTATTAAAGTTTTTGGGAGATGGGGGGAAAGATGAGAAAACTCCTTTCTTCCCCAAAATAAACGTGTAGCACAGTGCCATCAGACACACAGTGCCCCCAGATGTGACACGGGAGGTGCAGGGCAGTGAGTCTTGGATAAAATACCCATCCACTGAGCCAGGAGTGGTTTGTCAGGAATAGCAGGGATGGTTTAGGAGCAGCTGACCTGGCCTGAGGGCTCTTCAGCCCCTTCCAGGTCAGTGATCTGACTTCTTTTATCTTTGCTGCTGTAAGTGTTGCAGCGAGCTATAAAATAATTTCAGACAATCCTGATTCTAAAACCCTTCTCAAACAGCTTGTTTTCTCTTCCCCTTTAGCCCCCAAAATGCTGTTATTTTGTCATCTGTCGTGTAGTTTCTAAGATCTCGCCAGCTTAATTGCACTTATTTCTTGCATTCTCTATAAGAAGTCTTCAAGAAGACTTGATTAAATAGTGATTATTCCTTCACATACAGCATTCCAGTTACAATAGAAGCCAGTGTTAATTCCCAAAGAAACGTCA
Organism: Grallaria varia; assembly: GCA_013396735.1. Classification (NCBI taxonomy): domain Eukaryota; kingdom Metazoa; phylum Chordata; class Aves; order Passeriformes; family Formicariidae; genus Grallaria; species Grallaria varia. The sequence goes on along the minus strand of VWZG01005582.1, from coordinate 932,750 downwards.
GCTCATAGTATGGAAAAAGAAAATTGTTTCCCTTCTGCAGTTTGGCTTTTTTTTTTCCCTTTGCTTGTCTTGTGCCGGGGAGGAAAATGATGCTCAGTATTTCTAGTTGAGGGTGCCCAGATCAGTGTTATATTTCTGTCATAAAGCTCTATCACAAACCACTCCAATATTTTCCTGAGAGTTTTACAGCATTTTCCCTTTCTGGCATTCCCTTTCTTAGCAGTTGGGTTTGGGATTTACTGAATGGGAGATTCAGTAACTGACTGGCTTTGTGTGTGAAGTCTTCCCCTAAAATATTTTACGAATTCAGCCTGGTTTTGTGTTACTGTAAGTTGTATCATAATTGAACAGTGATTTTTTTTTAGATCATTAAGATGGTCATCTGTCATAATTCTGCATGACTTTCCCTCTGGATATTTGAGTTCTGTTGTAGAGAACCTGTTGAAACACCCCGAGTTTTGCCACAAATCAGTAAATCATCTCACCCACGTACTCAAAAGAAAGAATGACATCTAAAATTGATTTATGTAGATCTGCTACTTTTCAGTTGTTATAACCTTTAAATTGTACTTAACTCTCTATGGCTATTTCGATTTTTACTGTGTTACTGTTATATTTTTAATGGTTTTAAAGGACTGCCGATACCACAATCTTCTCAATATCCAAAACTTAGCGTTGGATGCAGTTAATGTGCAGCTGCTTGAAAAATATTCATGCAATGCTAATTTTTCCCCATTCTGCCAAGAATGGAAAAGACTAGACATATGGAGATCTAAAAATGATTTTTCTCTGCCATTGATTTTGTTCCAAACTCGGTATCTAACGAGTGACAAAGCCCTCAGTGAAGCAAATCTATGAGTTCCTTTCGGGTTTTACCCACTGCTACTACTGCCCTTGTATTGGGATTATTGTGTAGCTTGTCTTCAGCTGCTGTTTGCATTTCCTGGGTATTGGGATTTATATTTGCTTAGTACAGTCAGTTTTACTCTTCTGACATTGAGTGTGAATTTATGAGAGGTGAGTGGGAAGCAACGAGACCTGGAAAAACTGGACATTTGTTTTATGGTGGTGGATACACTCCCTGTTACCCCATTCCCATGTGCAATGTGACCATAACCCAGGAGAACTTAAGGAAATGACAAGAATGTTGTGGAGCTGACGAGGTGTTGCTTGGAAATGGCAAGGCGATCCTATTTGTCTTGAATTCATGATGAGCCTCGTTGATTTGTGTTCCTATTTCCTGCAATATGGCAGGGATAATTCTAAAGATATAAGGCAGCAGGAATGCCCTCCCTCTTTATATCATTCCCTGATAAATGTCGACTTCATTAATAAGTGAGACTGTGTTTGAAGGACAGGGATCAATTCAGCTTACAGCATATTATTCTGGAGTTGTGACATGCTGATATGAAATAATATTAGATCATGGAAAAATAGATCCCAATTTATTGCTCAGTGTTTGCTGTGACAAATCATTCAATGAATAATGTCATGTCTGTTGCAAATGACTATTTAGACTTGCAGATTTTTTGCTCCTGTCTCTTGTATTGCCATTTGGAGACCTGCAAGCTCCAGCAAGAGTGTGCTTCATGAATTCCATGGCACGGAAAGCATCTCAGATGCCAGAAATATTTTGATGCTTTGATGACTTTGTTTCTGCAACTCTTGAATAGCAACGTGCTATTTTTCAGGGAACTATAAATTGAATTAGTTTTGCTTATTTGGCTTTTGGAAACATTTCATACCCTTTAAGGCAAAGCTAAACCGATAGAACTCCAGAATATGATTTCTTTACTGATGTTCATCAGTGTGTTTTCGTAGCTTCATATCAGGGAATGGTTTGGATTGGAAAGAACTTTAAAGATGATCCAGTGCCACCCCCTGCCATGGGCAGGGACACCTTCCACTAGGCCAGGTTGCTCAAACCTGGCCTTGAACAATTCCAGGGATGGGGCAGCCACATTTTTCTGGGCAACCTGTGCCAGGGCCTGCCCCCCCTCCCAGAGAAGAATTCCTTCCCTATATCTAATGTAAATGCCCTTCCAGGAGGTGAAAAGCACCCTGGATTTGCAGCTTTGTTGCAGGTTGTAGATGACACCCCTCTGGGCATCAGCAATAAATCACACTTGCAGACGTTTTGCACCAAAAGGTGTTCTAAGGAGACTAGGACATTGAATATTGTAAAAGCAATGGCCTTAAAAATGGTTCCATAGTGTTCTTTTGCTGTTTTCAATCTGTCAAGGAGAAATGGCATTTTTATTTAAAAATATATTTTGCAATAGTCCTGCTGGTGTCATCATCATCATCTGCACAAATTTCAGCTGACAGTTTGAAATCAAATGGTACCTGAGAGACACTTATATTTGTCCATAGGAGAGAAAATAATAGATGTTCACAGCTGGATTTTACAATGATTTCTATCTGTCAGAGCATTATTTTCTCCACCAGTAGCAGACCAATGCTACAGAGACACTCTGTTATGCACTTTATCAAATGCAGTCTTCCCGAAGCACTTTTCCTTTTGATAAACCTGTGTTCCAGGCTGAAGTAATCCAGACTAAAATATATCTTATTTATACACTTGTACAACATCTTCAGTTACTTTATAGTATGTTTTTTAAGCTGGTGTGGAGGTGTATAACTGGCCTGAGAAGCTTTTAACAAAAGATCCCAGTTTCTTACTCCAAATTCCTACAGAACTCTTTAACTCTGTGTTCCCATCATGCAGATTAATAACACTGAACACACGAATCTATTTGCTTTTCTGTGTTACTTCTTAGTTATTTGATAATCTGTCTGTTTTGTCTTAGTTTAAGAGCTTATTGAGAATTCATAGTCAGGTGGTCAGTGGAACACACAGTGGAAGAGCTGGGTATGTATGATAGCATCATGTGTCATGAGAGGGAGCCAAAAGTGGACCAGACTCTTGTGGGAATAATTCTGCCTAAGTTTCACCAGCAAAATGCATGTGGGCACTCCCAAAGAGCTTGGAAGACTGTGGGGTGAAACCTCAAAAGGCTGTGCCCTTTAATGCTGATCCTCCTCTCATTAACCCTCTTGCCTGAACCTGAATAAACTGAAAGAGGCAGAAAGATGGAATAGCAGTTTTTTCAGGGGAAACTGCCTCTTGGTGGTGGGGTATTTGTTGGAAGAACAGGGGAATGGAAAGAAGAAGGGAGAGGTAGATTAGGAAGAACCAAAGTGCAAGAAAAAGTTCAGGTGGAACCTTTTCACTTACCTCGTCCCAGGTATCTCAGTTGTGCCTGGGGGGAAAAGAAAAGTGGAGAAAATAAATGGGTTTGGCTCTTTGCCAGGTTTGGTTTTATTCCTAATTTGTGGCTGTTGGGTATTTCTCCTCCAGCTCGTTTATTATTTGAGTTTCCCTTGGGGAACAGGACTGCTGATCAGGAGGGAGGAGGTTGCAGTCCCAGCACAGTCCCAGCTGATCCTGTGCTCTGAACCAGAGAGCTGAAAGGAATTTTTATTTTCCACAAGGGTTTACCGAGTACCTTCTCCTAAATAAGTGCCAGAGTTCCAAATGAAATTTGTCACTAATTACAACTTCCACCTCTAAACAGAGTAGCGCATTCCTTTGAAAATTTACTCTCGGGTATTTCCATTAGTTGATCTTAGTTTATGTCCCTAATATTTAACATTTACAAGAAATCAGATTTATTTTAGTTGAGCAATAAACTAAACTATCCTCTTTTCATCCTCAAAATTATTACAGGCAGGGAGCAATTTAAAATACTTTCAACTATTGAAAAAGCACAACAGAGTTGTTGGAAATGCTCTCAGCAATTAAATGTAAAGTTCCAGGGAGGTGATTAAAAGAACAATTTGTCACTTGAAATGGATATGGCTAATGGGTATGTATTTAAATATTGCTTCCTAAAGCAGTTTCTTACTTTTCCATGTACTTCCAGAGTGGGAACAGTCTGATCAGAGCCTGGACACTTTGAATGACACAGCGAGTCTGAAACAATTAGTGCAGAAATGAGATAAAGAGGAGCTAATCCATCCCCTTCCAGCACAGCTCCAGGGGAAGGGAAATGGGCCTTTTCTTCAGCGCTGGAACCCAAATGGAGAAAAGCCTCTCGTTAGACTTTCTCATTAACATCTGGGCTTCCTTGGGAGCACCAAGGATCATTTAATGTGCCACTTCAGGAACAGTTTTATATTAAAAGGTCGTGTTCAGTCTGAACCCCAGCGCTGGCTAATGGTCCCATCCCACGGGTGGCAGGAGAACAGGGCAGCTCTTCCAGGGAATGTGCTCGCTGGAATTGTCCTTTACCAAGAGGGTTTTTGTGGCTTTAATAAAGAAATAACACTGCCAGCCTCAAACATCTGTTTCCCAAGGATGAGCTTAGGAGTGTTTATGTTTTAATTACAGTGGTGAGCTTTGCTTTTGGCGCTGCTTTGAAGGACTTTGAAAAGCTCTTATTAAATTATTAAACACAGGGAATGACTTGCCCTCAGTGGGCTGTTTGACATCCCTGTGGCAGCTGTGCAGAGGTGACAGAGCAATCTGGGCTGGGGGTCGGGGGACAGCAGAGAAAACCCCACTCTGTGTCTGTTCTCGCATCGCCCCAGCTCCTTCCCAGATCAGAAAACGAGTGGACGCTTACCATATTCCATTTAAAAAATGAAAATTAGGTTTTAACCTGAAGTAGGAACCTGGCAACTTGAGCTGAAACATTTCAACATTCTCATTAAAGGTGCAGATTGAAATTGCAAGATACTGCGGGTGTGTCGCGCTGCGCTCGTTGTTTTGGGCTGCTCCCGACGCAGGAGTTGCACGCCTGATTACCTGCACAGCAGGCTGAAAATTGATCTTTTATATTTTAGCTATAAAATAATTCACCTTTTGTGCCAAAACAATTAATGTTGTACATTAGTTTCAAATCAGAGTGTTTCCATTATACTCTGGAATGAAATTAATTTCTCGGGGTACGTTCGTCAGTTTTTGGAGCCAGACTGAGATTCCCATCGTGCAATTTACTTTTTGTATAAACGAAAATATCTTCAGCCAAAAAAAATAGAGTTATTCTGAAGGGCTTGGGGGGAATTTCAGAAGTTGGAATAGGTTGCAACTATTCTAACCAGGTACTCACTGTCTCCCCTTGCTCCCGGTGGCCACAATTCAAGTTGTATCGTAGAGGTTTTGTAAGTCATTATTTTTGCATGGAAAGCATGAATGAAAAGGGAACTATGGATCTCCAGTTTATAGATAGTTTGTACTCTGAAGTGTGAGTGCAATTAAAGTCTTTTTTTCATTATTAGTGGTGTAATTAACAGTTACAAACAGTACGGGACCCCCCTTGGAAATCCTCTGTTTGAGAGTTTGTTTTCCCAGCCAAACACACTTAGGATGATTTTTAGTTTCTGGTCATTTGACTTGCTCAAGAATATACCCCAAAACCCTGAAAGGATGTTCAATTTATTTCAAATAAAGCTCTAAAGTGTTTTTTCATAGCCAAAACACTCTCACTTCTGACAGTGGTACCTAAAGGCACTTTACATCCAGTGTACACACATGCTGGGGGATCCCACCTTGGAGCACACAAACACCTCGTCTTATGCCTACAGTTTTTTCTTTGGAGAGCACCCTTTAAAGATTGCCAAAAGAGGAGTGATATTATTTGTTTTATGGCAGAGATAAAGCACTACCAAGAGCAGCCCTGCCCTGGGCATGATGGGCTACTCAGGGTGGTGCCCTGAGTGGAGCAAAGTAGGAGTTAAAGAGGAGTTTGAAGGGAGTTTATTGCACTTTTACCTCGCGCAGATTATTTTCCTACTTCTAAACGAGCTGTTTTGGCTCTCCTAGAGGTTCCTGTGCAGACCCAGACACAGCAGTGGTGCCAAATGGCCGTGTGTGTTTGAGTGCCCCCCAAACCCCAGCCCAGTTCTCCCCTCCCCACTGAAACTCATCCCCAAAACAAAGAGGCTTTGCTCCATTTTCTGTCATTTCCCCACAGCCTGAGCTGAAGCTGGGCCAAATGACGAACTAATTGGTTTCTTCCTTAATTAGGGGATCTGTCATTATCCTCTCAGAATCAGTGTTACTTTTCCATTACTTTTAACTCTGGGGTAGAGAATTCAAAATAGCTGCTTTCGCATCTTTAATTGCAGTTTGTGTCATTGGGAAATTCTGGTGGATTACTTCCTTCCAAACAGTTTTCCAGGACCCATATCCCCTCCTGGGGGCTGGCCAGAGCCCCAGCTGGAGACAGAAAATCCCAGGATATTTCAGCTTCCTTCCCTTTGCATCCCTGTTACAGAATATTGTAAAATCAGAATTGGAGAATTGCATGAAATGAAAGGGATTTGGTTATCAGTGATTGACATGAGACTTCTTTGGTTTTGGTGGGGTTTTTGTTTATTTTTGTTGGTTTTTTGTTTTTTTTTTTAAAAGCCTCTAAGTATTGTTCAGTCACCTTGATGCACTCAAAAATCAAGGATTTTCATTTCTTATTGGGTTTATTTATGGAGGCATCCACTTGGCCAATTCAACTCCAGTCAGTTCCAAGCCTTTCAAATCTCTTTCAGAAGAATATTGTTCCCATCGTTTATTTTTGGCTATTTTAGAAGTCTCATTTAGGTGTGAATTATGGGGCTGGTGGATACATATTAAGCAGGTATAGAGGAGTGATGGTCTAGAACAAAAGAAGCAAGCGGCACTCTGGATTTGTGCATTTAATTAACAAAACAAGCAATTAATTGACCCTCTCCTTTCAGTCATAGTTGACTTTTTTTTTTCCTTTCCCCCAAAACTACTTATTTGCAAACTTCCTGAACTCAGTTATAGTTTTGGATTTCCACAACTGCTGTTGTCTCTTAAATTCTGTTTACAAGAAATAAAATCACCCTGGTTCCATAAATGGTTGCAGGAGGGGAAATACATAATTAAAAGGAAGATTTTTCAAAAGGGTGTACATGAACTTAAGGCCTGACTTTGGCTGGACTTGGTTAAAAGCTACTAAATGTGTAGGGCTTTACCCCCTTATTTCCTTTAGCAACAGTAGTTTGGGTTGTTTTTAATGCCCATTGTAGATCTCAAAGGCCATGCTGACTAAATTGTTGAATTTTGTAAAAAAAACCCTCAAGTTTAAAAATGGCAGGTAATTTTATAAGCACTTTTTAATTGGGCACTTGGGTGCACAAAAGGCCTGGAACAGTGTGAACATGCTGAGCGTGTTTTGGCTTGGAGACTGCACAGTAAATAATAATCAAATAATGCAAAATAAAGAGAGGCCGCCAACCAAGATGTAGTAAACAAATAAAAATGTGAGTAATAACAGCAATTTCCAATACCTTATCCATGTATGGTCCCCAAATAAGGGGAAAATGCATTGGAAGGGAAAGGCTCAGCTCTCAGAGGAAGCCCAGGAGAGATATATTACTTCCATTTATAACAGAAAATCAACTGCAAACTTGTAATTGACAGAAAGGGAGTGAGTTTGTGTCCCTTGAGGTGCCCTGGGATCAGCAACAGGCAAATGCTGTAAACATAATAAATCACACAACAAGTTGGTTAATTTCTTTTTTTATTATTTTTTTTTTTTTTTGAAAACAGGGATACAATTTTGTAAAGTACAATAAATATAAAATGAGATATTGGCTGTGGGACACAGGGAAAGAAACGCCCTGCTCCTTTTTTTTTAGAGAGTCGATGAAAATATATGTTGACTGGGAAATGAGGTTTCCAGGAGTGTTTATTCATAGGCTGTTGAAGGATCCAATTAAACTGGAATACACTTCGTGTGGCTTTCATAATCATAATGACTGATTTCAATGGGTTTACTCTTGACTTAACCCAATATAATAGGAATGAAATGAAGCTGCTTATTTTCCTGCTGCATATCCAGAGCTGTCCGTCCCCTTTGACTGTTTTGAACAACATCTTTTTTCTTTTTATTTTCTCTTTTTCTTTTTTTTTTTTTAAGCATAAAATATTATTTTGAGCAAGGAAACACAAATAGCTCAATAAATACCAGAGCCAATGAAGCCTGGCATCACCCACTGCTGTGTGTTGTGGATGTCTGAGTTTGGTGCAGAGCTGAAAATGAATTTTTTTTCCCTTACAGTCCCTGAATTGGTACCTAATTTGGTGTGCAGCCTCTCCCTCAGCCTTGTGATCACTCTTCCCATCCAGCTCTTCTGTACAAAAAGAATTGTATTGTATTTTCTAGTCTTTTCCACTTAGACTACACAACCCATGCTCTCTTAGAAGTTGTCCCTTTCAAACTCGTCAGGGGTACTCTTTCCCTTTTTCCTTTTTTAAAATTAGTTTTAATTTTGTTTTGTTTCTGTTGGAAGTGGCTGATGGATGGAGCAGAACCAGATGCATCCACTGCCTTCTCAACAAGCCCTCTCAGTTCATCAGCAAACCATTGACATCCTGGGGCTCGTGTTGGACACCGGGGAGGGACAGGAGTTACACAAATATTTCTTCTTGACTTTCGTAATATTCTTTGGCTTTTGTACAAGACCCTGGTGGCACATCTCCAAAGTCATACTGAAGCCTGGCTTCATCATGAGGTTTTGTTTCCCACTGCACAAACTCTGCTGGTGTTTCTTGGTAAATCCTTGTTGGCCTCCCTTTCCATCAATTAATTCCACCTCTGGAGTTAGGTAGGAAGGAATTTCAGTGGAAGGCCTTGTTTCACCTGAGGAGATGCTGCAAGTCCACGAGGGTGATGCTCTTAAAGGTTTGCCAGCCTAAACAATTGTGTGCTTCATGTATTTTTCCAGCAATAACTGTTTCTAAATCTGACAGAAGTTTGACTCCTGAGAAAAGTCCTGAGGCTGTTAATTGTTGGTACACACCACTCCTGCAAAATTACCTTAATGGAAGAAGTTTAAATATTGATAGAAGAAAATGAAATGCAATTATGATCCGCCATTCCATTTGATGCCCTTTTTCTGCATTAGCCAGTCCATAAATATTTTAATAATTTCATTTATCCAGTGTTCTTTCATCTGCGCAACCTTACCTGGTGTTCAGTTGTCCTGTTGGGTTCTTGCGTGTTGGGCGCACGTTGATACTCAACTGGGAGGGGTCACCAGGTGTCACCTCTCCATTTGTGACTTCATCCAAGTTTATGCACCTCCCAATTAAACCTGGGCAGAAAGGGATGATCTTCGTTTTGTAGGGCCAGCGCAAACGTGATGGATACTTCACGTTGAAGACGGGTCAGTCCAGCTCTAATTGTTGCTAATTAGCACTTTCCAGGAGCTGTAATCTTTGGATAAACTCTCAGCTGAGTGGCCCGTGGGTGAAAAATTATTCCTTGCATGGAACACCATTAAAAATTCATTTCCTTTGGTACTGTAAGATGTGAACGAGACAAATACGTGGCCTCGCACAGGAAGGGGCTTTTGCCAATTAAAGTTGGACGCCCAGAGCTCAGGGCAGTGGGCAGGAAAAAAAACAAATACAGGGGAGGTTTTGCCAGATCTCTGAGTTTGTTTTTTGAGCTGTGCAGGTTTTTTATTTCCCATTCAAGGCATCGTAATGAATGGTAGTGAGGGCTACTTTGGCATCTCCTGCAGAGATTTTTTTAATGGAGTGTTTATGGATTTTTGTATGAAAAGGTGGTTTTGCTGTGTGATGAGCCCTACTGGGAATTTAGGCTTCTTTTGCCATTCCTTTCACACGGATATTCCTGTCCTGTTTCTACCTGCTAAGTATCGAGCTGGCTTGTTAGGTAGCTCCTGAATGAATAATCTTTCCATTTTAACAAAGTTTGCTCTCATTTTTGCTGCCTGCTCCTATTTCCCTGCATATATTATATCTTAAAACAGAAAAAGAGATTTAAAAAAAAACAAACCAAAACAACAAACTACCCTTGTACAAAATTTCTTTCACCTTTTTCTTCTGCTGGGGGGCATAAAGATTTGGTGAAAAAAAATGAGGTTTCTTTCTAGTTTTTTGTGGGTTTGAAAATGTATTTTTCTTCATTACTGTATTTTCTAATATTGTATTATATACAACACTTTATTATGTAAAAACCTGAACCAGAGAGCCAATAACAAAGTGATCTTTCAAGGGGGGAAAAAAAGGTGAAGAACACTATCTTTGCTTCATTTCTTACCAACTAGAGTTGTCCTTTGCCTGGATCTTCAATGAGTACCCCTCGTTTGTCCAAGAGGACAGCCGGCGGTTCGTGTCCCAGGAGACGGGTCACCTCTACATAGCCAAGGTGGAGCCGTCGGACGTGGGGAATTACACCTGTGTGGTGACCAGCTCCGTGACCAACAGCCAGACCCTGGGCTCTCCCACCCCGCTGGTGCTCCGCACGGACGGTAGGAATGAATTCCATGCAGGAAGGAGGGAATCCACTCATCGGGCAGTGCTCTTGTCTCTCACATCTGTTGTCAGAGTACCGATGGTTTTATACAAAAACCACCTTGTATTGCATGCTCATGGAGTCACGGAATGAACTGGCCTGGAAAAGACCTCTGAGATCATCAAGTCCAACTCTTGACCCAACACCACCTTGTCACCCAGCCCACGGCACTGGGTGCCACATCCAGTCTCTTCTGAAACGCCCCCAGGGATGGCGACTCCACCATCTCCCTGGGCAGCCCATTCCATTGCCTGATCACCCCCTCTGTAAAGAATTTCTTCCTGATGTCCAACCTGGACCTCCCCTGGCACAGCTAAGACTGAGCCCTCTTGTCCTACTGCTGGTTGGTTTGGGAGCAGAACCCGACCCCATCCTGGGTACACCCTCCTGGCAGGGAGTCATAGAGGGTGAGAAGGTGCCCCCTGAGCCTCCTCCTCTCCAGGCTGAGCCCCCTCAGCCCCTCCTCCAGACCCTAACCCAGCCTCTTTGTCCTTCCCTGGACATGCTCCAGCCCCTCAACATCCTTCCCAAACTTGAGGGGCCAGAACTGGGCACAACAATCCAGGGCTGGTTTTGACACTGATTCCCTGACACGTCCCCTCTATACATGGAAATGAACTTGATTTTGAATTTAATGTGATGTGACGCTAAAGAGAGAGAAAAAAGTCTTAAAAAAACTTAAAAATTGCCTTCCTCAATTGTCTTGTGTAGGTGTGATGGGAGAATACGAACCCAAAATAGAAGTGCAGTTTCCTGAGACGCTTCCTGCAGCCAAAGGCTCCACTGTGAGGCTGGAATGCTTTGCCCTGGGAAAGTAAGTTCTGCACTTCCCCCATCCTGGAAGTTGAAGCACGTTGGGGTTCACCTGCACAGGAGATGTGGAGTCTGGCAGGTGTTTTGGGGGTGTTTTCTAAGTGTCTTACTTAGGTCATTGCTATTGCTGCCTCAAAATAAGAGGGCAAAGAATCTCAGGGTCATTTTTAGTTTTATTTAGAAATAAAATGTGTCTGTTGGTGGCCCAGGAATTTACATTTTGTTTCAGATTAACTTGAGTAGGATCAGTGTGGGTTTGCTCGTGACCTCCCACCTAGGTCTGCTCGCTCTCTGTGTAGCAGCAAATGGTGTTAAAGTCTGTGAGAATGTTGTCTGAATTTTCCTGTTAAACATCCTTGATGTTTTCATAATGCTGTTCTTCCTTTATAACCAAGATAAAGTTTAAAATTCATTCCTCCTCTGAATGATACTTCACACTCACAACTGATATCTTTTCTCTTTTCACAAACGATCTGAGAATGCATTTATGGCTCTGCAAATGTATTTACTTACCACTTTGTGGTTTATTTGCAGACAGCTTTGTCAGGTGCTCGTATCAGATTGATAACTTGATCACACACTATTGCTTTGATTCCCCAGCGAGGGGAGGGAACGTTCCAAAATCAGAGAATAAGTGGCTGGTGGAGGATGGGAATTTCCTAAGACTTGCCTTGATTCTCCCTCCATGGAAGTCACTGGTGGATCTCCCCCATCCTCAGGGGAGGCCAGTGCTGACCTAAAGAAGTTTTTACAGTTACTGGATATTCACACAGATATTAATGAAAAATCTGGTCCCACAAATGGAACAACATGGTGCGTGCCCATCTGTCCTGTACCTGTTTGCTGCTTTAGCACACGCCTTTAGTCACGTCAGCGTTCAGTTTAGTTTGAGGATCTCGTTATGGCAATCAAGGACCTGAAGGCAAGCTCTTTAAAATCCCATTCCTCTCTCTTTAGCCCTGTGCCTCAGATCAACTGGAGAAGAACCGATGGCCTGCCATTTCCGAGCAAAATAAAGCTGAGGAAATCCAATGGCATGATTGAAATCCCAAATTTCCAGCAGGAGGATGCAGGACTGTACGAATGTATTACCGAAAACTCCAGAGGAAAAAACATTGCAAGAGGACGCCTCACTTACTATGGTAGGAAACTTTAGTTCTCCCTCTCTCCCACCCTTCTTTAACCAGCAAATACAAACTTCTCTGGGGTTTGCAGCTCCTCACCATCTCCCAGGCATTTGGGCTTAAAAATCCATGGCATCTGAAATATTCACAGAAAATTAGAACTTCTGCGCCAGTTTCTTACATAAGGCTTTTAAGAAATGTCTTAAGGGTTACCCAGAAAAGTATAGAGTGCTTGTGCTTATTTTTCCATGATGGAAAGACTTTTTTTTAAACTCTTCATGCTGGTCCATTGGTGAAACCTTCAATTTTCAGTCAGTTGGATTTATTTGGGGGATCATTTAGGCCTCACACATATAGGAAATACAAATTTTATCGTGCATTATGAAAAGATTACTGATGGATATTCTCAATCCCGTGCTTTCAAAGCAGCCAATTTTATTTTAACATGAGTAAATAAATGAGAGAATATAATCCAGTATTGGAAATGAAATAATATGAGATTTAATAGCTGGAAAAAAAGACAGTCTCTTGTGCATTTGAGGCTATAGAGTGAAATGGGTATAAGCAAAGCACACTGCTGGTGGTGTGAAGTGAGAGTGATTTGCAACAAAGTGGTAATTGGCAATTTTTGTTAAAGCCAGATCTCAGCAAATATAATTTTCATTAGGTAAATGGCAATTTAAACAGTGTTTCTGACTGTGCTGTGGAATGTCTTCCTCGTGTAGGAATGTCTGAGTGAAGAGATGGGATTTGTTTTGCTGCATAAAAGGCACAGCTCCTCTGCCACTGGGAGCAAGGGGTGCTTGTTTATGAGAGCTCTGCAGTGGAGATTTTACTCAGTGAAGATTTTAGTGAAGCACAACAGGTTTTAGAAGGAGGAAGGAAAAGAGATTTCTCCCCCTAGCCCCCAACTTCCAAATTAATAGTCCCACTGAACGAATGCCCATCGTTAGAAATGCCCAAGGTTAGGTTGGACAGGGCACTTGGAGCAACCAGAACTTTTCCCATATTTTAGGTGCATTTAAACAACTTTTAAAGAAATCCTGTGGATAATGTGGGGCAAAAGGTCCAAGCTGCTCCACCCGCCAGTGTCACCTGTCATTCCAAAGTGGGCTCTGTGGGTCTGATTTTACAAAGTGACTTTATTTGCTGCTTGAAAGTTTTGGTGAAGTTGTGTTTTGTCGACCAGTTTGGGTCAGTGTTCCTAGGCTGGTTTTAAATCAGGGCAGTTGTACAATTCATAAGTGAAAATGACATCTAAAATAGAGCAGATTTGTTCCTTAGTCCCTGTGATTACAACAGTGGCCATTCCTGAGGTATCTGCCCTGCTTCCCAAGCTCTGTGTTGCTCATTAAAAGGCCACAGAGCTGCGCTCCAGGATGTTGCTGATCAGTGAAAGCCACCGAGCTGCAGTTGCATCACAGGTAAATCAGTGTGAAGGTTTTCATTGCAAATCCAGAACGGGCTGTGAACCCTGGAATGGGGTTCATGTGCCAGTGGGAATGTCTGCCCATGCCAGAGTCATCCCTAATATGGACGTTTATCTTAAAAAGAATAACGAGTCCTGTAATGGCAGTAATGGCACTCCAACTGCTTCGTTTCATTTGTTCTGCTTCATGAAGCCCATTGTGCAGAATTAAATAGATTTAAGTAATCTTTCTTGCTTTGTTACTTGCTTTGTTGTTGCACAGATAGAATGCCAACAAGTCTGGATTCATTCAGGATCATTTTAACTCTTCTTTGATAATCTGAAGGATTTTTGTAGATTAGTGTTGTTCTATAAAGAAAGATAACATCATCTGGTGGATTGTCACTGTGCCCGAGACCAAAGCCCCAAAATCTGCCTGGTAAAGAAATCAACCCCATCCCACTCAGTCTTCCAATAAAAGATCAATAATATTTAAGGAAGTTTTTCTAAAATCAGATGAGGCTTTGGGGGAAACGAATCCAGTATACTGCGGGCATAAAGTCAAAAATATCCATGTGCCAATATTGCCAAAAAAAACACAAATCTGGTGCTGTTACTGGGTGGTGGTTGCTGTTAAAACACCTCGTTGGTAGGGGTTTAAGCTGTGTCTGTTTATTATATATAGAAAAATACAAGCATTACAAATGGACAAATGTCTTCTTATTTCAATAACGACACCCTTTATTTTCCTCTCAGCAGAACAAGGCATATTTCTGGCTCACCTTAAAAAAGAGCATAGGAAGAATGGGGGTTAATGTTTTCTGAGTTGTCGTAGTGATAATAATGGGGAAAATAAATCTTCAGGGGGAAAGAATATTGACAAAAATCCTGTGCCTGAAATACAGAAGGTTTTCCTTTCTTTGCAGATTTAAAAGATTCTTTTAAAGGAAATTTGACGTTAGTCCTAAATGAAAGCTCAAAACAGTCATTGCTCTGCTACGAAATGAAACATTCCTATTCTGATTTGTTTTATGGGCTGGAACTCTGAAAATTTGGGATCTGAAAATCAGGTTTTTCCAGTGCATAAATTGTTTTGTTAAAAAACCCCCACATTTATGTTTTCTATGCTATCCTGCCTCTTTGTCCAATAATGAATTACAGTCTTGAAGCCACAAAGCACTTGAACACAGGCTCAACTTTATAATCACGTCCATAGTAATTTTCTCATAAAAGGCTTATAAATAAGTTTGCTTTAGAAATTCTGTGCATATCTGTAACTCTCTTCCTGAAAAAAAAATTAAATGGCTCTGGGGTTTTGTTAAAATTTATTATGGTTTTTAAATAGAACTCTCAACCCATAGTAGATATTGATAATTAAAATAGATACCCTAAAACAGGTATTCTGGGTTCTTTCATAACAACACTCACAGACTATTAATCTTCCTTTTTTCTCATGAAGGATTTTATCAAGAAAAGCCCAACATCAAATGTTCCGTTTTTTTGTCCTTTTTACAGTTCCAACATTTAATGCCAGTTTTCTCCTCAGGGGGTTTAAACATTGTGCTAAAAATAGGACAAGATTATCTAACTGCGATTGAATATAAAACCTGAATATATAAATAATTTGCTTTCACTTTATTAGTGTGTTCGTTTGTCATCGTTATGAGCCCTTTCCATAAAGAGATAACGGAAGGAGAAAGAATCCACGGAGATGTTCCATGGCACAGAAAAATGAGAGGAGATGAAACAATTACATTTCTGTGTTTTAAGATGCAATTAAACATGAAGCATGGTAAAGATATGTAAAAGCAATTAATTTAAAGTGTAATTGAGGAAAATGTATTCTTAATTAGCACTTGGTGATGTAACAGAAGTGGTGCTTGTGAGTACCAAGGTAAAATGTTAAACAGGGAGGAAAAGCTCTGTTGCTGATCCCTTTTGCTCTGAGATGACAAAGGTGAACTCCCCCCTTGGTGACACAGACTCAACATCATCCCCTTACTATCTCAAAAACTAGTGGTGTATTTTGTTAATTATTCTTTAATAGTCTCCCAGCAAAATTTTACTGAAACCATGTTATTTTGGCATGTGGAGGAGCCTCTCTGTTTAAAGCTCTTTCCTGATGAGTCTGACTCTGTGCTGGGCATGGAGATATCTGCAAATATTTACAGCAAAGCTATAAATGGCCAAATATCATCCGTGAATTGCTGAGTTTGATCAGCCTGGGGTTTAATTGTTGACGCTGTGTATTGATATAATTGCCTTGCTACAGAGACAAATAGTTAATCTTTTTTACAACCTAAAGCTCTTCCCAGTGCTGTAGGAATTACCTGTTGCTCAAGAGCACTTTTATTTTAAAATGAGGGTCAAAAAATGGACATTTCCAGGGATGTGTTGGATGCTTCTTTAGGCCCTGCTGTTTTATCAGAGAAAAAGTCACTCACGCTCCAAGTCACTTGGAGTTTGGAGCTAAAATGAGGTTTGTCACCACTGCAGGCATCGCTCTGAGTGTCCCAGCCTGGAACTTTTGAGATGTGTTTTTTTTCCCCATTGTGCTCCGGAGCTGGACTGTGCACAGTTGCCTTCTGACTGATTTATTGCCCAACTGAGCTATCCAGAGGTGTTGTCAAAGATTTCCAGCCCACCTTCCACGGCGTGAATCTCAAAATAAAGACGTGTATAAGCAGGAGGCATCTCGTGAGTGAGTCCCAAGTAGGGACTGCTCTGGAAGAGTTTCCCACAGTCCTTTGGCTCCCGACAGAGTGGAGAGCCCAGGAAAAATCATGGACCTGAAGCTCTGCCTTTCCTTCTTGCTTTTCCTACAGCTTACAGAGTTCAAAGAAGGTTTTTATTGGGTTCTCCTACTCTGAATGAAATAACACCTAAAATGCCATGGCAGTCCTCAAATAATTTCCAGATCCCAGCAGAGCGTCTGGAAAGTGTTGACTTCTTCAGCCAGTGCTTCCTGGAGTATCAAGGTTGCTCACGGCAGCTGGTCTTCATTCACATCCACCCCCAGAACATCACAAAGGGTTTCTGGAATGTCTAAAAAAAATGGTTCTTCCTCTCCCTATGGCCACAAGGATGGTCTTAGAGTGTCACGAAGCACTTGTTTTCTTCAGGAAGACATGCCTGGCCCAAGCAGCTGGAAAAAAGGGTCATCCAAAAAAAAAAAAAAAAAAAGATGGCAGAGTCTTCTCCCTGGGATCAATTTGAAGAAGTTACACACTTGTTTGCTTCTTGCCTCTGGGACTGTGAGAATTGCCAGGAATATTTGAGGCTAAAACAGCTGAAGCCAAATGCAAGGCTGGTGCTTTTCCAAGAGACTGGCCATGTTGCTGACGGCTCACCTGCTTTGGAAAATCACTCACCGACAAGCATTTCATCCTGAGGGACCCTCAGATGAATCTTTCATGAAGATTGCACAGCAAGTTCTGAAGAATTCTTGATACTCTGACCAAATACGGATTCCTGTCACAGTCTCAAAACCTGAACTACAAACCCCATTAAAATGAACTTCCAACCTCTCAGTTTACAGGTCATCGTCTTTTTTTTTCATCTCTGTGAAGATGTGTTGCCTCCTTGTCTGTGCCTTGCTTTAAGGAGGAAGAGCCAAGTTAGACACCAAGCCATGCAGCAATTCCCTGAGGGAATGAGGCTGTTCCCAAGTCATCAGTTGTCCTTCAGGAGCACAGATGTGGCAGTGGTGGTGGGACCAGGTGTCCTGAGCAGTGACATTTGCCTAACAGTGACCACATCTTGGGAGGGATAAAGCTGTTTATTGAGTCATTGAGGTACCATCGGGCAGAGCTCAGCAAAAAGGGCAGTGCTGGGCTTTGGGGAGGGTATGTGGAGCTACTGGTACGTGACCTTCTGCCTGCACGCGTGTCTCAGCTGCTGCAACATCAGCCATCTTTATCTTGGTCACAAATCAGAGTATTCCCAGCAGGAATTGCCCCTGTTTAGCTGCCTGTTCAGTTTTGAGCTGCTTGGTTGAGTTGTTCTTTTTCAAAGGTTTTGAGATGTTGGCAGGTTGAAAAGGGTGTTTTTCTCTCTGCTGAATTCCTCCATCAGTGATTTGAAGAGAAAAAGAGCCTTTCTGAAGGAAATCACTCAATTTGTTAATTATTTTTTAATAATCTCCCAGCAAAATTTTACTGAAACCATGTTATTTTGGCATGTGGAGGAGCCTCTCTGTTTAAAGCTCTTTCCTGATGAGTCTGACTCTGTGCTGGGCATGGAGATATCTGCAAATATTTACAGCAAAGCTATAAATGGACTTCAACAAATATAAGTCTCCATCCAACACTGTCTCGTGAATGCACCAGCACTGTGAATTTCTCACACTGTGCTTTGGGAAGCTGTTTGGGCCATTTCTGCCCTAACTTACCATCTGGAAACTTGGGAAACCCTCCTACGGAGACAGTCGGACACAGAGTCCTGAAGTGAGATTTATGGTGTAGACAATGTTTTTCTTATTCATGGAATTGAATCCAAGATCTTGAACTCAAAAATAGACTATTTAACTTCTTTCAAGGGGAGATGGGCAGCAGGTGTGAAACATTCCACACGTATGGATCCATCAGCAGTTCAAGCACTGCTGAATGTTGCATAAATGTTTAGGTGTGCAAAGTGCAGGAAGGAGGTGACAAGAAGACCTGAGCTTTAATTCCCTGGGCACGTGAGGGGCCAATACTCCAGATTACAGCGTGATGCAAAGCAGTGGCTCACTCTTGAACTCCAGTGTTGCGACGTGAACTTTGAAGATTTAACCACAGGTAATGCCAGTCAAGGAGTGCATTTGTGTGACCCAGAGATCAGCTTATCCTGCATTTCAGAGCTGCCCTGGATAAAGAGGGTGTACAAAACGTATCAGCCCCAAATCAGTGAGGGATGTTAATCCTCATGGGGATGAGCAAAAAAACCCAGTGGTAACTGAGGGTTTCACAGTTTGCAAATATTGGTTGGATTCCAATATTTATTAGTAGTTAATATCTCAACTAACATTTTAGTAAGTTCTTCTGTAGGAAGTCAGTCCTGAATATGGATACAGAAATCATGAACAGCATTAAACCTTGTTGCTGTACAGGTATGGTGCTGTTTGTGGGCACGTTGAGGTGTTACCCCTGCACTGCAGACTCTGGGATGGAGAGGGAATTTCCGTGGGAGAAAACAGTGACTCTTTGTAAATGAAATGACTCCCAGCCCTCATCCAAACCTGGGCAGGTCCTGTGCCTGTGGCAGTGGCACAGCATCAGCTCTCAGCTCTGCTGCACTTCCCTGGTGGCCACAGCCAAGTCATTAATTTCCCTGGCCTGCGTTAATTGCTGGTGTAACTCCATTGTAGTGGGAATTGATCTGACCTTCTGTGCTTCCAAAACTCTTGTATTAAATAATATTTTCCTGCATCACCAGGGGCTTTTTTTTTTTCTCCTGGTTGTTTTGATACATGAGTGTTATGAGATTTTCCTAAATGACTAACTTAAGATAATCAAATTGACTCTGGAAAATTCTTTGCCCACAGCTATATATTTGCTGCTGAGTTTCATCCCACTCTTTTATCTGTTTTCTCCATATGCAGTGTCCAGAATGTATCTTTTCTTGGGAGAAATTGCATATATGGAGATGATGAACTTTGTAGCAAATTGAATAAATGCAGAGAAAATTCACAAATTACCTCTAAAACAGTGTTGTGCTGTTGTGTGAAACAGCACTAAAGGAATAAAAGAATAAACTACTGTTGTGTTCCATGCATTGATGTTTATTAGCCAAGTGAGCCTTCTCCCACCACTACCCTATGAAAGCTGTAACAGATGTTTTAAACATCTTTACGGTTACAACTGTATTTTGGGTAATCCTGAAGGACATGTGTTAATACATCAAAGGTTTTTTTTAAAAATAGTGATTTTTAGGGTCTTTCTTCTAGTGGTTTGCATCACCCTAATTCTGTCCAAGACTAATGCTTTCAAACCCAGTCTCATATATCCATGTATTCATCCAGTTAAGTGCTGTCTTGCATTAGAAAACAATTTAAATGGTGTTTAGTACTAAGGCTGAAATACCATTGTTTGGATTTTTTTTTAGGACTTAAAGGATTCTCTTCAGCATTAATTTGATGATTTAGCCACAGCACTTATTTAATTTCAGTCTCACCATTAATGTCCTTCTTTTACAGCTACCTCAACTTCACAGTTGTATTGTTTAATCATCAGAGATTTTAATATTGGTTTCACTAGTCCAGCTTTAGTGATCTGTATTTTTCTTTTGGTTTACAGGTAAAAATTATATAAAAGGAACAGCAAGTTACTTGTTTCATTAGGGGACTTGAAGCAGGACCAGAGACAGCGTTTGATGGCAGAGACCAGCCTGTGCAGGGAACTGAGGAGTTCCATGCACGTTAACCCTCTGATGGAACAGTAACTTGTTTGTTTGGGTCTCTGCTGATGTGTATTATTTCATCTGCAGCAAAGCCTCACTGGATCCAGACCATACAGGACATTGAAGCTGCTGTAGAGGACACCTTATACTGGGACTGCAGAGCAAGTGGGAAGCCCAAACCATCATATAGGTGGCTGAAGAACAGAGAGCATCTGGCAATAGAGGTAACATCCTCTTCTGAAAGCGTGATGCTGTGTAAAATTAAAGTTAAGTCTGTGCAATTAGGCAAGAGGAATATTTGGTAGTGGTTTTCCTTTGTTTGTTGAGAGTATCCATGTGGAAACTTCAAAAGCTGCAATAGCAGAAACACAAAGCCAGATTATGTTGTATAAAAAGATCTCAAAAGCAACAACAGAACCATAAAAAGAAGTCTCTGTAAGGAGTGACTGGAGAAGGGAGCTTAATAAAGTTGTACACAAATGAGAGATAGAGAACTGGTATGATTTTACTGTACTTGCTGTAGGTACACCCTTAGGAAAAGGCAGGCAGTGAGTACCATTGCACTGACCCTGCTAAGCCTTGTCCAGATCCAAAAAAACAAGCCATTAGAAAATGCTTCTGGGCGTGTACTTTGGGTTTTGGTCCATTTTCTCCCCAAAGGTTGTTCTCCTTTGGTTCTGTTGTCATCACTGGTTCCTTTTCTCACCAGTTCCACCGGTCCCTCCTCAAATTAGTCACGTCTTGTTGTAATTGATACAGATTTCCAAAATAAGCAAGGTGAGAAGATCCAGATACTTTGCTGTCTAAGGCACTTCAGTCCGTGCCTTCTGTTTAATGACTCCTGAATTCTTTCTGCCTAGTATTACAGGGAGCTCATTAGCAAATGGCACGTGTGAAATCTCTAAATAGTCCAAAATGCCAGTGCCATCTGTGTAGTTTGGATACTCTGCTCTGTCCTGAGGAGGCTGGCAGGATTTTGGCCATATTTCCAGGGAAATAGGTTATTTGAGATTGCAAAGCCTCTGTGAAACTGAGCAAGCAAGAATTGTTTTCATCCTGCCTTGCCAGGCCTTCTTATGTGATCTCTGTTGCCAGACCATAATGCAGTCGTGTCGCTTCTCTTAGAACTGTTCTTATGATTATGCTGTTGCATTTAACCCCCATGTATTGTATTTATGCTGTCCTCTTTATATTTCTTACTTAGTTTAAATTTTTCACAGGAAATATATCATCAATAAAGATATTTTTCTTAATATTCAGGGAAGGATCCAAATTGAAAATGGTGCACTTATCATATCAAATCTAAATCTGACAGATTCTGGCAGATACCAGTGCATAGCTGAAAATAAACATGGTGTCATCTACTCGAGTGCAGAGCTCAGGGTCATAGGTAAGATTTTTCCCTTTTCACTAAAGCACAAACCTCATTTTCCCTCTCCACATCCCCTCCACCTGCCTCGTCCTCCGCCTCGTTGTGCTCTCAAATTTAACTCGCTCAGATGCTATCACCAAAATAAACCTTTTTGTCAACCTGATGTCGTTCTCTGCGGCGCTGGGGAGATGACTCAGCTGCTTCCAGAGGAGTTGTGAGCCAATCCTTGGTCGCTTTAAAGGAGAACTCACTAAATTATTCATTGGGGGAGAGCAGAGCTGGGGGTTTGGTCATGGCGTGGAGATCCAAACACCTTGCGTGGTGTGGACGCTGCACTCACCTCCTGCTCTGGGGCATTTAAAAGCCATCGTGTGCAGCCCCAAGGGAAAAGAAATTATGGTTCAGGCAATCAGGTGTGTGCTTGGGTCTAAAACAGTGACAGCTGTTGGAGGGGGACACAACTTGTGGCTTCCTCACCCATGTGGTTGTGCGATTCCTACCCTGAGCGTGGGCTGGCTTCAGAACCAGACCTTCAAGAGCGGTGTGTTTTGGGGACATGAGATGTTTCCTTTCTGTTGTCAAGGTCACAGTCAACCAGCAGACACTCCTTCAGACTTGGGCTCCTGAAATACTGAGTTTCCCTTCCAAGCCCAGGGTCAGTAGAGGCCCCATGTGTTGTCTCAGCTGTTGGTAAATGAAAACCGTGCTCTCAGAATGAGCTGTGCTGTCCTTTTGTGTCACCTGACGTGCATTCTCAGTTGGAAACCAGCTCCTGGAGGTTTGGAGAGAGCCCTGAAGTGGGACAAACATGCTCCCTGTGAGCAGGGTGTGCACTCAGGCACGTGCTGGGGTCACCGAGCTTCGGCTCAGGTGGAGTCGTGTGATCTTCTGTGCAAGCCTCGTTAGGTGATGTACCTGCACCACGAGACCTTTTGTACCTGGATAGGGAGGAGAGGTGCCTAATTATCCAACAGAAGATCTGTTTGAACTAATTAATGTTTTAAATTATGTTCAGAGTCTGAGAAGTGTTGTGTAAGCGCTAAGGAGCAGTATTGTTAATATGATTAAAAGCTTTATTTCACTATTATTATCCCTTCTGTTTTAGCTTCTGCTCCGGATTTTTCCAAGAATCCAATGAAGAAACTGATCCAGGTTCAAATCGGCAGCACAGTTGATTTTGAGTGCAAACCCAGAGCTTCCCCTAAGGCCAAATGTTCCTGGAAGAAGGGAGGTGAGCAGCTCCAGGAAAACGAAAGGTACCGAGTTACACTGGTTTGTTTGGTTTCATCTCCCAGAAAGCTTTTTGTGTCTTTTCACGCTGTGGTGTCGTCTGTAGGTCCGAACAGTTGTGAAGTCTCTCTGAAGTTTGGCTGACTGGGCGGGAGGTTGTTAAGATGTTTTTTAATTGCCTTTGTATCAAAGCACTGAGAGTGCACATGTAGTGCTTTCTTGAAGGTAAAGGGTCAGATACTACTTTCAATTTAATGCAGAATTTGGCCTGATTTAGAGAGAAGAAGGTGCTGATAGAAAACTGGAAAGGCAGAGTCCAGCAAACAGTACTAAAAACCTTCAACAAAATGCACTGAAAATGTTGGCAAGGAGGCAAATGAGGTGTTACAGCCACACTGATTATATGGCTGAGAAAACAAAGAAAAGTTAATAACTGGGAGGTCTAGAATAGCAGATGAAAACAGGAAAGGAAAATGAAAATGCATTTGGAGGTTCTTTCCGAGCAGCTGTGATCTTAGCAGTGGTAACATCTGTCACCACTGTTGACAGGACAGTGACTGTGTTCTGGGGTTGGGAATTCCCAGTGGAGAGTTTGTGATTCACCCATGTCCCCAGCTATTGATTTCCAACACCATGTAAACGTTTCTTCCCAGCAATAACCATTAAAACATTATTGAATTAGTCGTGGACTGAAATTGCTCAAGTCTGCTGATGAAATGGTATAAAACAGCACAGAACTGTTCCTCTCTGCTCTGGAGCAGCCCTTCACTCCCACTTAGGAGATTAGTGTTTTTCAGGCTTTCTGTTTTACATTTCATGCTTAAACAGACTGGGAGTTTCAGGTAGTGAGCTGGGACAGCAAAGAAGTTCCTGGGGTGATCCCTGTGATTAAAGCAGTTCCGTGTCTGATCCAGCACAAAACTGGGCAGGCTGGTACTTCAGGTATTGTGGCTGCAGCACTTCAGCCCTTGGTACAGGCTGTGAACACTCAGAGGAGCAGAAATAGCTCTTTGGGAGTTCAGTCTGCCCCGGGTCAGCCTTTCTGCTGGAGTTGTGGGAGTTAAAGAATAGGGATTGTAGTCACAGCAACAGCCCTGGAGAGTCCCAGTGTTTGCACGGGAGCAGCAGGGACAGGATGGCTGTGAGGAACACTCGGGTGTCACCCTGTCCTGAGCAGGATAATTCATGGACAGGGACTGTCCTGGAGTCCACGCCTGAGACTGAGGGAACAGAACACTTCATTTTTTGAAGGAGGATTGCCATGGCAGTGTGTTGTTGTTTAAGGATCTGCTCCTCTAGGACTGTGTGTTGGGTTGGACAAAGCTTAGCCCATTATCAGGAAGCTGTTTCTGAAACAGGCAAAATTCTTCTAGTCCTATTTCTGCAAAACACCACGTTGTGGTTTGGTTTGGCAATTTCTAAACACAGACGTTGCTACCAGATAGATCCAAAGTTTGGCAATTTCTAAACACAGATGTTGCTACCAGATAGATCCAAACTTAGAGAGGCTGCAGTGGAGACCTTTATTTGCTCCATCCTATGGCTGGAGCTCCCTCCTTGTGCCCAGAAGCTTTGGGCATTGCCATTGTGATCCGTGCAGCCCTGGCTCTCTGTTCCCAGGGACCACAGCAGTCGTCATGTGTTCTGGTGTCAAATGCTGTCAAATGTGGCCATTTGGCAGAAGATGGAGCAGCATCTGTTGTCACCGAGCTGGCCGTGGTGCCACAGCCTTGCTCACTGGCTGTCTGCCTGCCAGGGAGAGACAGAACCTCCTTCCAGATAGCACTGCCTGGTCTGTCTTTCTCTCTGAAACCTCCCATCAGCCTGGAATTAAAAAATACCTTATTACTAAAGAAGTCAGTAACACAGGACAGCAGTGATCTCTGAAATGTATGTGAAACCCGTTGCTTTTTGATGATTCTCATTGGAGTTTATGTGTAGGATTGCTTTGGTAAAGCACGTGCAAAAAGTGCATAGCACTCGATTTTTTTCCATTTAGCAAAATTCCTAGTTTTTGTCCCCATACCACGTCCATAAGGCAGGTGGATGGAGTGCTGTCCTTCCCAATCCTGTCTCTTTTGTTGGAGCTGCCCATTATCAGCCTGTGTAGGTTCAGGTCAGGATGGTCAAAGCTCCCAGGCCCTGCTGGACCTTGCAGGACTCCACCCATCTCCAGGAGGGGAGAGTTTCAGCCACCTTGTGTCTTGCTTGGAGCTTTCTGTCTGTCTGGCCATCACATTTGGGCTTGGGGGTTGCTTTGGGCTGCCCTTCCAAAGCAATACCCACCAGTTTCATTTGGGGTGACGGGACCAGCCTAAAGAAAGTAAAACTCATTTCCTAAGAATGAATTGAACACACACGATGTTGCCTGCATGGATTTATGGACATAAATTACAGCTTTTAGCTCTGCAAAGTGCAGGTAATTCCAAAACATGACCCAGAGTGTCTCCCACTGTATTTTTGGCAACACACTGTCAATGGCTTCCAGAGAACGCACAGGAACAAGCCAGTAATGCTGAATTAATCTGAATGAATTAATCTTGCCTTCAGAGAAAAGCAGGAGTGGGACTCTTAGCAGAAAGCACTGGAGTTCATTAGTGTCTGCTGTGAATAATTGCAATTCACGAATTTCTTGCAGTTCTACAATTCTTGCAATTCAGGGAAGGGTTTCCAATTAGCAGGACATTTTTCAGCCATTAACTGCATTTCCACTGGAGAAATCTGTTGGGGGGGGGTTTTTTTTTTGGTTTTTTTTTGAATTGCAGAAAAAGGGAGGAATGAGTTCCTAGGAGGGTAATGCTGGTCATGGAGATCCAGGAGGCTTTTTGGGAGGCTTAGAGGCCAGATGTGACTTGGTACAGGCATGGAACTCGTCCTTAATGTCAGCTCTGAAGGTGAAAATATCACATAAGATGCAGCAGCGTGGATAGACTTGATATGTTTCAGGAAAACTCCTATTTGAATAATAAAAATAAAGCACAAATACTCCATTACTTCAGTATGTTCTGTCATCAGAGAACTCTGGTTTCGCTGGAGGTTCTGACCACATTACTTTAGTAAAGCCTGAGAGAGTTTCATTTTGATGGCACTGTTGCTTGTATTCTTAATTTATTTTTAAATGGTGCTGCGTTTTCAGCGTGTATAAGATTTGGATAATGACTCAGTAAATTTTAATTAAATGAGCTGAATATGATATGTCTTGTGGAGGGAAGAAAATATAATTCAAAACGGATTCCTGAGCTCTGGGCTGAGGAATCGCTCAGCGTTGAAGAATGCAATCTTGTTTCTTGTTAATTTTGCAAAGTATGTGATTTTTAAATTATTTTTATTTTTTTTTAGAATATCTTGACTAAAGAGAGCTAAACAGTAAAGAGCAGTGGAATGCAGAGTAGTGAAAGCATAGGGTAACATGCAGGAGGAAAGACATAAATCAGGTGCTGAAGGAACAATTGTGTCCCACCAGAATGCAGTTGTGGACCCTGGAAATAAATAATGTTGGGTGATGTAATGAGTATAGTAATGTAGAATTGGCAGGAATTCTCTTGTCTTTGTGGCTGCCAGACCAGGCACTGAGGGTGTCCCATTGCCTGGCATGGGCCAGTTCTCACCCCTGTTATGGTCGGGGGGGACCAGCAGCTCGTGCTCCCTCAAGCTGCTCTTTGCCAACCATCTGACACGACAAGGCCTTCAAAACATTTCCCCAGTGTTTTATATGAGGTCATTAAAGCCACAGCTGGGTTTTGTTTATTCCAAATTAGTCTGAGCAGCTTCTGCTGATGGCAAACTGCAGTCCCCAGGGTCCTGGGCGCAGGGAGCAGAAGGTTAAAACCAGAGTTGGCTTCTGGTGTGTTGAAAAACTGAGACACCTCCACATCCACAAGGATGAACCTCTGCTTTTCTCCTCTCCTCCAGAACAGGAGGGTTAGATAGTGAAATGTTCTTGATGCTGATTTAACTCATCAAAACGGAAGACACAGTAAAACAAAATCCCTCCAAAGGTTCCTGCAATGTTTGATGGATGTGTATGGTTTGTAATTGTCAGACAGCACTAGGGAGCTGCTGCGTGTTGGCCATAGTGGGTCCTGTGCCCAAACACCTGACTGGAAGGGGCTTTGAGATCATGCAGGGCAGTGTTTCACCTGTAAACAAATCCACCTTTCTGCCTAGAAGTTCCTAGACTTACCAAGACTAGAAGGATGCTGCAAAAACTTAGCTAAGAAGACTTGCCAGTTCAATTTTCTCTTAAGAAAACTCCAGTTTTGGCATCTTTAATTGTGGCAAAGTGATGTCAAATTAAGGGGGGAAAGAAGTAATTCCTGATAAAAAGTTGCATGATTCTTAGAAACATCACTTGCTGGTTTTATCTTCCCTACAACTGGAATTAAGTATTTTTATTTCATTTTGTGTTACGGTTTTAAATGCTGCAATGTGGAAAGTAATGCGTTTACTTATTAGTACTTATATAGGATTTTTTTTCTGCTGACTTTCCTGTTAATTAATCTGGTTTAATTTAGTTTGAATTTGATGGATATATAAAATGACAGTTTTGACCCACTTTTCCACTGTTGCTTTGTACTGAAGTGTTATGAACTGGGAAGGAATAAGTTCATGTTTATTATCATATCAATGAGGATCTAAAACAGTTGGCGCTTCTTTTCTGAGTGATCTGACAAATGAAAAAGGCAGCGATTCCATAGTTTTCATTATGTCTGTTATTTTAATAATAAAGCATTGTCTTGGGAAGATGAACAAATTTGCATTCATTAACAGTTTCACTAATGACAACAAGTTTCAGTGGCAGCCTTGTTGTCTTGGATCCTGAAGCATATTCTGGCTTCTCTCTCTCTCTAAATATATATGTATATATATACATATATATATAATTTTACCAACATGGGCCTCTCAGGTCAGGAACTACAAATCTGGTTAGTCCTTGTCCCTGTTCTGTTGGCCTCAGTCAGACCATGGGGATGAGTTCAGGTTTGTTCAGCAGGTGGATTTTTATGTCATCCTTTAACTATTGGAAAAAACAAACAAACAAAAAAAAGAACCTTTGCAGAGATGAATTTCCCACAATTTTGCCCAAGAATAAGTGAGAAGTGATGATTTTGTCAATGATGTTTTGATGTGATGACCAAACAGGTCCTAAATCCATCTCCACCCCTTCTCTCTGATCTCCAGGGCTGAAGGTTCGTGCCCCTGGCCAGGGCATCCCAAGCGTGCAGGTTGTTGCAAATGGAATTCCCTTGGAAAACTGCTGCCCCTCAGCAAAACGTATTGAAAAAGCACTTGGAGATAGAGGGAATGCCAAAGGATGTGTTCTGGGTTTGGGTCAGAGATTCAGATCCCTTCCTGGCCAGGGGCCAGCCATTGTACAGTGGGTTTAGGGTGTTAACAGCTAAAAATTTTCAGTAAACTAAAAGCTTCAGTCTGTCTAATGTTTCAGCAGGAGGGGTAGAGCTATTGTGGGGATTGGGGTTTTTATAGGCTTTGCACTTACTGTTTTGTAATTGAAAAAAGTCAAAAGTTTCTCTTTTCTAATTTACCAGTAAAGATTTTATTTGGACTGTAATATTTTTCTCGAATTGATTTTTTTGGTGTATTGTTTGCCTTTTTTTTTTTTTTTTAATTCTGGAAAAAAACCCCTTGATTCTTAATTATATCTGGGTTTTAATAAGCCTATTGCTTAATTTTATTAGGCAAGCTAGACTTGCAAAGAGCTCAGAGCACTCTAGAAGTGATTTGTTTTAATTAAACAATAGACATTCTCAGGTTTATTCCCTGATCCTGCTTTTTCCTTTCTTTGATCTTAGGCTTTATCAACACTTGGGTTTTATTTAGTTGTATTTTTTCTACTGGAAATTGCTTCAAAGTGGGTGAAGCAACACAAGCCTTCGCTAGAAAGTGCAGCAACTCAGTAGCTTGCTTGTAACCATAATTGATATATTTTAACACCTTTTTTTTTATGTCATTCTAATTACCTATAAAATGTATTACTCATGCCTTTAGCACATTTAAAACACCTATAAACCATATGGTACAATTTAATTAATTTTAAATGTTCCATCTCACATAAAGTGCAGCCAAATATGACTTAGGAATTTTCCAGAACAAGTTACTAAGCCTGGGGGAGGTCAGAGGATGGAGCCCATCCTCCTTAGGAACGTGCTTCAGATGCCACCACCACTCTGGCTGAGGATGCTTTGGGGATTCAGAGATGGTTACTTCCAAATATAAGCCGATTAAACTATTTATAACTCACTCTCTCACCCCAATGAGATGCTTTTGTCTGTCATTCTAACAGGGTGACTCGTTATCTCTTGTAATTTGCATCTGCTAATTTCATTATTGTACCACCTTTGCCCAAAGGAAGTATCTCAGCTACAGCGTGGGGTGTTGCAGCACCTTTTTTTAAAGAACTATAAAATGCAAGTGGAAATAATTAAGAAAAAAAACCCTATTAAAACTTGTGGTTATTTCTATATTATGATTTGTGTAATTGTGTTGGAGCAGTGCAGATGTGGAAGGATCCAAATTCCTGCTCCCAGACACTTCAAACAGTCCCCAGTGGCTCTGAGGATTTGGGGACCTTGCTGGGAGAAATGAGGGGTTTGTGTAGCTCCCTGGGGGTGTTTGGGGCGTTCCCAAATCCCATCCTGCTGAGGTTTTTCGGGAGCCAACAGAGTGGTCTCCCTGTGGTTCATCTGGTGCCTCTGACGTGGGTCGGTGGGATCCGAGAGAGAAGCTCCAAAGCTCTGGAGTGGGATGTATCAGGAGTCTTTTGTTAATTGTTTTGGATGTTCTACATACAATTAGTTATACAGCTGCTCCAGGTTGGCTTAGAAGCCCACCCAGCTGAGGATATGACAGATGGGAGGACAAGAAATAGGGAAAGAGGGAGGCAAATCCCCCTTGCCTGTGCATCCCTCCGGTGCTGCTGTCCAGGGTGGCATCTCTGCCCATCCCTGTGTTCCTGTGGCTCTTCTCCCATCCACATCTGTTACCAGCACCTCTGTCCTCGTTCCATTTGTCTGTCCACTGGGCACGGCTCTCCCCAGGGAAGGTTGTGGGGCTGAAGGGAATTCTCTTTCCTGCAAGCCCTTCCACAAAGAAGTCTGTGAAAAGTCCCGTTGCGTCATCCTGGTAATGACATGCAGGGATTGCAGAGGTGCTGGGCAGGGCTGCATGAGGCGAAAAACAAAGCAGTTGAAAATGATTCTCGTTTCAATTAGTGCAGCTGGAAAAGATGGAGTTAAGGTGGGATTTCTCTCCTTCTCACACACATACATATATACCTACGTACATCCCTATAACATTGGTTCTACGTGGATGGGTTCAAATCCGTTGTATGTTGGCAGGGAACAGTCACAAAGGTTTCAAGCGCCAGGTTGGGAATTGTCCTGAGTTCACTTTCTTCTGATGCCATTTAATATGTCCGAGGTAACAGTGGAGGGTTCACGTGTTTTGTCTACAAACCAATGCTGTGACTCTTAAAGTCTCTTCATCATTTTTTCAGAATCCTGTTACTAAAGGATGGAGGACTAAGAATAGCCAATGTGACCAAGGGGGATGCTGGAAGCTACACGTGCCTGGCCACAAACCAGTTTGGAACAGCCAGTGGCTCAACAACCTTAATGGTTACTGGTAGGTGAGCTGGGACAGGGTCTGTGGGAGGGGATGGACCTGGAACTGCAAACACTGGGACAGGAGTCTGTTTGCTTATTGAAAAATTAACAAATGTGGTGGATTGTAAAGAGTATGAGAAGTTTATATTGAAAAATATATAGAGATAAAAGGGTATTTTTTAATAGCTATTTTATTGGATGTGAGGGAGTTAGGAACATTTTCCTCCCTTCTCTCACTTACCTAAATACTAAATAGTGCAATCATGGTTTTAAATTTGTGGGCTCTTATAAAATTTTTTAATGAAAAAAACATGTTAAGAAAAAAAATATTTGAGGTAATTTTATATTCCAGTCAAAAATCTGTTTAGCCCAAAGGAAGTCTATGTGCTGTTTGCTTATGGAAGAAGATGTGGCAGAAACTCCAGCTTCAGGGGAGCAATCAGGGAGTCCACAGGCAGTAAAATACAAATTCAGAAGCAAATTGTACACAGAAGTATTTAAAGGGGTCTTACCCCTTCCTCCATGTCATCCATTGCTGGCTGAGATACTGGATTAAAAGGACCAGTAGTTTGTAAAGATTATCTTCGAATGTATTTGCTCATAACATTCTTTTTCAAAGATTTGAATATCTGGTTTTGCAAGCTCAGAATTATCTCATATCCCACTGTATTACATAGCCTGTATATCTCACAGGTCCAAACAGAATTATTTTGTTCAGTGAATTAACAGCTCCACATTTCCAGCATGTGCTCCTAAATGATTCATGCTCTTCTTTTTACAAGTAACAGAATTACATACAAAGGATTCTTGGAGTTAAATTTCATTTTTACGATATTTACAGCAGTCAAAACTTTTCTCCAATAATGGGCTTGTGGAATAACAAGCAGCTGGGGTTTAATGACACTCTTCCTGTTCTCTGTCATCTGTGTCTGTCCCCGATGAGATTTGGGGAGCACGCGAAGCTCGGCGGCCCAGGGATGCACTAACCCCT
This sequence comes from Grallaria varia, assembly GCA_013396735.1. Lineage (NCBI taxonomy): Eukaryota > Metazoa > Chordata > Aves > Passeriformes > Formicariidae > Grallaria > Grallaria varia. Next base: position 901,457 of record VWZG01005582.1, on the reverse strand, counting down.
ATTCCTGCTGCCCGCAGAGCCCACCAGGATCACGCTGGCGCCCTCCAACATGGATGTCACCGTGGGGGAGAGCGTGGTGCTGCCCTGCCAGGTCCAGCACGACCCCCTCCTGGACATCACCTTCACCTGGTACTTCAACGGGAGCCTCGCCGACTTCAGGAGGGACGCTTCCCACTTTGAGAAGGTCGGAGGGGTAAGCTGACAACACCTTCTCTTCATCTGTCCTACGGGTGTATCCCCCACGGACTGACTTAGTGTTTCCACATGGAAAAACAGGAGGTTCCTTCTCTTACACGGGCACAAGCCTTGCTCAGGTGTCTTTTTTTAATGTCTCTGTGGAAACAAAGCATTAAAAAATAGGGGTTTTTTTAAGCAAAACGCACTCTGTCAGTGCTAAAGAAAAATCCAGGGTGTGAGTATTGCCCAGCTTGGAATTCTGAATCTAGAACATTATATTGGAAATTTGTCACAAAGGGACATGGTGGTTTTTATGGAATAGAGACATGTAGAGTGTTTGTTTCTTGTTTGTGTAAAGAGGGATTTAAGCTCTTTAGTAGAAAACGTCATAGATTATCAGGAGATCCACCAGAATATTTTATGGGCTTTAGGTCACATTAAGGTCAGTGGCATAATTTCATCTGGAGTTATATGGTAAATAAATATGTGTAAGCCTTCCAGTAGTTGCACTGTGTATTTGCTAAAGGAAAATGATCATTGCAAAAAAATGACTTCAGCTTTCTTGGTTGGAAAATACTTTTTTAATGGATAGATTCCTATGTAATGATGTCTGGGAGGTCCCTGTCACACACGCCTGAGGTCTCCAACCTTGCAGTTAGTGGGATGTTATGGGATGCCCACCTGCTCTTCCAGATGGTTAGAAAACGATGGGATGTGAGGCTGGATGACTGCTGGTTTGGGGTGGGTTTTTTTTTTTTTGTTAGACAGGTGATTTTTTTGGCAGACCAAGCAGCTGCCCAAATTTTGAGCAGACTTGCCTCTAAACTGGGTATCACCTGCTTATAGAGCCCCGCAGTGGCTGGGGCTGTTCTGCAGCCAAGGGAATTCCAGCAGCTGTTCCTACTGCTTGGAATAGTCTTCATTTGTGATATTCCCTGTGGCACGGAGCAAGGAAGGTGATCTCAATGTCACCTGGGCTTGTCCACAGTGACAAAGGTTTGATCTGGTTAGGGAGGGATGCTTTCTGCTGCTGCAGGTTTCTGTGTCCTCCCCAGTACTCTGGGATTCTTCCCCAAAATATCCCCTAATATTTTAAACGCTAATGTTAATATTTTGGTGGGTTTTCTTTCAAGCAAGAGTGTTCTGTTTGACAGCCCCCATTGTTGAAATGCCTTAAAATGAGTTTGCTAAAGTAAGTTTGTGCAGATTGTGGTTTGCTTGTGTTCATTGCTGATATTGGGCAATCCCTGAATATCCACTTCCAATCAAGTAGATGGATTTTAGATTGCTTTGGACTCAACTTTTAATTTATTGTGAGCAATCAGCACTGAATTGTCCTGCAAACAACTCCCATCTGTGCTTTCACAGCAGAGCAGGCACACACAGGGAAGGGAATCAGGCAGTTGGTTTCAGCTTGTGTTGAATAAAGAATTGAGACATTGTAATGCTGAAACAAAGAAAAATAACCAAATGTTTGGAAAGGTTAATTTATTTTTTTCAAGACTAAAATAAGCTTCAAAATCTTGTCTTTCCCTTTCTCCCAAATACTGTGTGCCCAGGAATCAGTCATGGGGCCAGAGTAGCTGAAAATGCACACAAAGCAGGGCTCTGGCCTCAAATAAAATGCTGATTCTCAAAAAAAATTAAAAAAAAAACCCAAAACAAATCACCAAACAAAAATAAACCCTTTTTGAAATTAAAATCTGACCAAGAGGTTTTTCTCCTGGAAAATACAACGTGAGGTTGAAGTAGTAATTCAGGTGACACAAGGAGGAGGTGTTTTTTTTTTTATGAGACACTGTCTGCCAGTGGGTTAGTATCAAGTTCTCTGCTCAATGATGTAGAAAACAAACATTCTGCAAGGAGCCCTGAGATGATTTGAAGTTACAGTTACTACTCAAATTTTATGTCTGTTTTCTGTGATTCAGGAGATCAGCCACATGCTACAACATGAGAGAGAACAAGGGGGAACAAGAAAGACCAAAGGCTGAATATGCAGTGAAGAACAAAGAATAGACCTCAGCCTTGTAAAATGGGAAATTTAGCCTCAAATGTGCAACCTTTAAATGAAAGTGTGCTCACAGTAACCTGCAGAATGCACCAAATTCAGCTTTGTTGTTTACTCATTTGAACTCTTTTGAAATCTGTCCTAACTTGGCTTATAAAATCTAGATAAAAATTCCATAAATTCTGTCTAGAAGGCAAATCAGATAATGGCCATAAAAAGCACATTTTTCTCTTTCCTAGGGCTTTGAACAAATGGTCGGTCACAGGGCACTGATGTTATTGGTGGTTCCTGGTAGCAGGAGGTTTGTTCTCACAAGGTTGCAGCTTAATTCTCCCAAAAAGAGGAATATGACCTCGTGTTTAGTAGGAAAATGCTCACAGACAACGAGCATGGAGCTGTAACTTCCTTTCTTGGACAGTGTCTGCAATGGGTTTTTGGAGCAACTTTACATTTTTGGTCAATTTCTTTTACTTTTACAAACACAATCTTAATATTAAACCGCAAGTTTCTCCCATTTACATTAACAAGAGCTTTGTCTTTGCCCAGAGTGCCTCGGGTGACCTGATGATCCGGAACATCCAGCTGAAGCACAGTGGGAAGTACGTGTGTATGGTGAAGACAGAAGTGGACAGCGTGGCGTCGGCGGCCGACCTCATCGTGAGAGGTACCTTTGGTCACCCTGAATCCCCTTTCCTTTCCTTTTTGATGGTGTAGATTACAGAAACAACTGGTGGTGTAGGTCACAAAACCAATCTGTGACTTGAATGAGGTGATGGATGACCCTGACTTCAATTATGGGGCTCTGCCTCGCAGTTAGGGAGAATTACAGCTCGCTTTTTTGGACGAAGCCTAATTTTTCCTAGAGAAACTAAAAAGCTGGAGGTTATAATATTGACTTCACATCTTTTCTTGCTGACAGTCCTTCAAGCCACTGACAAGAGGGAACTCACTGGCTGCTCTGAGCCAGCTGGGAGTTGCTGCTTCTGCAGACTGAAGTGTTGGGGACTCCAGAATCCCTGCTGTGAAATGGGAACTGCTGCCAGAGCCCAGGAGAGGCTTTGTCCTAGGGACACCCTGGCGTTTAAAGCACATAATGGAGGCTTATTCCTGCTCATTCCCAGCTGGAATGCTCACAGCTGAGCCAGAACTGTAGCCTGCTTTGCTGGTGTTACAGCTACATTTATTACAGGGAAAAGCTTTGATCTAGGGAATCACATTATGTGATCAGCACTTATTCAATATATTTTAAGATATGTCAGATATTTTCTCCTTGTCAGAGTACTGTTAGTCATTTCAGCCCCCTTTGCTGGTACAGATGAGACAAACCCCAGCATTTCTGCCAGGATGCCCAAAGGATTTTCCAGAGGGCAGTAGTAGAAAGCTTGTCTGATGGAATTGCTGCTTGGGGTGCTGGTCAGATTGTTGTGCTGAAAAATTGCTCCAGTGCGTTGTACAGTGAAACAACTGGAGACAACAAATTGGCAGCCTACAGAGATGTATTAGTAGATTAAAGGAGAACATTTGGGACTAAAGGAAAAGACATTGGGAAGATAAAGGGAGGGTGCTGAACAAAGGTTCTTGGTGAAAAAACAAGCCTTGCAGTTGAGAGGATTTCAGGTTGAAATTACCAGAGTTAAGTTCAGTGAATGTAAAACAATAATTACAAGTGTTCCTGGCCCAGGCTGACTTGTTTCCTCCCTCCCACAGCACTGACGGAACAGGAATCCGTAACTGCTGGTAGTGATTCCCAGGGCTCTGGCTTCACAAAATACCTGGTTTTTTATTCTGATTTTAGGCTCACCGGGGCCCCCCGAGCACGTGAGAGTGGATGAAGTGACTGACACCACAGCTCAGATCTCGTGGCAGGAGGGGACAGACAATCACAGCCCCGTGACCACCTACACCGTCCAGGCCAGGACTCCCTTCTCCGTGGGCTGGCAGCGAGTGACAACAGGTGAAAACACAGGGCTTGTTCCAGGCTCTGCTGGGATGGTTTTGACCAAGGACATCACCTTTTGGGTTTTTTCTCCCTTTCTTTTCAATAGTTCCCGATGTGATCGATGGGAAAACGTTCACAACCACAGTAGTGGATTTAAATCCTTGGGTTGAATATGAATTCCGTGTGGTTGCCACTAACAAAATAGGAGGTGGAGAACCTAGTTTACCCTCAGAAAAAGTAAGAACCGAAGAGGCAGGTTAGTGGGTTCTTCTATTTGTTTTTAATTCCAGAATCTTGAATATTAACCAAAAAAAAAAAGGAGTGTTCGTATCTTTGGCTCTTTGTAAACAAGCTTGGAATTGCCATTGGATGTAAAAGCCTGTAACTGGTTTGCCCGTATTTTTTCATGTAGCTGTGGGGTAGTTTGTGTTGTACTGAGCATCACAGAAACCCAACATCTAAATCCATTTAAACTGTGTTTAGCATGCCCAGATCTGCCAGTTCAGGCAATGCTGCAGAGTCTGAAGGTATTAATGGATGGAAAGAGTTTAATTTTGACAGGGATTTTTCATTCCTAGTGTTTGATCAGTGTACACCTTCCATGTAGCAAGCACCAGGCTCAGAAAAACCCATCAATTAAAAGCCCAGTTAACTTGGAATAAGGCCATTGCCCAATTTATCTGCATAACACCCCTGGAAGTGTTCAAGGCCAGGCTGGATGGAGCTCTGGGCAACGTGGTCTAGTGGAAGGTGTCACTGTCCCCAGCAGGGGGGTTGGAATGAGATGATCTCTAAATTCCCTTCCAATCCAAACAGTTCTGTGATTCTGTAAATTAACCCTATTAAAAAAATGAAGCATGTCTGCAGTTTTTAGAAGTTCATAAACCCAGCAGATGTGGTGCAGTCTTTGAGGTTCTTCAGGTGCTCAGAGAAACGCCAGCCTGGCCCAGGGATGGGAAGCAGGAGGCTGAACGTGGGGCTGGGCTGCAGCTTTCCAGGACTGCCATCCTGTCCCAAAAACATTCCCTGTGATTGCACGGGGAATGCGAATACAGCCGGGCTACAGTCGGAGCGTGAGGGGAATGTGATGTGGTCTCTTGTGTCTACACTGTGCAGACAGCTCTGCATTTCCTTTCCGCAGTTCCTGAAGTTCCCCCCTCTGAGGTCAGTGGGGGAGGAGGCAGCAGGTCTGAGCTGGTCATAACGTGGGATGTAAGTTCTCTGGCAAGCAGTTTTCTTCAGAGAGTGGCTGTTTTCATTCCGACTCTTGTAGCTGAGCTTCCCTGGCTGCAGCAGCTTCTCCTCCGGGCCGTGGCTGTGCTTGGTCCATGTGTGATGTGAGCTCTGCCTTGCCTCCCTCGCTGCTGCTGTCACTGTGCTGGGTGACAATCCCTGGGAAATTCCCTTCGTTTGGCTGGGATTGCTTCCGCTCTCAAACAAATGTTAATGCTAGAAAGGGGGGGCAGGAGGACAGGGGAAGAGGAGGGGGGAAGGTTGAGTCAAAGAATTAAGGCTGTACAGGGGAAATTTGCAGTTCCTGCTTCCCTACCATTAGCTCTGGATGCATGTGCTAACCAGTACACTCACATACTGCTTTATGTTGTGTATCCCCTTCTTAATGATTTAAAAAAACCTTTAATAATCTGTTATTAACATTGCCTACTCTGTGTGGTTATCTAATCATAAGCACATCAGAGGAAAGTTTAAGTCACTCTATGAAGGTAGTATTGGATTCTGTAATAGCTGAGTAAGCAATTATTCATTTTTTATGAACTATGGATTGATGAAAGAAAATTTATTTACTGAAGAGTGTCTTAAAGCAGAATACTTAGTGGAAGACCAAGATGATACCTGAAAGCTGTCCTTTTCCTGAGGTGCAAACCTTGGAAACAGGTTCAGGGGAACACATTTTGCTCTGCTGTACCCAAGTTAACTGGGTGATGAAACGATGCCAAGGGCAGTGCCAGGACCTGGTTGCCATCATGTATGCCAGGCTGTTGGCACGTCCTTCCTGCAGAACACCCCCAGTGCCGTGCGTGGCATCCCCGAGCGCGCTCTGTCTGCTGCTGTTCCCACAGCCCATCCCCGAGGAGCTGCAGAACGGAGAAGGGTTTGGCTACGTGGTGGCGTTCCGCCCCTCCGGCACCACAACGTGGATCCAGACGGTGGTCACCTCCGCGGACACCCCCAGATACGTCTTCAGGAACGAAAGCATCTTGCCCTTCTCGCCCTACGAGGTCAAAGTGGGTGTCTATAACAACAAAGGGGAAGGGCCCTTCAGCTCCGTCGCCACGGTTTGTTCGGCTGAGGAAGGTACGGCACCGAGGTCCCCCCAGATGTTTCCCATGAGCTGCTCCATCAGAGAACGTGGCAGCAGCTCATGGGAACAAGATCTTCTGCTCCCGTTTTGGTGCTGTTTTGTCACCTCTCCTTCCCTGGTTTCCCAACACAGAGCCCAGCACAGCTCCCCCTGCAGTGGCTGCCACCAGCCTGTCGTCCTCAGCCATTGAGGTCTCCTGGGCACCCATTCCCTGGAAGATGAGCAATGGGAGGTTACTGGGCTACGAGGTGAGCTTATTTAATTCAAAATATTTAAATACCGCCCCCCCATGTTGATTTAAATAAAATACACTCCCTTTTGTAATGGGCCATGGCTGCAGGACAGCCATGCACATTTACAAAAGACTGCCCCAGATTTTACCCTTCCTGCCCCAGAAGAAGGATAATTTCTTCTAACCATTATTGCAAAAAAGATCACAGAATAAAATAGTGTTTTTCTTCTTGTGCTGATAGATAGTCATGTGTCTGACTGACATATTTTTTCAGAATTACATTTGCTTTCAAAGAAACTTTTTTATAAGGCACATTTTTCTGAGTTTAACTTGTTTTCTTTTTAATGAAATAATTGCTTTCCTCTTGTCATTCTTTAATTCAAGCAAGATCTAATATTTCAATTTCCTTTTTCCTACAGTCACACTAAAAAGAGCAGCAAGCGTGAGAAGCAGATGGATAAGAATATTTTATTTTTGCACAGTAAACACATTTCTGAAACTTTAATGCATTTCTACCTTTTTTCAGCTGAGGGGGGGAAAAAAAATGCACTTAAAAGAGTCAAGTGCATTGCTGTGGGTGAACAGTCATGCAAGATTTAAATGGGTTTGGTTCTCTGTCTCCTAGGTGAGGTACTGGCATAATGGCCAAAAAGAAGAATCTTCAAACAGAGTCAAAGCTGCAGGGAATGAAACATCAATAAGAATCACGGGTTTGAGGAGCAACTTGGCTTATTACACAGCGGTGCGTGCTTACAACAGCGCCGGGGCAGGGCCCTTCAGTGCCACTGTCAATGCCACCACCAAAAAGCCACGTGAGTATCTGCAGTTTAACGGGGGGAGAGACACAATGGTGTGTTCCTGCTCAGGGGGGAAAGGATAGAGTGGTATTGCCAGGAAGCACAATGGGAGGGAGTGACCTGAATTCTCACAGTCTGGAGCAGGGCTTAGTCACACCATTAAATCAGGCTTGGAGCTTCCAGCCTCTGTGACTCCTCCAGCAGGAGGAGGAAAACCCAGCTACGCCAGTGGAGCCCAAGGAAGACAGATAATTCCTGCAGAGAACCTTTATTACGCTCCTAATGACTGGAAGAAATTTAAAACGAAAAATCTCTGTTATTCAGCAGGGGGGAAAAAAGAGACTTGTTGAATTTTTCAGTGTTCTATAACATATTTATAAGTTCTCTAGGGCATGGCTTTTGAAATGCAATGATCCTCATACAGTTCATGCAAAACAATCCTTCATGTCCACTGGTCCCCTTGAACAAATTGCACAAGAGGCCACTTTGCTATTACAAAGAAGAAATTAAGCTGGAGAACAGATTGTCAAAGGCTGCACTAATTTTTCTATAAGTGGAAATATTTTTAGTGTGCTCCTCCATTGTAATACAACTCAGAATCAGGGTCATCACTCTTGAAGTATTTCTGTCAGAGGCACAAGAACATACAATTAAATGTGTCTGAAAGGTCAAATTCCCTGGAATAGTCATTAACATCCTTCTACCAAAAGTAGTTGCATCATTAATATTATGAAATAAGCTAATTTATCAGAAATTATTATATGCAAAAATGAGTTTCAGGCTGTCACTGAGGACTAAACCAACTCAGATTTGTCAGAGTCTAAATAGATTATATGCACAGTTACCATGAATTGGCTGATCTAAAGTAACACACATGTGATAAGTAGTTTTTTTCTCTAATTAATTATCTTTGTGGCTGGTGCCAGCCTGGTCAGCTCACTTTTTTTAGTGACCGCCTGCCTTTTGGGATGTGTGAGAATTGGACAAGCACCTGATCCCATTGCTTTCAGCAGGATATGGATCAGGCCCTTGGTCAAGAACACTGCTATTTGGAATGATTAAAAAGGAAAATTAACTGCATTATGACCATTTTTCTGATGAATAAAGGGTTTTGCTCTAAGCCCTTGCACTACAGTCTAATGTCGGTCTGAAGGATTTTGCTAACAACTAGTTGAATTGACTAAGACAAATAATTCTCTCTGCTGCTGCAATAGAAACTGATTTTTCATTCAGAGGTGTGATTTTCAATCAATCCCAGTTTCTACTTTAACTTGAATATTTGTGATTGATGTGTTTTTCACCATGAAGGATTTACATTCCCCTACAGGGTCTACAAGGTACCTCTCAGTAACTCCAGCCATATCAAGAAATACAAATACTTCAGTTCAATTGGCAGTATATTTCAAGACTTAAAATTGAGTCTTTGACAAATGAAGTATCTTTGCTTTTATATTTGAAATATTCCTGTTTGCAAGCCCAAAATAACAAGTGGAGGCTTTTTACAGAATATGCTGTGTAAAATGGCAAGTGACTGAGGAAGACTTGGCCAAGTTTATAAGACAAGATGTCACAATTATTTCACATTTAGGAAGTCTTAAAATACAACCAAATGTTCTGTCCATCAGTTCTGATGGAGAGAAATGTCTGGGACCAGGTTTAAGCATCTGAGGAGTCTGAGAAATCCATGCAGGTATTTGCATCCTTAGCCCTGGACTTGTCCTTACATGACGTGATGGATCAGGATCTGCCCTGCTACAAATGAAGCTCTGCAGTTCTAAACACTGGAGATTACTGGAGATTTTGGTGTCTGTAGCAAATTGGAGCCTTCTGAATCCCTTCCATAAGCCAAGTGATAGCTAGAGGCTCACAGTTGTTATATACAATTACTCTTCATTTTTTTCACTTGTCATCTTAATGTTTTGTTGTGGATATTTCAAGAGTGACTCATTACTTTTGAAATTCAGCTTTAATATCTCAGTGTGACAACTACTCATAGATGCTGTAACACTTCGTTCTCAGGAGTGAAACAACCTCCTCTTACGTTTCCAAAAAGAGGTTATTATTAGTACATCAGGTTAAATCTCACTCAGTGCACAGAACAAGGCAAATACTGCAAAAAATACCTGTGAGTGGTTGTTTGACTTCAGAATAATTTCTTTTAAGTCTCACTCTTACATTTTTGTGTCTATTTTTGAAGTATGATCAGGTGGGTTTTGATCTGACTGCTCACAGAAAGAAGCTACCTGTGTGAAGGAATTGAAATGAGGAAAGAAAAGGAGGGGAAAAGCCCCACAAGCACATGGATACAGAGCTTAGTCCTTGAACCTCCAGCATCAAAACACAGCCCAGTCCACCTAAGCAACACTTGCCTCCACTAGGTGACAGCAGCAGTAAATTGTTTTCCTTAACACATTTAGCAAAGATTTTAATCATTGACTGTGTCACTGCATGGCCCATTTTCTGGGAAACCAACCTGAGATACTGTAGGAGGTTTGTAGTTCCTTCTCCTGCCGTGAGAGCTTGGCAGTTCCAGGATACATGGAAGGGGCACGGCCCAAAGGATGCGGCTCTTCTGGAAATAACAGTTGCAGGTTGCAAATGAACAAAAAAATCCCAGTGGACTTCCTTGGCCAAAGCCCACTGTGGTTCAGCTCAGACAGGAGTGGCACAGGCTGCAGTTCAGAACCTCGAGGTAAAAGAAAAGAAACAAAAAACAACCTGTGAAATATTTCTCCATTACAAGCGTTAAAGTAATTCAGTGTAGTGTGATAATTTGAATAGTCCCCAAGACTAAATTTGTCTGACAATCTCTTGTGAAGAATTTTCTTGTTCTTGGCACTGTACTAAAACTGGAAATTTTCTGTTACCACCGCTGTTTTCGTTAGAGTTTGTTCTAATTGATCACCCATATCCTAAGACACATGCTACTCTCTGGCTGTATTTAATGAAAGACCATCAACTGATAATTCAACTTCAGAAATAACACTTGTGTGCCATTCTGGTTTTTCCTCCCTTCTGTTTTTCCAATTTAGCCTCTGAACCATAACGTGCACAAACAAGGAACCTGCACTGGAGATGTTTTTGCATCAGAAATGTAATGACAGTCAATTACCTGAACTGCTATTTCCTACTGTTGAATAAATCACTAATGCCAATTAAATTAAAGTCATGCTTTTATTCTGTATTTGAAGCACCCAGTCAACCTCCAGGAAACGTGGTGTGGAATGTCACAGACTCCAGAGTTACCCTCAGCTGGGAGGAGGTGACAGCTATGGAGAATGAGTCTGAAGTGACAGGGTACAAGGTCAGTGACAACAGAGCTGAGTTGGCTTTTTCTTGTCTGTTGGCATGTTCAGAGGATGGACAAGGTCACATCCTTCTTAGAGATTTTAAATCTTATTCTAACTGTCTCATAACCACAGGTTTTTTACCATTAATTAATTGCCATTAATGCACACTAATACCTTCTCTTGGGATCCCACTTCCCACATGTGTAACACTTGGAGCTTAGGACATCAGAGCACTCACCACATCTCTAACACCTACTATAAATGTGTAACACCTAAATAAATAACACTTCAAAAGAAACTAAGCTTGGTGGACATGGTTTCCCTTCCTGGCCAGGTATATTCATTAGTACCACATGTATCAAACTGATATTTTTAAACCCTTCTCCTTCTTACCTGCTGTGGGACACAGTCACCTTCCTGGTAGAAATTACAGTTACATCTTCTCCAAATCTGATCAGCACACCAATGGACAAGTGTTTAAATATGTCCTGTAAGTTGTGTAAAAGAATAGCTGAGGGTGTTCTTGATAAGCTCTCTGGAGCTGGATCCCACGTGAAATATTCCTGCATAAAAGATTTAGGCTGAAGAGCTGAGTAGTATTGGCAAGAAATTCGTGTTTCCAGTTTGTTCCAGTGTCCCACCACCCATTATTCTATTCTATTCCATTCCATTCATTATAGTATATTATAGTGTTATGTTATATTACATTATATCAATGATATAATGTCATATATCATGCCATATTATGTTAAATTATATTATCATATTATTATATTGTAGTATAGTATTACATTAAATTATATTAATAATATATATAATATATTATTTTAATTATCATTCCACACAGTGGAATTTTTTCCACTGCGCCATTCCACATGGTGCCATTTTTAATTCAGTCTGTGACACCAAGGCATGACTGCTGTCACCTCCTTCCTTTCCCTCCAACCCCGCTGTCCCCAAGGGGCAGTGGGCTCTCTGTATGTGTGCAGGTGCTGTCCCTGCTGTCCCCAAGGGGCAGCACCAATGGCAGTGGGCTCTGTGTGTGTGTGTGCAGGTGCTGTCCCTGGGTGGCAGTGGGCTCTGTGTGTGTGTGCAGGTGCTGTCTCTGCTGTCCCCAAGGGGCAGCCCTGGTGGCAGTGGGCTCTGTGTGTGTCCAGGTGCTGTTCCGCAGTGGTGGGCAGGGCAGCCTGCAGGTGTTGTGCACCCACCTGCCCACGGCCCAGCTGGGGCTCCGCCTCGACCACGACTACATGGTCCAGGTGAGGGCCACCACCGAGGGCGGCGACGGCGCCAGCAGCGAGCAGATCCTCATCCCCAGGATGGCCAGTAGGTTGAAACCCGGTCATTTTCTCTTTGGTCCCGACTTGCCTTTGCAGAAATTTAAAAAAATAAAAAAACAAAAATTACTTATATGTTGTATGGTAATAAGATCATAAAAAGAAAAGCAATTAACAGTCTTTGTGCCTGAATGCACGACAAACTCCATTCTATTGAGCTGGTAAATTACCATGTAAATTAATATATAAAATGGTAAATTTTTTTTACTTTCTCTCTTTTTTTTTTTTTAAATTATTACCTTGAAAGTGGAGTCATAGAAACACAGAATCCTTAAGGTTGGACAAGACCTCTGAGATCAAGTCCAACTTTGGACCAAACAGCGCCTTGTCAACTAAACCACAGCACTAAAAGCATCTGTACAGTTTGAGCATTTTGCAAGGCATTTCTGTAGTTTTAAAATATTTAGCATATTCTTGTAAATTTCTACTGCTTTTTAAGTAATCACAGTGGTGTTGGATCAAGGGTTGCACTTGACAATCTCTGAGGTCTTTTCCAACCTAGTTGATTCTATAAAAAATAATTTTAAAAATTACAATAATTTTTGCTTAGCATCTGGGAAGGGGAATAATTTGGCACAACAGATACTTATGCTTATATTTCATCCTGACCTTTTTCATTTGTCACAGGTATGGATGCAAGAGGTTCTGGTCCATCAGTCTTGAATATCTTCAGTGTATCCAGCTTCTTGGCAACAGTATTTTCCTTGACCCTTAATTCAGTGTTGTGATGATACATTTGCATTTGCTGGGAGAGAAAAATAAGAAATAATTGGTTACTGAAGTGCGCTTTTTTAAAAAAAACAAACTGCAGTGGTTAATGCATGTTTTTCTTCTATCCTGACGTGTTTTTAAATTCTTTCTATTTCACTCTGAGTTGAAGTAAAAATACCATGTAAAGTTTAGCAAATCCTTTAAAAAGGAATCTAAAATGCCTTAATACTTGAACCAAAGGAGTTTACATATTACATGCTTCAGAGAGAGTGTAAGAGAGAGGGAGAGCAGTGGCACTATGGTTAGGAACTCCAGTTCTGCAGCAACACAGACCTGTTCTGGGTATGCTCTGCATCCTTACAATGCCATTCCAGAGCAAAGATGGGTGTTGACAATCAGATGGTAACACCTCGACCAGGCGGCTGTTCCTAAGCCAGTGTCATCCCTCCAGGAGGTTTGGAGCAGTTTTCCCAGTGCCCTTTATGCCAGCTGTTCTAAACCTGGCCCAAAATCACAGCTGGAAGGGAAGGAGGTTTTGGGCTGTCCAAGAGGCAGAACCTCCACTGCTGCTCCTCAGAATGAGCTCACAGCTGTTTCAAGGAGGCCTCTCTGTCCTATCACACATATTTATGCACCTTTGCAGACACTGCCCTTCCTCTCCATCAATGAGTTAATTTCCTCATAACCCACCTTATATTTCTCAGTTGGATTCTTCATTCCTAACCCAGTTCTCCCACCTTCAGGCTCATTTTTCCTGCCCTCCTGCCCGTGGTTCCCTAACAGAATTGCCCAGCTGGAAGCATTGTTGAAATGCAGTTGCACCACGGCCTTACGAGGAGGGACAACCCCCAGCTCCCCACGCTGAGATGTGGTGCTTCCAGATGTGCAGCCCCAAATTATTCTCTCTGCCCCACTGCACATCCTTAATTCAGTGTTACAGTCACAACTCCCCTTCCTGCTGCTCTTCAGCCAATTCAAAACTCTTTCACCCGGTGGTCTGGCTCTCAGTGCACCCCACCACTGTCCCCTGAGTCTGGTAACTTGATGGCAATACTAGAGGATGTAATAAAAGTATGACACAGCAACAACTTCAGGCTTGCTATTACAGAGAAATCTATGCTTTCTTTCATAGCAGTATATTAAAGAAAGATTAAACCTGGTCCATTTGATTCTATAGTGGTGAATTTAGTCAAAGCAACATTTTAGACCCCTTTTAGAGAGCTGACAACACACCTGTAACAGCACATGTTCACCTGACATAAAGCATATCCTTTTAAAGACTGTTCTTTTTAATTTCACAGGATTATTACAACACACAGAACTACAAAGGGAGAACCAGGATTAGTGAAATTATGGTAGCGCTGTAGAAAAAACATACCTTGATATGCATTCAGATAGCAAATTACCTGATTAGATCCAGACGAGACAAAGTGCTAACTAACTGTTGAAGTAAGCAAGAGCTGTATATACTGTACATAAAGAGCTATACATGGCTAGTTGCTTTTCCATGTGGCAACCCAGTGTTGTTTTCAGACACTTGCAAAGGGGGGGGGGGGTGGGAGATGGAAACACAGGTGTTCCTAGTAAGTATATAGTTATGTTTCATGCAACAAAGGGTGACTCTTTCTATTGGTTCACAGAATTCTAGTCCATGTTCCTGTACTGCCACTTTCATGCAATTACATTGTATTGTTTAATTTCTAGTTATATATCTCCATGAGATATGTACCGGGTACCTTGTTTCATATTGAAAAGTTTGAAAATTATCCTTAAACTTCCAGTTGTGTGTGTATCCTATGGTTATCTGTATGCATTTTTTTCTATTGCTCTAATAAAATATTTATTACATTGAGGGATAATGGAATATTTCAAAGTATTCTTGCTTGCTCCTATTATGTATCTAAAAATGGTCCCACCTGAGCTGCTGAGCTCCACCTCTGCCCACAGGTTTGCAGCACGATGGGCAAAAGGCCACATCCCTTTCCCTGGTTTCGTTTCCCATCTATCCAATTAGGCTGTTTCCTCTCTTCTGAAACAGAAAAAAAACCCCAATGTAATTATACTGAAGAAGAGTTAGTTCTTTGCAGTAATTTATTCACTGTATCACTATTTAGCATTACGTTGCACATCCTGTTTTCCATTGCAGTTTCCCCTTCCTTACACAGCTGCAGTTTCCTGCAAAGCCCAGATTTCCCAGCACTAAAAACCTTCTCCCTGGCACCACAGGCACAGCACAACTCTGTATTTTAAGCTTTTAAAGCATTTTAAAGCTTTTTAAACCTGCATAATAGGGAGCTGATCCAAGTGGTGCCATGAGGTTTAATAGTGATGCCAACACTGAAAAGTATATTGAGAAATGGGTTTGCCCTTTCAGGTGGTTGTAGGTGGGCACACCTGCCTTGCTCTGCTGCCCCCAGTGTCCAGATTATTCTTCCTTTACGCTGATCTCTCTTTCTTATATCCTGTTAATTCACTTAATGGTTATTTGCATTAATAAAACTGACTTGATTCTCCAGTGAGCTGGAAAAAAATAAGTTGTCATTGGGAAAGTACAGTAGGAAAAGGTGAAGAGGCAGTAAGGGATAAACACCCACCTCTTGCAGGCATTTCCAGAGCAGCTTCTGGGACTGTCCAAAAGTAGTAATTCAGTCCTGGGCTGGGAAAAAAAAAAAAAAAGAAAACAAAACTAATCAGTAATAACAAAAACCATTAATAACATTAATTCTACAACAGGAACTGTGGATGGTGAGGAAGATAGTTCTGCCATTCCACTTTGAGTTGTACTTCCACCAGAAATAATAACCAGCTCTTTGTCACAACTGTTATTTGAAATCTAGTAAGAAAGAATAGTAGGTTTCAGTCACAGTTTTTAGTAAAGCACTAAATTGCATTCTTTTCAATTCCCTATCCAAAACCAGAGCTGTTTTCTAAAGCCTGAATTTCTCAGAGGTTGCTGGAATAAGAAATTTCTTTTTAAAAAACCCTTCTTCTTTGGACAGTTTACTGTTGGATACATTACAAATATGCAGGATCCTCTATGAATGCAAAATGAGTTAAAAACTAATATCACTTCAGCCCAAAGAAATATTGGAGATCTCCATTTTCAACTTAATTTGCCTTTCAGTGGTGGAACGCAGACGTGGGCAGTGCCTGTCAGGTTATATATGTTATGTCTTAATAACAGGCAATAAAGCAAGCTGTCCTGCGGGAGGGAGGGCATCAATCTGACAGCTCTGGCTGAAATAAACAACAATGGGATATTGTGAAAAGAAAACGTGTTTGTAAACAGGCCCTCGCTCTCTTAGGGAAAACAACCGCCTGGATTGTTTTATGCTAACGCTTTGAGCTCCTGAAAAGCAATAAAAAGCAAGATGTTTAGCAGAGATGTAACTGAGTGCACCTTGCTCTGGTTTTGTTGAGGCTGCCTGAGAAAAAGAGGCACTTGAAATGTGGTGCCTGCACAGGGTGGGGGACGAGGGTGCACCTCCCACTGCAGCCCTGGAGAGCCACCGGCCCTCTTGGCAAAGGGTTTTTCGGAGAAGTCTTTCCAGGGTTCACAGCTGCCTCCTTGGTGTGGTCACAGCTTGGGAAACAGGAGGTACAGCCTGGAGAAGAGGGCAGGATTGCGCTTTTTCCATACTCAACATCTGCTCCAGCTGCCTCAGTGAGCTCCATCTCTCAGAGGTGCTGGTAATGCCCCGCCTTGGCCTTGGAAGTGTTTCCCAAGGTCTGCTGGGGGCATCCTCGGACTGTCCTGCCTCTCGTGGGGAGCATCACAAAGTTCCCTTCCCCAAAAGTTTTGATACTTCCATAAGCAGGCACCCCCCCCCGTTTCCTCTCATGGATCCTCTCCATCACCTGACCTGCACAGACACCCCCCTTTCCTCGCAGATCCTCTCCATCACCTGACCTGCACCCCCCTTTCCTCCCGTGGATCCTCTCCATCACCTGACCTGCACCCCCCTTTCCTCTTGTGGATCCTCTCCATCACCTGACCTGCACAGACACCCCCCTTTCCTCTCGTGGATCCTCTCCATCACCTGACCTGCCCCGCTGCAGTGTCTGCACTGGCCCTTGTTGGAATTCATACCATGCTCTTTGCTTGCTTTGCATTTGAACTCTGTTTTGAGCCTTCACGGGTTGTGCTCGAGAGTGTTTTGGTATTAGAATTTCACAGGACCCTCATGTGCATCCTTCCTTGGCCTTTTCCATCCATAAGGGTCAAGAGAACTTGATAAACTAACTTGGAATTAAATTTCTTTTCTTGGGCTCCTCGCTGATCTTTCCGAGGTCAAGAAGTATCTTTGAGAGTTGGGGTTTTTTCCCTTTCAAATGCACAAATACAGGGGACGTGCCAGTAACCCCACACAGCATTACTGAGACACTTTCTTCCCAAAGTACCCACGATTATTTTCTTACCCTTTAAAGGCATAATTAGCGCTGGGAGGTCTGGGCCATGCCTGCTCTCTGAGCTGTGCTCTTCCTTCCAGCTCGGCGATTAATTCCCTTTGGGTGGGAGAACATCAGGGCACTGGCAAATGCTGAAACACGAAGGATCAAAAGCATCCCGTTAGGAGCCACATGCAAGGGCGCAACTCCCTTAACTCAGCCCAGGAGAATTTAAAATCAAAGCGACTCCTACGATGGGGGGACATCCCAAATTGTCCATTGGGAAGGAGGAACTTGGGAGAGTCCAGCTCCTTGCTGGCCTCAGCCTCCCGAATCCCAGGGGATGCAGAATGAGAGGAGGGACACAGGGTTGCTTTCCCTCTGTTATCAGCTGGGGGGGCAGGACTGGACCCCCCCTCCAGCAGCACAGGGAGGGTTTGCAGAACCCTTGGAGAAGATCACACTGAATTTCTTGTCACCTCCAGGAAAGGTGCTGCCGATGTTCCCCTGAGACTGGAGCCCCAAAACGCACTCCCTGTGCCCGTTCCTTCTCAAGAAGGGATCCTGACAGGCAGGAAGGGTGTCCATCGGGATTGCTCTCCCTGGTGACTCCATTTTAGTTCTGTGCTGGGACACCAGCAATGACCTGCTACATCAGCTGAGCACACAGGAAGAAACAAGGCAGAGGAAACAAGGGGAAGTCCAGCCTTTCATACCCCTGATGATACAAATAATTAATAATTTCCCCAGCTGACGGCCTGTACAGGACTCCAGCAGAAAAGGACATGTGTTCAACAAGAGTTTCCCTCATTAGCAATCCAAGGAGGGCCATGCTTAAGGCAGACAAATAATTTAATTTTTGTCACACTTCCTAACATTGCCACCAAACTGAGGCATTTACAGTCACACTTGTCACAACACTAATTATCTGTTTGAACAGCAGAGCTCCGCTGATTGAAAGAGTTCTGCAGCGAGAGCAGATCATTTCATCAGCAGCATCTGATCGTCATTACTTTTTGGATGTAGGATGTAAAGAGACTGCAACAACAGAAAATATGGCTCTGGTACCTTTACAGCAGCACCAGATGAGATGGAGGGGAACTTCTGCAGCAGCCAAAAGCTTCTGCTCATGGACCAGAAAACAATGTCTTGGGTGCTTGTGTTGCCTTGGAAACCTGGAAAATAAAGCACCATTAATTACCTTTTTTCAAGCAACCAGTGTACCCAGTGCTGAGGGCCTGGTCCGAGGCTCATGAAACCCTCCCCCCAAAATTCCAGCAGACTCGGACTGATCAGTGAGCCCTTCCTTCCAACCAGCAGAGCACCGGGGCAGAACCAAGCTCTGCCAGGTTTTACTGCTGCCTGTGCTTCCAGAGGGGCAGGGGGCCCTCCTGCCTTCACACCCAGGACTGGGGAAGCATCTCCAGCTGGTTGGGCTTTAAAACACCTGCCCTCTTTTTTCAAAGAGGTGCCAACAGCTGAGCTGATGAACATCCATGAACACATACACAAGACCTATATAAACCCCACATACATATATTTCCTCCATATAGAAAACCTGATAGGCCTGGGTTTTGGCACAGAACCAGCCCTGCTGTCATTCTTTCTACCCAAAATACTGCCAACTGTATCTTCTCCACAATCACTTTAAAGTGTGATTCAACATTTTTGACTGCAGATTGCATGCTGCTTTTCCTCCCATTAGTACTGGTGCTTTGGTCCTGATTTTATAATTAGGGAATATAACAACTCCATGAAATAACTCCAATAATAAATAACTCCATTGAATCAGTGAAACTAGAACGAGCCTCTTCTGGCAGGAGTTTGAAGTTGCCCTAAAATTTTCTTTTTGGAAGACTGTTCACCTCCCTCCCTGCCAGCAGAGCCCAAAGGGTCCAGCTAAAACTCCAGCCACGAAAGCAGGGAAGGATAAAAACAATTCCAGCAATTTGGAGATCCTGCCCACAGCACAAGTTTGGTGCACAGCAACCTCCCAGGCTGCTGGAAAAGCACCACTTTCATCTTCTAGCACTGTGCAAATGCTATTTTTACATTGGTCCCAGATATTTTAAGCAAAAATTTGCTTAAAAAAAGACACTGAAAGACAAGCTCTTCCTTTTGCTTGCATCTATCTCTAAATGAGCTGTAATTCTGAGTTTTCTTTTCTGCTTCCAGTTTTGCTCAGGAATAATGCCATTGGCAATCTCCATGACTCTCTTGACTCTTTCTGGAGGTTAAACTGACTACAAGAAAGCAGGATCAAAGGGAAAGAGAAACTTTGTTCTAGAAGCACAAAAATATTTATGTAATAACAAGATAAGCCAGAACTCCTCATTTCTACCATGTAGACACGCCTGTAACAAAGATATAAAAAATTAGGCCATTTTTAGTTCAGCTGGGAAGGGGGAGGAGAGGAGGGATTTTACAGCTCATGTCAGAGAAGAGAGACAAGGGTGGAAATCAGTTTGCAGTGCAGCTAATTGAACAGATCCAGAGTTTTCCAAGTTTCCTGCCTGGAGGAGAAGAAACTCTCAGAGCCATTTTGATGCACAAGAGGAAAAGTGAATAAAGTTTCCCACCACAGACAAGTGACTGGGAAACTACAGCTGGAAACAACTGGATTGGAGCAGGCAGCTCTTGGGAAGCAGGACAAGAGCTTTGTTTCAGCCTCCTCTTTGAGCTCCTCGGCTGCAACCACACATTTGGCAGCAGGCTACAGACAGGACTGATGAGAGGTAACACAAGTTATCAACAAGGGGGTTGGTCACGGCACAGCAATAAAAAATGAGAGATTTTTTTCACAAGATGCTGCTCAAGAATCGGCCTCTTTTTGGGCAGCTCCAGGAAACTCAGAAAAATGGGAACATCAAATACACTCTTTGACATTTATTCTAATAAGTTCATCATCTCCCCTCATCAATGTGCTGGAACCAAACCATAAATGTTTCCATATCAGACACCCACTTGTGCCTGCCCTGGAGGAGAAGAGAAAGCCATTCTGCACTTAATTAGCTGTCCTCTAGGAAGAAACAAGGAAGGCCATGCTTTAAATCAGCCCCATCTGGTAAAGGCTTTCTTGAAAAGCTGAGGTTTGGAGGATGTTTTATCAGAGGCCATCTGTCCTGGCTAACTGCTGCCAGCCCTCAGCATCCTGCTCCATGGTGACTGTTTGGATATGAAAAAGGTGACCGAGGGCTCAGAGTGTTGGAATATGACCATGAATCCTCCCTTACACCCACCTGAACACCCGGCTGCACATCTGGAAGGAAAGCCCAGATTGCAGAGGGAAAGGTACCACAACTTCTAACGCAGCAAGTGGGCTCCGTTACATACAGCCCATGGTCACAGCCCCAGCCTCATGACTGAACTGCTGAAAACCAGCCTTGAATCTCGTTTTTTGTACCCCAATTCTCTGTTGTTTCAGTTCATTTCCAACATGCCACATGCCCTGTTCTTTGGTCCCAGCTGAGGTGCAGTCACACGAGTGCTGCTGTTCCCAAAGCAGCTCCTGTCCCACTGCTCTTACCAGGGCAGCACAGGGCTGGGACCAGCTCCTAAGGAGAGGAATTGCTTACAGAATTCATGATGCCTCTCGTTGCCAAAATAACCAGACAGGCTTAAAAATAAAAGCAGGCATTGTGAGGGACAATATGCTTAAAATTGAATTATATGGTAGTGGCATGGAATGGGAAATACTTGAAATTAGAAGAGGATAAAAATGTAAGATATTAGAGAAATGCCACACATTTAGGGTATTTCAGCCATCAATAATGCATGATGCATTGCCTTAAAGGCAGAAGATGAGGATGATGTCCAGGTGGCTCAAGGAAGATTATCTGAAATGCCAAATAAACATTATCTGTTGGTGGGTCCCACCTGTACCCTCCAGGGCAGGGACCTGCCCAACAGCTGCTGTGTATGGGCCTGACAGGCATTTTTCATTAGTGATAAAAGAAGGGTTTGGACAGAGAATCATGGAATCATTTAGGTTGGAAAACACCTCCAAGATCATTGAATCCAACTGGTCCCCAGCACTGCCAAGGCCACCATTAAACCCTGTCCCCAAGTGCCACATCTACACGTCTTTTAAATGCCCCCAGGGATGGTGACCCCACCACTGCCCTGGGCAGCCACTTTCAAGGCTTGGCAACCCTTTCAGGGACAAATTTTTTCCTAATAGCCAATCTAAACCTTCCTCTGGCACAACCCTGAGGTCATTTTCCCCTTGTCCTCCCACCTGTCACCTGGGACAAGACCCATCCCTCCCTTTCTCAGTCTGTGCAGAGCACTGAAGTGTTTGTGAGCATAGGAGTGAAAAATGTGTGCACAGATAAACACACCAAAGGCACTAGAGAATTGCTGCTCACAGAGGGGAAATACTCCTTAAACACCAGACAGGTCCCCTGGCTCCCAACTTCAGGACCTACTCACTCAAACAGATGGGGACAAACACATAAAGCACATGGCCAGAAAGCTAAGGCAGCGAGGGGTTAGTTTCTCCTCCCCAGCAGCAGAGGAGATGCTGACTGCCAGGTTGCAGATGGACAGCACATATTTTAGAAATTAAACTATTAAGTGGTTGGTTGCCGGCCTTTTTTTGGTTGTTTTTTTTTTTTTACCACATCAGTCGGATTTCTGTCTGTGGGAAACTTTTCCTCGGAGAGGCTCTTTTCACAGACACAGCAGGGATGGAGGTAACAGCATGAAACGAGAGAGCTTGAAAAGCAGCGGCGTGCTGCAGGAAGCCCAGCATTTGCATGTTAAGCTACATCTACTCCCTGAGCGCTCAGACACATGAAAGCAACCCCAGATTTTTGGTTAGCAGCGGGTCTGTTCGCTGCAGCCTGAATGAAAAGGTCGGGGATGTTTAGAGGGTTTTTTATTTTGCACTTAGCTGGAGCAGCGTTACACAGCTCTCCTTGGGAAGAGTGGTGGGAAAAGCAGCAGCTCCACCGTGCCTGACATGGGGTCACAGTCCTGTCTGTACCAAGCAGGGTCTTGACATCAGCCCCAGTGCCAGTGGCCCTGATTCACTGAGATGTTGGACGAGAGACACTTCTCTGATACCCGTGACCTTAACAAGAGCTTTTTAGTGCTTGTCAGGGCTATGACAGCTGAACCTTTATAGGCATGTAAGTGAAAAGCAGCTGAACAAACCCCACTGTCTTTCCAGAAAACACGGCCCTGGGGGAAGTTTGAGATGTTCAAACTCAATTTCAACCTTTCTCATCTTCAGAAATCAAACTTATTTGTGGCCAGGCTGAAGGTTTCCTACCTGACAAGGCAGTTCTCTGCCCTTTGGCTTCGTGCCATGTGGCCGAAGGGGCTGGCAGGACTAACACCCATCATCTCCCTCCCACCAGCACCACAGGACCACCTCCCTGGCACTGCCCAGGGCTGTGGGCACGGGTGCTCAGCGGTGCCTCCTGCTGCTCCTCATCCTCCAGTGACACCCTGATGAACAGCCGAGCATTGCCAGGTTGTCATCCACACCAGTGAGCTCCCCAGGATGCTGTTCCCTCCTTTCCTTCGGCATTCAGGAGCAGGTGAAGCAGGAGATAAAGAATAAAAATTATGACCCTTGTCATTGCCTTCAAATGAGCAGCACTGATGTGGCTGCATATCTGAATATTCAGGAGAGGGGCAGACCTACACGCTGGATTTACTGAGATAAATGTTGGTTGCAGCTGTTGAATTCCTGGTGCCGAGGGAGGCAGCAGAAGGACTGTATGTGTGCAGAGTGGATAAGAGGTGAGGGCTTGCTGCTGCCTGCCAAGAGATAAAGGACTCCAACGACTGCTGGTTTGTTTGGGTTTATGATTAGATGGATATGGCTCATGTCTTAGTAAACTGCTGATAGAGGTGAGCAGTTAACAGCAATAGAAGCCAAGATCCTTGAACTGACCTGAAATGCACCGGGGAGCTGGGAGGAAAGACCCTGGAGAGACTGATGCAACCCCAGAAAGCAGAGCATACCCTCCAGAGGATTGTTTCAGTCCTTCTGGACTGGTCATTTTTCTCACACTGGTGCCATCCCCTCTGCAGGTGCAGCACCATTTCTGAAGCCACAGGGGAGAAGGAGATGGGGACAGGTTTGTCACATACCCCCAGACAGAGACACACACACAAACACTGAGAGCAGAGGCAAACGCCCCCCAGACTTCCCAGCACAACTGCACATAGTGGGATTGAAGAAGCCCTGTTTCAGGATGGCTGCCTTCCCCTCCCCTCCTGGCACTGCCAGGACTTCTCCCACAGCTGAAGGAAGGCCCCTCACTTCAGCAGCACATCATTTTGCAGATGCCTTAGTCAGAACTCCCCCAGGTACCTGCTCAGCACTTCAGTGCCGGGCGAGCTGGGGTCTGACAGCAGCAGCTCTCAGGGCTGTCACCAGCGTCATGCAGGGGCAGTGGGGACATTCAACTGGTGTCACTGAGCCACCAGGCTTGCTTTGCAAGGCAGAACATCCACCCAGGGCTTTGGCAGACTCAGGTTCTGGCCTCGCAGCTCCCTTGCATGAATGCATTGCTGCTTTGCTCTGCTGCCTCCACGAGCACTGATGGTGTGCTGAGAACACCACTTAGCCTGGTGGTGAACATGAAAAAATTGCTTGGGGCTTTGGCTTGGGCTTTGAAACACTTGCTGTATCCAGATAAACCCTTTGTCTTATGCTGGAGTAAGTGTTCTGTTACTGTCTTCCTACAAAGCTCCTACCCAAAGGCAACATCTGCCATCACTGCAGCCCCTGGGCACCCGTTCAGGGCAGCACCAGACACTGGGAATTCCCAGGGTTTTGCTCTGCCCCATCCCCAAAGCACCAGGAGAGATTCCACGTGCACACACCCACCGCACAGCACAGGACCAGGGGCTGGATCAGACCGTGCTGGGGAGATTCTCCCTTTGACAAATCCCCACCTGCTGTTCCTCTGCACTGATAAATCTGTTCCTAGTCTGGCACTCAAACACTACCAAGAGCAGCTCCCAAAAAACCTCCTTTTCAACCCAGTCCTCTCGGTGTGGGTTGCATGAAGTCACCCCAGACTCCACTGCTACATTTTGGGCACAGGGCAGAAGTTTCATAAGGCAGCAGCACCTCTGTGTGTGAGCCAGAGCTGATCTCACACATGGGATGAAATCATCTGCAGCTCCCAACGACCTCCTGAAATGGGGTTTTATGAAACTGCAGGTAAGTACCAAAAAGTTCAAAATAGAGAAAAAAATCTGATACGCCTATAAATGAAAATATTGCCTATCACTGTTAAATACGTTATTCCATGAGAAATGGGGTCATACTGCATTTAAACATGCGACGATCTCAGGATTTAGTGCCGCGTCCATTGAACCTTTTCATCATCAAAATAATAAAACAGCTTTGAATCAGAGTTGCTCACCTTCATTCTTGTTTGGGCTCTGCTCAGGCTCTCAGGCACAAACAGCTCCACATCCTCGGACACATGAACGGCGCACTCAGGACAAGTTTCCTCATGAAAAACCTGTGAGAAAAAAGAAGCTAAATCACCACAGAGATTCGGTGCTGGGGAACACTGAGGAGTCTCTGGCAGCTGCCACTGGTGTGGGCAACACACTCGTGTTCAGAGCCTGTGGAAAAAGTAGCCAATGTTTGCATTTTGATAAAATACAAGTGAATTTTGTACAACCTATGCCCAGTTTGGCTGCAGTGTAAGCCAGAAGCCATGGCTGAGGTACGAACTCTACTGTCTGCTTGGAATGTGACTTTGGGCACATTTGTAATTCATGTTTAGAATTCAATTATTTATACAGATAACAGAAATGTAAGAGCAAATAAGATACAGAGTGGAAATATTAGTGGTTTCTTATGACAGTAAAAGAAAACAACTTCAAAAATGAAGGCCAATATTATTTCTAGATTTAGAGCTTCAAATGTGTGAAAAACGCACACTCCAAACTAAGTCAATGATAAGCAAATGTTGGAAATGCAATACGTAACATTCTGGACTAATACACATGCAAGACCACACTCTGAATTGGGAATTCTTGTCCTGAAACAAGATTGCCTTTGTATGGTCCCAAGGAAGTTGGAAAACAACATCTCTGACTCCTTTCTGCCGTGGACAACAGAAATCCCAGCCCACAAAAAGGGCCCTGCAGTGACCATCCACACTGTCCTTCTCTTAAACACTTGTAAATCTGGGTGAACAAAACACCCAGTTGGAGGGTTATGTGTTCTCTGTTTCATATTCCAGTCTTGACTCTGGCTTCCCATCATGCCTGCACTGGTAAAGGGGGGAAAATGGGGCTGAAAATTACCAAGCAGGTGTTTAAAAGACATCCGTAAGCAGTTCTGCTATAGTCTAATTAGTGCTCGAATACATACCACAGTGCACAGTCATCATTATTTCCTCTTCATTAGCTGCTGAAATATAATGCCTCTTAAAAAAAAAAAAAAAGTCTAACCTGTTTTCCTTTTTTTTAAATTAAAAAAAACCCCCACAACAAAAATCAAGAGCTTGTTTCTCCCATCACCATAACAAAAGCAGCAGCAATATGATTAATGCATGCCATCTAAACTATGTGCATTGTACATTAAATACCAACGCACCATCTCAGCCCAACGTGCACTCCCAAATTATAAAACACACTTGTCAATAATAACACTTGCACCAAAGAAAATGTTTAGAAAGAAAACAACAGGGGAATAAATCTTTTCTTCTGGCTGTGTCTGTGTAAATGCTGAACCCTGCTCCTGTTCTTTGGAAGGAGAGGGGCCACAAGTCCACCCGAATGGATGCAGATTATTCCAGGCATGGTGTGACCCGGTGGGCAGAGAGCAACAGGAGATCTCTATCTTGCAGTCACTCCTGCGAGAGCAATTGGTGTCAGCTCCACACAGTTTGAAATGAGTTTTGGCTGGTGCTGGCGCTCTCCCTGCCCGAGTGCACAGCTGCAGGATGGAGAAACTGCTCAAACATTGCCATTCCTCTCAGCTCCTCAGATGGACTCGGCGCGTGCTCGCAGCTCAGCCCTGCTGCTCGCAGGATCCCAGCCAGCTCCTGCCCAGCTGATCCCTGTCCAAACTGCAGTGCCAGCAACACAGGGACACCTCGAGAGCCTGCTCTGCCCGGCACCGACACGTGTTCTCAGGAAATTGGACGTGCCTGATGCAGCTCCCCGTGCCAAGGACAAGGATGGCTCCAAGCCTGCGGTCCAGGATTTCTGTGGTGGTGCAGCCTATTTGGTTGTTCAAGTCAAACAAGTGGGGCACAGCCTCTCCGGCTGGCAGCACGTTCCCTGGAGAGGCCTTACAATAATTCGGGAGTTTGGGTGACAGACCAAGGACCCGGCTCCCTTCCCCACGTGCCTGCACAGACTGGACACCCACAAAGAGCATTAAGAGTCACCACAGCATCTCTAAGATAAAACATTCCTTTTTCCACCTCTCAAATTCAATTCTCCATCAAATGCTGAAAGTTCAGACAAACTCCCCAGAGGAAGGAACATTTTATGCCTGCTTGGCCTCCGACAGCAGCCCTTTAATTACAGCACATGGCAGATCTTCAGCGACTCCCTCAGCACTCCCGACCCCCAAACTCAACTCAAAGCTGCTCCGCAGCTCCGCTCTCCGCCTTCTCCAGCGGAGCAGAGAGAGATGCTCCACAAACTGATCCCCGATGAAACCCAACACCACGTCTGCAACGAAGCTTTACTGCAACAACAAATTCTGCTTCTCCTCCAGAGATCTACAGAGATTTGGCCAAATTTTAGGAGAGTTCAAGCTCTGGGGAGAAAGAAAACCCCAAAGTTTCACTGCCACGTTACGGAGCGTTGTGTTCCAAAAGCGCCCCACAAATCCAAGGCAACAATCCCAGGGACAAACGCCGTGGGTAGGGAAAAGCCAGGGAAGCAGCAGCAAATGGGTTAAACAATTTAGCACAGGTTGTTCAATAAATGAGTAGCAGAGCCCAGGTTGGAATCCAGAGATCTCGTCTCAATTTAACATTGCGAGAACCACCTTAATTATTTTGGTTTGTTGTTACAAAGAAAATAGGAAACAGCCTAAATCCCTGTGCAATGCTGAAAAGAGCTTGATGGGATTTTGTTTCTTTTGCTGAGAATACCCAGGACAAAGAGCAAAAGGTTGAAAGTAGATGGGCCACTGAGTTCTCTTGGTTTGCTTTTACAGGTTGCTTTTCCTTATTTTTATTATTAATCAAGAACACTCTGAAGCTTCCTAAGGAAAAGGGTAATGGTGTCACGAAAATTTAACATGTGTTCGAGATGAATTCACTGCAGCTCTATTACCTTCAGCTCAGCTTGTTTTTTACTTTTAAAGACAAGTTTACATCTCAGATTAAAGAATCTATTGAACCACATCCAACAGGAGCTCTGTGCTCTACCTCGAGCCATATTAAAGGAGCTGAGAAGCACAGGAGTTTGATAATGTCTAAATGCACCACGGACGTGCAATTTGATTTCAAATATTGATCACCCTGTACGAAATTAGTCGGGCAAGTGCAAGTTTACAACTGTTGCAGCTCCTTGTTCTTGTTTTTGTCATGAATAAAACTGGCTGAAGCTTAAGTGTGGGGAAGCAATCACGTTCCCCGACCTCAGAAGCGGCATCCAGCCACACAAAGGCTTTTTAAAATCATGCACAAGAGCAGTACATTGGAGTTATGCTGGCTGGTCTCTCGCCTGAGATTTAAAATGATTTTAAAGGCATACTTAAAGAAATATGATTTCAATGGTTTTTTTAATCCAGGCTAACCTCCAGCTTTAAAAAGTCAGAAAAAGAGGGACTATACTTGCTTAATTTGAGCTCCAGATACTTCTGTATTTGATAAGTAAAAATTGCAAAAAGGTTTAAAACAAAGTTTTTCTTCCTGTTTTTCAGATGAAAGGTTGCAGATATTTATATTGCATTCTAATTGCTGATTACTCAACAGACAGAGGTAAATGTCTTTTGCTCCCGAGACTTTTGAAGATGCTATTTTGACATGTCTGTGCAGACCGACACCCACTCAGCACATGAGGATATAACTGTAAAATCAATTAATTCAACAGCTATTTCTGCAGCCTGAAGTGTAATTACCCATGAAATGTTGATGGTTTTCAGGATAGCAGAAATCCATCATTTATGCTTAACCTGGGCTGTTCTTCCCTCCCTCCCTCCAAGGAGCGGTGCTTGGGTGTGCAGACAGAAGGGGTGGATGCAGGTGGGCTGGTCCTCTCCTACTCTGGACCACTTCAAACATTGTTTTATCCCTTAGGAAGGTGTTTTGGAACATGGACACGTCTTCCAAACCCAGACTGAACCGATAACCAGATCCCTACCAGTAAAGATGCTTGTTCCCTAAGAAATGCCTCCTCTTTTCCCATCTTCCCCCTTTCCTCTGTTTCTTGTCCTGCCATGGGATATCGTGTCTGTAGATGAGGAGCTTCCTGAGCAGACCTGCAGGAAAGCCTCTCCTGCCTCCATCCACACATGCTTGCACAGCGTCAGCTCCACCACAGCACCTGCCACACTTCAAGGGCATGCAACGGGGTGGGGGTTTCAAAGGCTCCCTCTGCCCACAACTACAGCAAGGAATTTGCTCCAGTTATGGATGCTGGATATTAACAACAACTCTAAACACAATAATTAGTTCATTTATCTCCAACTTACATAGCCTTTGTATAAAAAAACTATTTTACAGTTGAATAATTTTAATTTTTTTTTGGTCTATGTAAAACAGGCATCATCATCTGTATAATCCTTAGAATCTAATAATGATTCCATCAGTGTAAAATCATTATCCTTAGGCAAGAAGGAAACCAATTCAATTATGATGTTGGTTGAAAAATCGAGGGTGAAAAGTTGTAGTACATATTAAACTTGAGGCTGGAAAAGTTGTAGTACATATTAAAATGGTTACTACAAAATTTGTGCATCCAGGCTAACAAATGCTAATATGTTCTTTTGTTACCTTCTAATTTATATGATTCATGTAAGCCTGCAGCAAGAGAAACTTGTTTTAAAATTCATCTACATTAAAAAATAGCAATGCAATGAATTGTAAAGTTATTAGCATTCATGTCTGGTTGTGTTATTAAGCTGTACACATCAAATCGGGTAGTACAAGTACAGAAATGTCATAATGAAGTAGAACAGCATTTAATCAGAGGAATTTCTAAAGGTCATCAGAGCATCATATAAATTCATCCATGCATGACAGCAATATGAAATAAATAACTGAAAGAACACCATAAGAATAAACTTCAATCTTGCAGCTTTGTTTCCAATGGCAGAAGAATTAGCTGAGCTTCATGCTGAGAGAACAGCTAACAAAAAATACTGAATTCTGTAGCTTTAATTAATGAAAGACTAATACGAGACAGATAAGGAGTTCTACACAAGGGAGCTAACGAGGTGTGCTCACTGATAGCTTCCCACAGCAGCTGATCTCATACGTCTCCCTACAACTGAGAAGTGCTCAGCTCACTTTTTTCTTCCTCATTAGCCAGATGAGCCCTAAATGATTCCCTTTAAATAACCCACAATTTGTTAATATTTTTGCACTCATAACAACACTTTAGGACGTATATTATAGGCCTGATACTTGGCAGCTCCAAGCACTGGAGCTCTTTTAGCATTTCACGTCAGTGGAATCAGCCTGTTTTCCTTGCCAGGTGCTCTGAAGCTCCGGCAGGGTCGGAGCAGGTGTCCTGGTCACCCAGAGCCAGGCTCTGGTACCTGTAACCATGTTCAGCAGCACCCTGGTCTGCACAAACCCTAATTGATTTCCCTGGGAGCTTTCCCACAACAAAGTCCAGCTCTCAGTGATGAAAGGCAGCAGGATCCGGCTCGGAAGGTGCACTCCCACAGTCCGGGCAGGTGATGCAGTGCAGTGGCACACGGGGGCAATCAGACAGGCTAAATAACTAATTCATCAAAGACTCTTTCTGAAGCCCTGCATGTATCAGTGGCTTTCACCTAATTAGTTGGCTTGGGGAGAAAAAGAAACCCAGTGTTTGGAGCTGGTCTCCAGCCCCGGGCACCGCTGGTGCCAGAGGGACGCGGCGGGCGAGGAGCCCTCCTTCCCTTCTCAGAGCGGGACCAGGAGCCCTGCACAGGGGACCTCATCCTTTATTCTGTTTGAACAGCATCCCTGGTACTTTTTAATGATAAGGATTGGGGGTTTTGTCAGGTTAGTTCTTCATTAGGATCCAAGGAAATCCTGTTCCTCCTGCCGCAATAACACTCTCTGTGCTGGCGAGAAGAGAAAGCAGATGAAGCATTTTCTACTTCCATGAATTTCAGCTGGCCAAACCTCCAAGCTCTGAGGAGCCTGGAAAATGGACCTCTCAGCTTTCCCAGCCTAATTGCAAATGGGAATTCCCTACAAAGCAGCCACTGCTCTCCTGTTGGACCTGCAGGTCCTCCGAGTTCACGTGCATGCCAGTCCCTGTGTTGCCCCTTTCCCTTGGAAAGGAGCACTGTAGGCATGGAGGACCCTTGGGATGTGGCACTAGAGCAGAGGAAAAAGTACAGAGACTACAGATCTCTACAGTGACAAACCAGCTGGATTATCTGTGTGATTTTGTGCATCACCAAGAGGAAAAAAGAACATGCTATTCTACATTTCTAACTAATTTGGAGAATCTACCACTGTCCCCGCAGGGAAGTGCTTGTTTGTTCCTCAAATCACACAGAATTAGGTTTTTCAGCCCAGTTCCCAGCGCTGGCTCCTCCCCAGTACCTGTGCTGGTGTCCTCAGCACAGGGCAGAGGGATCTGGACCGACAGCCTCAGACTTCAATTCCCTCTACCAGAACAATTCCTACATTGGGGACCAACACCAAAATATCACACACTGGGTCATGATACTAAAATCTTAATCTGTACATTATCCATCTGCTAAGACAGGACAAGACACACACACAAAGGGGACGTGACATTATCACTTTCCACCTGCTCATTTCACATACCACATCAAGAGAACAATTTATTTTCCTTTTTTTCTTTTAATTCTAATAAATTACTGCAAAAAGCAATAGACAAGTCCAGAGGCTGGGTATAGTCTCATGCATCATTTTCTTATTTATTTTTTTAAAAAATTCATTACTGTTGGCACTAAATGAAAGAATTTATAACCACACTCAGGTTTCCTGAGAAATCATCCTAGCAGCATGTTTACTGAATCAGCAGGAAAAATGAATACACAAAATGAAATCAGAAGAGGAAAGCAGGATCTAAATGAAAGCCAGAGGAGCTGAAAAGAACCGTGAGATTATAATCTTAAATTAAAACCGCAGTGAGGGCAATATAAAAGATATTCTAATCACTACATCCAGTTAAATGAGGTAAATCACTAAAGCATGTTAAGTGCCTTAACTATTATAATAATTAAGAATCAAACAGAAATCAAGCGTCTTGGAAAGACTGATGGTGCACATTAGTGCACAGGGAATGCTGTTTCCTGTTGGAACGCAGAGGCAGAGCGGAAAACACGGGAGATTTCCTGGCACCTCCTGCCAGCAGGGGCCCTGCGTGGAAATGCCCAGTGGGAAACGGGGTGTTCCACAGTGCCAGTGATGTCCTGCCCCAGAGGGGACAGCACCCTGTGCCCGTGTCCTGCTCCTGCACGGGGGGAGCAGCAGCATCCCACCTGCAGAGCCACAGCATCTGCCACCCCCTCTGCCACCCCCCGAGGGATGAACCACCAGGAATCTGATGGGAAGCTCCATGGAAGTGCCACTTAAACCTCCACGCTACAGCAAACAAACTGCGCTCTGTGCGCTTCACGGTCGCGCTGCAGCTCCAGAGCATGAAGGAGAACCCACCTAGAGTGGGTTGGGTTGGAAGGGACCTTTAAAGGTCATCTCATCCAACCCCCCTGCCATGGGCAGGGACACCTTCAGCCACATCAGGTGTCCTGTCCAGCCTGATTTGCAGTGTTTCCAGGGATGGTGCATTTACCACCACTCTGGGGAACTTGTTCCAGCTCCTCACAACCCTCACTGCAAACAAATTCTCCCTCACGCTGAGTCTGGATCAACTCTCTTTTCATTAAAACCTTTCCCCCTTGTCCTGTTGACATAATTTCCTCCAGTGTAGACCAACACCCTCAGCGACAGCATGACCGAACCCTTCCACAAGGATGGAGATCATTGTCCCAATCCACTCAGCACACGTTTAACATCCTGGCCCCAGCACAGGGGATGAATTTCAGCACAGCCATCCAGGAAAGAATCTGCTGCTCATGTACAGCTCCTCATTAAATTACAGACAGTCATCTTCCTATTCTAAATCCCTCTGGGGCCGTGCATGGGTGATAGATATTTTAATTAGCAAAATTAGCAACCAAGAAATACAATTTAGACACAAGATTTATCTGCAAATGGTAATTCCCCAACTTTTCTGCAATAGCTGGGGCTGAATACAAAATGGACACACTGAATACACACAAACTTCATTGATGACTCCTCTACTTCCAAAGAGGTTTCAGTAAATCTATTTTTTTAGTGTCAGAGCTTATACGGGACCCATTCTCACTAAATCCCACCTAACTGTGGCTTCCCTGCCTACAGAAAGCGATGCTAAACATTGCACGAGAGAGAAATTCAGTCAACTCCAAAACTGGAGTCAAAAGTGAGCTTTGTCTAGACAAAATGTGCTCCAATTTGAGAAGAACAGCTCCAGACAGAACGTGGGGAGGGAAACTGGTCCTGCTGGAGTCCTCTGCCACGTGAAGAGCCCCTGCAGGGCAGTGGGAGAGGTGCTGAGCACAGCCAGGGAGGGGCTGCTGGCACTGGGTTTCCTCCTTGTTTCACTAATGCTTTAGCTTTGATCATTGTAAATAATCCAGATAGTCAGTTTAGTCACATTGCCCTGCACTTCAGGGAGAAGGAATAGCACTGGAAGGACCAAGACATACTGAATTTTATGGGCATGTAAGGAGCTTTTTTTAACAGTTCTCCCTCTGCTTTCCCTTTGTACATCCCTTTTGCTTGGCAAAAGTTGGCATGTGAAAAACACGCAAAGAGAAAACAAAAATGAAGCAGAGCAACACGATTTTTGTTCCTGTTCTTCCTTGTATTTGTTTTCCCTGTAAGAAAAACACATTGAAGTGCTCAGTGTGGGATTTCATGTGTGGCAGTTTCATCTCAGGAAAGTAATCCCTCCTACACCACTCTGCATGGAAGGGAAGGGCATACAGCAGTAATGTAGGTTTTTCCTTCCTACACCTTCTTTATTGTTGGCAAGTAAATACAATTGCACACTGAGCACAACAATACACGCTAAAACTATAAAATATCTGCAGTATATCTAAGTCTGTTTGAGAACTGTCAGGCTTCCAGTCAGGTGAAGAAGAAGAAAAGAGAAAACTGCCAGGGAAGGAGGGGGTCCTGGGCTCTTTGGGCAGCAGGGAAGAGCTCAGAGAGGAACGGGAGCAATCTGCAGCCTGCAAAGGCCAGGCCAGCACTCACCAGGACCAAAAGTTTTATTAGGAGACTCTAACACTCTGCAATTCCATTTGCAATACCACTTTTAAGAAGCTCATCTTCACCAACTCCAGCTCATAATCACTTTTTTGGGGGGGTCTTGAACCATAGAACTATTAAAATTCCACAGTGTTAGACTCAGTGTAGGTATTGCATTGGCAAGACCGACCCTTGAATTCTTCCTGCTCCCATCCAGGTGCTGAGAGATCCTGGCAGCTCTCGGCTCTCTCATAGATCACATTACCCCCAAAATGCTGACTCCAAACTGCTGGCACTGTCCCCCAGCACCCCCAAAGCCATCGCTCCCAGCCCAGCCAGTGATGCTGAGCCCTGTCCCACCACCACGGTTTGTAGTTTCTTGGCCACTGCACAAAAGGCAGATTAAAAAGGCTGTTCAGCACATCCAAGGGCACAGCCCAGGTGAGCACAAACATGAACCCCCTCAGATGGTGTGGAGATCCATCCTTCAGACACACACACTCCAGGAGGAAGGGGTTTAACTAAGGCCTGCCAGCTCAAACCAGTGAGCCCCAGTGCCCACGGGGGATGGATGGATGGATGGATGGATTGACACCTTTGCAAACATGTGCTGCTCTCAGCTGTTGATTTCAGACCGGGCTCATGCCAAGCTAAGTCCCACTCAGGAGATTTGCACTGTGATGCTGTGTTAAAAAAAACCCTAAAACTTAAAGGCAAAAAGCAACAACAGGGCACCAACATTAATCCAACAAGGCTCACTAGAGCAACCCCTTCAAAACTGATACTTTGACCCACAATCCAGTTTAAAATTTCTCACTTTTAACACAAAAAAAATTGCAAAGTACATTGGAAAACAATCCAAGAGCCCCAGAGACAGCCTGGTTTGTGCCACAGCACGACCGAGACTCAACACTGGTAGGACTTTTTTTGTTTATAGGGTACTTGCTGCTCCTCCACTTGGCCAAAGTGATGCTCCAGTCCCTCCTGCCCTTCCAGAGCCCCTGAGCACTGCAGCAGGTGAGGTTACCCCCGATGGGACCCCTCTCCTAACCCACCCCTTCCATTCTCTGTGCCATGTAAACCTTCAAACGCTCAACCCCAGAGACTTCTCCAGCCTCCCAGGCCTTTCAAACATTTCCTCACTCAAGAGCCTCCACTTATCTGTGAGAATATTTCACCTTTCACCACATAAAGCTCCGATTTTTCCCCGTTTGAACTTCAGTCTGCTTTATTTTATCTTTTAATACATCTCGGTGTCTTTTTACAGTTCCTGGTTACATTATTATGCATTTGAGCAGGTCTCCCCCAAGGAATGACCTTATCTATGGGTATTAAAGCCTGACAGCTTTCAGCTGTTCTCTTACTGCTGGATTTGTTCTTTGGGCTGGGGAAGGGCACGTTCAGTGGGAAACCAGTATATATCTGCTGAGATGCCCCTGCCCAGATTTAATCCTGTTCACAGGCTCTGACTGGAAAGTCTTGGCTGATCTGATGGCTCTGTCTTTTCTTTCCCCAGATTAGCTCAACAAAGGAAAACTTGCATCTCCAGCAGTATTTTGGGGGTCTGGCATTTTGGAAAATGAGGATTGCTTCCCCAAAAGCAGAACAGAGGATTCGCTCTGCATGTGTGGTTACCCTCCCAGGTCAGACACACTGACCAGCCCCTTCAAACACAGATGCCAACAGTGACAAGGCAGTACCTGGCCCCCAAATGTTCTTCCATTAGGAGTTAAATTACAAAATGTTATTTTACATTTAGTTTTTCAGCTCCTTATTAATGGAATTCTAGACTCCTGATTATATATTCTGCTTTTTAAGCACCTTAAAT
Source organism: Grallaria varia (assembly GCA_013396735.1). Classification (NCBI taxonomy): domain Eukaryota; kingdom Metazoa; phylum Chordata; class Aves; order Passeriformes; family Formicariidae; genus Grallaria; species Grallaria varia. Next base: position 865,987 of record VWZG01005582.1, on the reverse strand, counting down.
TGCGATCCTGAGCACTGCCTGGTGACAGTAACTTCTGTAGGGTTCCTGTATACAGCACTGCTCTTCCCATTAAATTTCCAATAAAGTATTTCCATTTTTACCTCTGAAATCCCAGAAATGGCACTGGAGAAACCCAACGTTTAACTCTGGAATTTAATACACACTATTTCGCGCAGCATGAAAGCATTTTAAAATTGCTCCAGTGCAGGTTGTGGTTCACTCTTGTACTTGGTGAGCTTAGTATGTCCATGGCAACTGATGAATATTCCTGCTATAAATAACAAACCCCTTTGGCAAAGTCCGAGATGTAAATATTAAATCCAGCACAAAGGCAATTTTCTGTTCCTTTTTTCGCTCCCTTCTGAGGCAGGACCATATACTTGCCTGCTGGGGGGTTATTTCCAATTAGATCCCGATATTGCAGAAAGCCCCAATTTTGACTGATGTTGTTTTCAACACCAATCACCCATCTGGGCCAGGGATGCTGGGCTGGCTCCCAGAACCAGGAGTGCTCCTCAGCCCCAGCCCTGAGGTGGCACAAACAGCACAGACGTTGGAGAACCATCCAAATTTGTGCCAAATTGTGGCTTTGTTTTCAGGAACTTCGGGGCAGAGTCTCACCTGCAGTAGCCTACATGCAGCTGGGTCACTGTTTGTCACGTGCACATTTGGCTTGAGGGGCTGCAGGAGGAGTTAATAACCTTCCCAACAGATGGTACCACGGCGAGCCCGTTTGGGAACACACTTCTGCAGAGGCAGTGCCAGGACCTGGACACATGGGCAGGGGCACTGAGAGCAGTTACAATGCCCAGTGCTTTGGGAAGTCACGTTCTATCGAATCTCCACTTATTTCCCTGCTCCCCACCTTGGCTGCTTTCCCACTCCTGGCAAGGGACAGGGCTGTCCCTGCTGCCTGTCCATGGATGCTGGCACTGAGCGTGGCACGAGCTCTCCATGCCCGGGCTGTGCCGAGCAGGGCACGGTGGCAGCGTGCCATGGTCCTCCCCACGAGCCCGGTGATGGCTCAGAGGGGCACGGACAGTGAGCAGCCCTGCCACCTCCCTGGTGTTGTCCCTTGCCCAGCACTGGCAGGGGTGCTAATTACTCCTGAACTGCCATGTGCTGTGAGGAACTCAGCTGAAGTGCAGCAACACTGCACCTTGGCTGCCCTCTGCCCTCTGGCATCCCTCAGTCACACCAGCCTCAACCACAGAATGGCAATTTGTCCTAAGGAGGGGTCAAAAGCATCTTCCCAAATACCCTCAGGGTCATTCTGCACCCCCTGTCCACGAGGCTGGCTTGTCCTCCCCCTGGAGGCTCTGCAGAGGTGCCCTATAGACCCTCCATGGCACATGGCACGGGAGCCTAAACCCATGCCCAGGGCAGACCTGAGCTGTAACCACAGCAAACACATCCTCATTCCTGACCCTGCTTTTCCCAAGCATCCGCTCTGCACAGCACTCGAGAGGGGATCCACACATTGTGTCCCACCCTTCCCACCCCCGGCTCCACCAAAACCCCAGTAACTCACTGGGACACTGCAGCCCCACAGCTCTGCCCACTAAGCCCTGCCCAGACACCAGCCAGCTCCTGCTGCTGTTGTGATGCTTGGAATTACTTCAGTTGCTCGAGAATAAAGTACTTATTCAAAGGCACATTGAAATATGCTTTGACGCAGCATTAGAAAAATCAAGGTTGAAACCACTTCGTTTTGAAGAGAAATAGTAGCGCCAGCCCAGCCCTCCCCTCCGCCCAGGAATCTGCTTTTAGCCATATTATCTACACCTCCTGGTGCAGGCACGGTGGCCTGAGTTGAAGGGGACAGCTCTCGACATTCCAGGGTGTGGGTAAACAAGGTAAACAGGAGTGTGGGTGAAATAAATGGGAATGTCGGAGAATTGCTGCTCAGACACAGAGTGCTAAACCCTCCGGCGCCGAGCACTACAATTCTTTGTCATAAACACATCAATTACAGTGCTTATAGCAAAGCTCTCCATAGATTATACTATTAATATCAAACTGGCAGCTGTCATGCAGCAATGTCACAGCTTCCAAGCCTGCCACAAAAACACGGGGGTTGATTCTGCAACACTCAGGTCTGTGCTCAGGCAAACCATTGATTACAGTCGAGGAAACTGCTCAGCTACAAAATAAAGACCCCACAATCAGTGCCAAAACCATGCTTGTAACACAATTTAAGTACATTATTCTCAAGCAACTTAACTAATTCTTAACATCATAATAACAAGTAATTAAATTGTAAAGCAACTATGGATTTCTCAGTGTGGGTAATATAACATGTACAACAGCAGAATTGCTGTGAAGTTCACTGGACCCATCCAGGGAGGCAAAGCTGCTTTCAAGGGATGGATCAAAAAAAAACAAAACAAAAACACAAAACAACAACAACAAAACCAAACCAAACCAAAAAACCAAAAACAGAACACACCACAACAGGGTGTTTTTTTTTCACAAAGGTAATTGGATGGACAGGGAAAATATAGTCTTTTCTTGCAACAATTCCTCCATAAACTGCCTCAGCAAAATGGATGGGATAGTTCAGGAATCCAGACTCTGTTCTGCGTCACTGAGGGTTACAAGCTCTGGGATATGGCTTGGACAGCTGGCGCTGGGAAATCAAATACAAACACAGATACTGGGGTGGAGAACAGGTGGAAGTTTTCACCCTAGAAAAGGGAGCAGCAACTAAAGCTCATCATGCAAAATATATACACGAAAATCATTTTAATTTGCACACTTGGGTGGCAGCCACTTTCTTACATAGCCTAAACAGGGATAAAAACATTTAACATCAATTTAATTTCTCCTAGGATTTTTCACTAGAATAAATTATTCCCATTGAAAAATCTGCATGTGGGAACCTACTGACTGCCAAAAGTTGAAAAGACCTTTTCTTCAGCTTCTTCTCCAAGGTAAATCCTCACAGGAATGGAGCACTGTGAGAAAAGAAAACCCTGAACTGAAATTTCCCCCAGGAAAAGCTCCTGCAGGGCCACTCTCACCAAGAGGTGCCGTGTTGCAGGCGAGGTAAAGCTGAACAATAAATGGAGTATTTCCATGGTTCTCCTACCGAGAGTGGAAGACTGGAGGTGTTCCACAGCAGAGCCAAGGAAAACACGAGATCTGTTCGTTAATTACAATTACATGCCATAAATCTAAAGAGAACTCGTGCTCTGCATGCACAGGCAGCTGTAGGCTCAAGGTGAGCATGTGCTTTCTACAAAGGCTTAAATTCTGCTGCACTCAACTAAACTGCAACGCTTAAATCCTCCTCTGAATCTTGCCCTGGGCCATTTGAAATGCGTAAACAGATGCAGAATGAGTCTTTCCACAGTGGAAAGGCCTCTCAAGAGCCTATCCACCTTCCAAACAGCTTTGCATTTTGTTTACTGAGCTTTACTGTCCCTGCTTCCCAAGTGCCTCCTTTTCAAATCTCTGTTGCTTCCTCTACTGTTGCTAATTTTACCTGTTTGGGCTATTTTAAGTTTCTTTCCACCTGCAACTGTCTTTGAATTCTCTGTTAATGCCAAAATGTTCCCATCATCACCCTGCAGACATTCCCAAATCGGATATTTCCATCCTGCCATATCCATGCTTCCTTCTCTCCCCACCAGGACCCATTTCCATCTGCTGGGCTCTGGGGAGCACCAAGGACTCTGCTAAGTTATTTCACAAGCCTGCTTTTATCTCCAAGTTTCTGAGACTGTTAGAAAGTCTTCCAGAGAAAAGAGGTTTTACTGCCACAGACACTACAGAAAATCAATTTATTTTTGTCCTTATCTACAGCCTTATCTGCAAGAAAATACCAGTCCAATATTTCAATATACTGCTGCCAGTTCTCATTGCCTGGATTCAACACTCCCATTTTTCCCTAAATTGCCAGGCTTCAAATATTTTATTGCCAATTTTGAAAATGGAGAGCTCATGCTGTTTAAAAAAAGGTCACCAGTGCAGCCCTAGGGGCAATCATGGCTTTATCAACTGAAGCAAAACAAGACGGAGAAATTCCCACCATCCGGAGCACCCACGGCAGAGACCTCATCCCCCTATCCATCAGTTTATAATTGATTTTCTTCCCTAAATTACAAGACCAAGAAGGAATCTGAAAAGGCAAGAGGTGACTGGGAGTCAGAACCAGACCTGGTGGCCCTGACCCAGGTTGCTGTCCCAGCCTCAGTCCCACCAGTACTCCAGATCCAGGAGCCCTCAACTCACCCACAAGGGCACCCTCCTCCCTGTCCTCCAAAGGAGTAGAAGCACAGAGGAGACAACCAGGCCCTCCCAGGACTGAAAATTCCTTTTTCTAGCCATTTTTGTTCAGAATAAATCCATGTGTGCCCAGTGGAGGAACACTAATCCCAGCACTGGCTTTGTAAGAGGCAGAACCTGACGGGGAAGGATGACCTGGGAGTGGACACAGCTGTCATCAACCACCATGGCTGCAAATAACCCACCCCAATACCCTAATCCATACCAATACCCTAACCCACACCAACAACAGCCCTCAAAAACACTCCGACCCGTGGGATGTGCCAATTCCCCAAGCTGGGTGTGAACTCCCCAGCCCAGCGCTCAGGAAAGGTGCTGTTTTGCTCTAAATGTTGATCTAATCACAGCTGCTCTCTCTGATTACTGCAGTTTGTTTCTGTTTACATGATATTTACATATAGGATATTAAGCATTTGAACCCAATTAAAAGCTGCATCATTCACTGGGTAACTCACAGGCACTGACCAAGCTGCTCCACTTGGGAGCTGGCAGAGCACTGAAGGACGGCAGGGTTAGATGGGATATCAGGAGAAGATTCTTCCCTGGGAGGGTGGGCAAGCCCAGGCACAGGGTGCCCAGAGAAGCTGTGGCTGCCCCTGGATCCCTGGGAGTGTCCAAGGCCAGGTTGGACGGGGCTTGGAGCACCCTGGGCTGGTGGAAGGTGTCCCTGCTCGTGGCAGGGGGTGGCACAAGGTGATCTTTAAAGTCCCTGCTGACCCAATCCATTCTATGATGATTTCAAGACCATGACTATTTGCCACAACAATTCTGCTCTCCATCCAGCTGGGGAAGGGACTGACAGCACAACACCTCTCCCAGCACAACACTCATCCATTGCTTTGTGTTTCCAAATGTACAACAGCGTTTTCCAATCTCTGCGCTGCCGATTCTGAAACTGTTTGACACCCCATAAATTCCATAATGCGCCAAAGGAAAGGCCTCCAAACCACCATCCTTTAGGATGATACGCATTTAATTCCATGCAGTAAAGCTGCTGGCAGTTCCCACAGTGCCTTTCCCAGGAGAGAGCTCGGTGACACTGGGACAGCGTGGCTTTCCCACGGCACGAGCTGGGAGATGGGTCAGGGCTGAGCTCACACAAACACAAACTCTGTCAGGGCAGCGGAGCTGCAGCTGCTCATGCTGAGCCTGAACCAGCCCCGGACAGGCTGCCCTGCACAATAAAGCAAAGTCAGAAAGGTCTGAGGCAAATGGCCAAGCCAGGCTTTTGTTTTGTGCCTGAGTGAATTTAACATGCTGACAACCCACAGTGCCTTCTGAGCTCAGGCTGACAACCTGCTCACTGCCCTGTCTGGAGCAGGGAGAGAACCTTGAGGACAAGAGATATTTGGACCTCTCATCTTTAAAACCTGACGGGTGCTCCTGTTTGCCGTTCCCCTGCATGCCCTGCTATCATTTCCAGCTGTCTCCTCACCATCAGTGGTCTCTGCGTGGTGATGATGTGGGGTTTCTGTTCCTCCACGAAAGAGAAGCTGCAAAGCCCATGCATTGTGCCAGGACACTCCAGCCCCATGGACTCAGAAGACCCTAAAGCCTCCCACAGCCAGGATCTACACAGGTGACAGATCCTCTGTCCAGATCTCGTCCAAGTTCCAGCCTTGCCATAGAAACAACACAGCAGGAAGGACAGAGGACCACAGGATGTCCAAGCGTGTCAGCTTTCTGGTACAGGCATCAGGAGCAGCACAGAGCTGGTGCCTGGACTGCCAGGCCAAGAACAAACAGGGCTGTTGATGTTAGAAAGGGAAAAAATAAAAATTCCAGACCCTGATGTATGAATGCAAACAAAACAAAGCCCAAAATCCGTACCCTCTTCCTTCTCCAGCATAGCCACCTCACATGCTTTTCCTCTGACAAACCTCTCCTTCCAGCACACTTTTATACCTTTCAGGCCTAACCTGCAGTCAAAATTATTCCCATAAATCCACTGAGCTGTAGATTACCGTGCAGTTAAACATCCGTTTGCTGGCTGACGCCTCCCATGTGTCTGAGTATTTAAAGCCACTTCCAAGCACGCTTTGCTATCTCTGCTCAGCACACACAGCCAAGTCCCAACCTGGGCTTTGGGGGGTGGAAGAGTCTAGCACAGAATGAAGCTGAACAGAGAAATACTGTCACCAAAGAAAGGGGGGGAGGGGGGGAAGGAAGAAAATAAAGAAGCGAAAAGCTGACGAAGAAAAACTGACACTGGAAAAATGCCAGCCCTGTACAGTCAATTTTCAAGCTGGCAGTAGAAATGCCATTAAGTGCAAAAGGAAGAGGGTCTCTGATGACAGATGTATGCACAGGCTTACAGAGAGTTGATTAAAAAATAAATAACAATAAAAAAGTCACATTTTTCTCTTGTTAGTGTTAGTAACAATCTATTGCAATTCACAGGCACGGCTGAGCACAGTTTACAGCCTGCAGCCAAAGAGAGCCGGCTCTTCACCAGATCAGAAAACACATGTAAAACTATTCAGCCCAAAACACCTGGATTTTTTCCAACCTGAGCTTTTTTCCAGGGGCAAATCCCCCAATTAGCACCAAACCCAAAGAAAACTTTTTGCAGGAGTGGGTCCAGCTTTGGGAATTTCGGTCGCTCTGGGCAGTGCCAGGGCACCACAACGAACATCCCATGGGATGCATCACCCTCTTCCCAGTTCTGTCCATGGCAACTTCCCAGTGATGGATCCATTGGCACTGGAGAGTCCTAAAGGAGCCCCTAAGCTTGTGCTTCCCTGTGGAAGGTGTCCCTGCCCATGGCACGGGATTGGAGCTGGATTTAGATCTTTAAGGTCCCTTCCAACCCCAAAGCATCCTATGAAAATCCTCTGAAAAAAGCAGACCTCGTTCATTTTGCCACACAGTTGGCAAAAAAATTCCTTATTTATCTATAATTCTATGCAGCTGTACCTTTAAAAATTTCTTGCTACAGAAAGATGAACTGTTGTCGAGAAGTCCATTCAAATAAATTCCAAATTAGGGTCTTTTCCTGATGATTATGATACTTAACCTTTTCACAAAAATACCTGTATGAACTAAGATCTTCAGTTTTTAAAACCAATATGGACTCATTAAATTATTTCAAACAAATGGGACTTGAAAATTAAGCTTTTAAATTCTAGATATATAAAAGAATTTAGCAGTTGAAGGTTGTAGATAGTCACCTAGTATGGCTTTCATTCTGAGTGCTTCTGTCAGTATTTAAACATCTATGAAAACTGGCTCGCTGCCACATTTTAGAAATAATAATATGCAGCAAGATCTTTAAATGAGTTTAGATACCCAATTCCCATACATTCTGTCCACGGCTCCTAAATCATTGTGTGGTTGTGAAAGGTTTATTTTCCAGCTAAACAGTATCAGTTCTCTGAAAACCATAAATGCAACAACCGCCTGCCATGGTAAATTAACCCACCAGCCCAGCCAGTGCCCAGCCCATGATGAAGTTCCCGGGATTAACAAGCTCCTCTGTTTCTCTAAGCTGACTGTACCGATGCTTTAGCCCAATGCAAATGAAGAAAAATGTGCTGGCCCGAGTGTATTTCACTGGGGCAGGAGCCTGGGTTTGTCATGGGCAGAGGACACGGGCAATCCCTCACTGCAGCTCAGCAGAGACTCCCCAGGACTGTGCTGGGGAGCTCTAACAACGCCATCAGTGGGGTCCAGCCACCAGAGAGGGGGAAACTTCTTCCGAGAGGCAAAGCAAAAGGCATCACTGGTGCCTAATGTCAGCTTTGGCAAAAGGCAGAGGAGAGATGGGTGATGCTCTTCCCATTTGGCAGCAGCCTGGAGCTGGCAGCTCCTCCCAGCAAAGCCCAGCCTGCACAGGGGGAGACCAGAGTGGCTGCACAGCCTGGGGCGGAAGGAGTCGAGAGCACACGTTAAATAATCCAAAGCAGCCTGGTAATAACGTGCTAAAAATAACTGAGTAAGCACATTGCTTATAAAACTCCAAACTCCCTGCCAAGCCTTGCCAGAGGAGGACATGCACTCCTCCCCCTTCCCAGGCATCTAAATAGATATTGCAGAGGATTTAAAAAAAACCCAAATGCACAGGTGACACATAAATTTCCATGTAGGAAGAGAAAGAAATAAACCCCCTGTAGACGTCCCTGGTTTTCTCCAAAGCAGATGTTGTCGACCACTGCGAGGGAAAGGAGGTCTTACATGGCCCTGCAATGGCTTTGTTCCTATTCCACTATGTCAATATTATGCCTTGGATTCATTTATTGCACCGGGTATAAAAGCCCAGCTCCTGACCTCAGCAGCAAAGAGTGGCCAGTTTATTCTCACCCTGGTTTCTGCACAGACATTTATAAATGAGAGACATGAGCCTCTCTGCAGACAACTCCTTCTCTGGCTTTGTTTTCCTCTTCATCTAAGATAAAAGACATTCTTGATAAAATGTATTTGTACAGGTTTTGTCAACAGAGAGCTATAGTTAGAGCTGGCTGGGCGACAAGAAACTGGGCTCTTCAAAACTCCCTTGTGTTTTAATGACTGCTGGGATTCTGGGGGAGGATGGAAAGGGCCAGAGGAGCCCCAGCACGGCGGGCAGGGGAAGGCAGAGGTTTGTGTCCCCAGCCTGAAGAGAAGCACACGGAGCTCCACAACAACCCTCCCTCTGCTGGGGAATGGGGTCCTGCACTTGGGTCACAACAACCCCATGCAGTGCTACAGGCTGGGGGAAGAAGCTGGAAAGCTGCTCAGGGAAAAGGACCTGGCTTGACAGACTCTCCTCTCCACCCACAACCTTCTTAAAAAGGATTTTGACTCTTACAATGTGGCTCCTGAACCTCCCTTTATCTTCCTCTTTTCCCTACGAATTTTATCCAAGCGCTTCAGAGCAGCTGTGGCTGCAACAGTGACCCCAAAACACAAACAAATAGTCAGCTCAATGAACTGGTAGAGGAGCTGACAAGCACAGGTCCCAAGGGGGAAGAGAGTCTCATCCCATTATCCAGGTAGTGCAGGGGCAAAGCCAAAGCTTTTATATCAATATTCAGCGTGGAAGTGACTTCAAGTACAATTCAGGCAACACAGAATTAAAGAGAAAGCATTAAAAAGAAAGAAAGGAAAAAAAAGAAAGCTTTGGTTCTGGGAAAGAGAAAGATCTTAAACCAAGAGACAGTTAGTTACTGTCCATTCCAGGAACATCTCAAACCTGCCCAGAGGCAAAACAAACAAACCCAATTCTTTGCTGGCATTTGGGACACTTTAATGCTACTTGCCCTGGGTACTTAATTTAATATAAAACAAATCACCCTCGAGCAACAAACAGAAAATTTCCTAGTAAACAAGACAGCTCTAATTATTTAACAGTGGAATCCAGAATAATTAAGCCACGGTATTCAGAGTAGCTAAAAGCTAATTATATAATCAAGTATCCAAAATATCCCAGCTATCTTTTGAAAACCAGAAAGAAAACCAGGTTGTTTAATTTCAAGGCCGGGAGAGGAGCTGGCATCTCCAAGGACGAGCCTTCAAGGTGACGCACCTTCGCCTTTCCCGGTGGCTGGCTGGGACTTGGACTCCGTCCCTGGAGGCACCGGCTGCCCGTCCGAGCAGCTGGTCTCCCTGCAGGCGTGTTCCTGGCAGCTGGGAGGACTCTGCTCCCCATTCCCTGCCCTCGCCCTCTCCTTGGGATGCTGCCAGCCCTGGCTCCCCACCCCACGCCAGCAGCTCCCTCCCCTGCCCGCTGCTGGCGTGGGCTCCAGGCGCAGACACGGAGGGCTCGGCATTGCCGAAGCCATCCCTGCACAGGGCTGTAGGAACCTACAGCGGGTGGGGATGGAGCAGGTGGCACCGGCAGGGACAGCAGAGCCTTGGGACACCTGGGAAGGCTGGTGACCCATCTGCGTGGCACAGAGCCTGGAGGCAGAGTCTGCCATCAGGCAATCCTGGCAGCTCAAGAGAACTGCCAGGAACACGTCTGCATGCCAGGAAAGATCGAACCCGGGATGAAGGAGCCATGTCCCTGGACACAGGGACACGTGACACATAAAGCTGGAACCGAGGGCTGGTTTGGGACACTGAGCTCCACCCTGAGGGTGTCACTGCCCTGCCACAGGATGTCCTGTGCTCTTGAGACCAGGGCAGGCAGAGCAGTGGGGGAGATGCTTCGCTCCCACAGAGGGCTGGGATTTACCTGCACATCAGCCAGGCTCAGGTGCCTGAATCTCCGAGAGGATCCGGGACTCTGTTCCTCAACTACCACAACAACTCCCTCCACCACCTCTGATTTGAATTTCTGCAGCAATCCCGACTCTGATCAGCTAATGCCACCGGTTTAGTGTTAATGTCACTCCTGGGACATCCTGAGAGCAGCAGGGGCGGATGGCAGGGCTCCCCAAAACAGTCACCGGGGGCAAAGCAGCTGCTGCTGCTGAGCACATCTGGCTCCGCATCTCCCCCTCCTGCTGCCCATCAGCAGCCACCACAGCAGCTTTGCAGATGTTTTTAGATACCTGGGCCTGGTGCCAAATCCACGGACTGACCTTTGAACAGGAGCTATTTTTCCGTGACCATGCACAGAGCAGCAGCCACTGCTGAAACCATCAGTCTCTGAAATGATGATTCAGTCTCTGTTTCCCTTCAGACTTCATCATTACAAGGTCATCAAGCACAGCGTGGCTTAAAACACACATAAAGCAGCCACCAGAGTTCTTAGGAATATCAAGCAGTTTCACTGTCTTTCTGCAACGCTTCAGTCTGCCTGCTGATTAACTCTTGCTTTGTATTTAAAATTCCACTTGCCAAAAGAATGTTTGAGGGGGTGTGTGAAAGCTGAACGACATGACTGCAATTACAGCCAAAAGGATGCTGCACAGGTATAACAGGATGGCTGCAGAAAGACCAAGGGGTGAAATTAAATACCTGAGAGAAGCATTTTTTTAAAAAAATGAATGAAACCCCCAAATTACGAGGGTTTTAGCTAAAAGCTTCTTGATGTCTTTACATTTTCCTCCTGGCTTTAGATTACCTTGTTCAGGTTTCAGCCTATTAGGAACACTAGAAACATGCCAAAAAATAATAGGCAGTTCCTCAGCTGATCACAGGGGGCAGGGACCACGGGCAGTAAGAAGGGTATCACATGGCTCACATTTACATTACGGGAATTGGCAGCACAACCCTCTGGCATATTCCACAGGCTGCCCTGTCTGAAGGGAGGTCCCCACTTCCCCCCTGTTTGCTTCCACTGGTATCTACACTTTGACCAAATCCATGGACTTTCTGCCCAGTGCCATCCCTTCTTCCCTCTCCTCTCTTTCAAGCTCTTGCTTTAGATCACTGCATCCTCCTTCCGCCAACCCTCTGGGCTTTCCACCTCCCCTTGCAGGAACACGTGCCAAGAAGAGTAGCCAAAATACTTTTTGTTCTTCCCTTGAAACTGAGACCTTTCTGAGCTGGTTTTAAGCTGTATTCTTGAGGCACAGCACAGCCAAGCCTGGTGGAGGGCCTGATCCTATGTGTCTATTGCTTCTCCTATTCCTGCCCAGCATCCACCTCCACCCCGGACTGGGACCACACCTGCCCCCTGCAATGCATTGCAAGGACATGGCTCTGCCCCTCTTGGCTTTGCTCTTGGTGTGCCCAGGGACCTCCAGCACTTTCCACAGCTGCTTCCCCTTCCAAACCCACAAAATTCACATCCCTGGGCTGGAAGGCTCTGGGCAGACCAGTAAGACCAGTACAGCTGCCAGTCCCCAGCAGCTCAAGGGTCAGAGGCATCGCTGCTCTTGGGCTGGTTGTTCCCAGCTGTGACATGTGCTGAGCTTAACCCAGCTCCCCACGTTCCTGCTGAAAACTCCCTTGTTCGAGCTGACTTACTTATTATTTGAGCTGTTAATTTTACGGTTGTATTAAGTGACTCTGAATGGATGCCACTAAAGCACACGGTGGTGTGGTTGACTGAATGATTGATTTTACACAGTTGTCTTCTTCCTGCACTCCTAAGTACTTTTATTTGTGATTAACAAACCTCACCATTTCACTATTCCACTGCACAGCTCCCTGGCTCGTTTTCAACTTCTCTTCCTTACGTGTTCTCTATGGGGCAAAGACCCTGCTTAGCCTTCCCCAAATAAAAATTCTAGAGAAAACCAGAAAAACAGCAGCAGCCTGTAGGAGATCAGAGTGTACACACACTTTTAGGAGCTGGTAAAGCTAAAAACCACACCTTGACACACGACACCCCAAATTCTTTGCTTCATTTTTAGCAAGAAGGTACCTTACTTTGGCAAATACCATAAAGCTGTAATTACTGATAATGATAGAGGACCAAACCCCAAGATATATTTATATATATATATTTATATATATATATATGTATGATTTGAAGTGTCTTGCCAAAACTAAATGTAACTAGAAGACAAGGTTCAAGAACAACCAAAAATTTCACAGGTTTTTGCTAACCTATTGCTGCTATAAACAAAGAATCCAGAAAGTAAAACACACAAGTAATTAGTAACTTTTTTTTCAGAAACAAATACCCAAAAGCTGTTCTCATTCCATAAGAATTTGACATTTTATATTCCTTCGTCCTAAAATGGTGCAAAAATTCAAAATTTTAACATAACTCAGCTGCAATGTTCTATTTAGATTATTGCTGGGATATTTTTTTAATCCTCTTAATAAAAATAAAACCTATCCAATACCTATTCCACTTCTAAAAACAAAGTTACTTTGAACCCAAAAAGGTATCTCAAAGACAAAGCCTGCCAAGTCCTGAGCCTGCAGCAAACAAGAAGATCCAGAGAGCTTTTGGCAAGATGAAAGTACAGCAGAGAAGCAGCACTAGCTTTAAAAAAAGTCCTTAAAATTGAGGAGGCACAAGATGATATCCCATAAAGAAGTGAAAGATTGGAGAGCTGTGTGATCACCTGTTCGGAGACTGCAGAAAGCAATCAGACGTTTGATAGGCATTAGAAAACTTTCTACTGCTCACCCAAAAATAAAGCAGCACTTTGAAAGGCTTTGCTCCCCAAGTCGTCAGAGTGTTTATGGGTAGAGCGAGCGGGTACTCTGGAACTGAGATAAATAAGACCGCTTATATTTTTTAATTATTTGAGGCTGAGGAGCACAAAGGGGGAAAGGGAAAACATAAGCAGGGATAAAAGCAGAGGACAGTGGAGAGAGAAATGTGGGTTTCCAAACGTTGCACATGCCCCCAGCCATGGAGATCTGCATTAACACCCAACCCACCTCCAAAATGTGCCTCAGCCCCCCACATCGGGACACGCAGGGCTGAGCCAAGACCTGGTTTTAAAGCATGACAAGAGGGA
>VWZG01005582.1:808538-852107 GCA_013396735.1 Grallaria varia | reverse complement strand
TTTAAAGCATGACAAGAGGGAGGGAGGGAGGGAGGGAGGGAGAGCAGCAGTGTGTTCAGTAGCAGTGTGTCCCAGCAGCAGGGTGTTCCAGCAGTGGTGAGACAGGACAGCAGAGCTGCCTCCACCCAACAGCCCTGCAATTTGGGCTCCATCCTCTCCGCTGCTGGACCCTAAACACCTCCTGTTTCCCCAAAGGCAGCCCTACCTGCCAGCCTGCAGGCTGTGCCCAGGCTATTCCACTTTGTACATGATAAGGGAAGATTTGTTGTGCTCTTTTTTTATCAGCATCATCTGGGCCCTCTTCAGAGCATTCATCCAGGAAAGGGGCCACATGGGGTACCAACCCATGCTCCAGTAATTATTTCAGTGCATCAAACTCCCATTAGATAAGGCAAAATCAACAAATATTCAACCAGGGCATGGACTGGAACGAAGGAAGGAAATCAAACTCTTAATTCAAAGGGCAAGGGGAGCATTTCTGAGCAAAGTATGAAGGTTCTATAGCAGAAAGGTGGCAGTGGTGATGAAGAGGAAGAAAGGGGAGGAGGAGATGTGATAAAGTCTGAGATTAAAATAGGAAAGAGAAGAGTTTTGAAGAGAACTGAAAGGAAGAATAAGGAGTCTGAGTGCGATGGAGTGGAAAATGTGAGCAAGGGGCGATGAGGTGGGAAGGTCAGGCGGAGTGAAAAGCACCTTGGCAGCTCCACTGAGCGGGATCGGGGCAGACACTGGGAGTGTTCCTGAGAAGGGGCCACTCACCCAGACACAAGGGAAGGGCAGGTTGCAGAGGTATGGGCAAAAAAGAGCAGGATTTTTGAGAAACAGTCCCCTTTCCTTGGACAAACAGGGAATGGAAATGGGAAGAAGCCAAGTTACAAAGCACAGATGGAGGAGGGACATGTGTCCCTGCAGTGGGATGGTGGGATCCTATTGCCTCCTCTCTCATCCAACATCACACCCCAAAGGCACAGGGAGTACCTTCCAACCCACAGAGAGATCTTCCTCAGCTCCAGAAAGGGTTTACGGCTCGTTAAGTCATGACAGTGTTAAGACAGCACGAGAGAGGCTGTACATGGGATTAGTTTGATCCAGTGTACTCAGGCCCTCACATCTGGCAGACTGATGGTTTGAAGGCAAACCCGCTTTCCAGGCAAACCCTTTAAACCTTTTTTTTTGTCTAATTCTGTTCATACAGAATCCACTTTTATCTTCTGATTATACTCCTTCCCTCATAAAGGCTCTGCACAAGAACAGTCCTACTAGTAAGGCATAATATTAACAGCATGCACAACCTTGCCCAGTGCTGAACTGCTCCATCACAGTAATTACTGACACAATAGTGCTTAATCTAGTTGAACAAAACCTATGTACATTAACCAGGAACAGGAGTCAAAACTGCTAAAAGTCAGATGCATAAAAGCAGCATTAGAAAGAAGAAGAAAAAAAAAAAACCACGCAGATTTGCAGAGAGGAAAAAAATAAATCCATTGCTGCTGATTTACCCGTGTACCATTCTATTTTTGCCTCTAAACTGAAACGGGCTTTTGTTTGGTGACTGACACGTATTTGAGTCACATCAGAGGGGAGAGAATAATCCCCACCTGCTGTCATATTGTTCTCCAGCTGATTGTCCTCTTGATCTGTAGCGCTCACATCACAGCGGGGAGCAGGCGGAGACAGAGAGCAAGAGGGGGTTGGACAGGCAGGAGAGATGTGCTGGAGGGAACAGTCCAAAATGCACAGAATGGCCTAATCAGCAAAGAGAAAATCAGGCTGTTTGCAGGAGGGAAAATGGGGAAAAAAAACAAAAAGGAGGGAAAAAATAAAAAGAAGAAAATGCTGTTGGGTGAGACACAACAACCAGAATCCCACGGCCAGGGATGCGGGGCAGGTACCTGTGTGAGTTCGGGGCTGGGTCCCCCAACAACCCACACGCCCCATTTTCTTTAGAGACCCATTCTCTAGCACAGCCTCCAATATCCCTGTGGCATAAGAGAACCCAAAAAATCACATGCAATGCAGTGTTTCAGCACAGCACGAGGCAATGCCTTCCCAGAGCATTTCTGCAACGCTACAATAATCAATCCCCCGTCACTGCAAGCGCTGTAGCCGCCGCAGTTAGCAAAATGGAAACAAAAATCATTGCAATTGTATCACAAATGGCTTAATACATATAAAAAAAAATGGGTTTATGTACATTTGAACTCAGTATTTTAATAGCTGTTCCAACACAAATAGCTTCAGTAACCAGGCAAGCGTGTTATTTCACAGCATTTGTAAAAGCTCGTGAGCTGCGATTGCTTAGCAGGTGCCCTGCAAGAGCGAGTTTTCCTTCCACTGGCCCGCAGCCTCTTTCTGTAGAACCCAAATTACTTTGCTGCTATCTATTCTGGATGCCAGACCAGAATATACGGTTCACAGGCACCATCTGAAACAAAGCATTAAGCAAAAATTACACGGAATCAGGCTGTGACTACACAGAAAGCCCAAATCTGAGCAGTTCTCACTCAAAATGAGCACTGATTTTTTTTTTAATCCCCTCCCAATTCAGTGTTTTTATATAATTACTTAGGCCAATACAGAAATATTCCCATAACTGATGGCTGAAAGACATGTCTGGGGGTTAGGGCAGGTCGAGGCTCAGCTCGGAGTGGGTGATGCTCAGGGCTCCCTGTGCATCCTGTCCCTGTGGGATGGGGAAGGGACAAGGGTGCTCCATGTGCTCAGTTACTCTCTGATGGCCATTCACATCTTCTCATGATTGCTGTGCATCCTCAACAGCCCTTCTGCCAGTGCCACGATGCAGCCCTAAGGTGGGAAAGCCCCTGAACGCTCCTGAACCCCTTGGGAGCCAAGGACCAGCCCCTGGCCAGGCACCAAAACAAGAGTTTATCTGCTGAAGGGAGACACAGCCCCTACACTAAAGAGCTTTCCATTCCAATTCGCCGGATAAATCAAAGTGTGACAAATGCAAAAAAATATCTGAGACAGATTTCTCGAGCTCTTAACCCTGCTGTTTGGACAGTCCTGCTGCTGCCAGCACTGGCAGTTTGCAGCTGCCCTGGCACTCCCAGGCGAGCGTTGGAACCATCTTTGAAGCAAACGATGCCTTTGAGGTGCCTTTTTATAGAACAGTTGTTTGCACAAGTGAATTGCTTTTTGGAATGGCCATGATCCCTCTGGGATCCAGCCTGCTGATCCACTCCCACGGAGTGAGCACCAAGGCAGCCCCCAGCCCCACATCCCCACTGCCCTCACACCCACAGACCCCGAAAGCCTCAAAAAAATGCTGAGTTAAAGAAAAATTAAAGGTAAAATTCATGTTCTCCACGACACGTTTGGGCCGCTTTGACAGACATCCAGGCTAATCAAACGGTTTCGTTCACCCTGAGCTCTTTAATGAGGGAGGCTCATTAACATGTAGGCAAACTCAGGTTTCCCCACCTCGTAGCACATCACGAGCTTACGCTGCTCCCTTACCTGCTGCACAGCTCCTCATTAAGTATGACACAGATTTGTTACATTGCTGAGCTGGCTGTAAATTGAACTTGTCATAGTGAAGTGCATGTTTTCCAGTTCTTCATCTCTTTGGTTCCTGTTGCTATAGTGACCATCAGAAATCAGAGCAAAAAAAGGCAAAGAGAAAGAAGATCCTTTCTCTGTTTAAAAAGCACCTTCCATCTCTAACACCGCCAGATTCTTTCATTTCAGCTTTACTTGTTAAGATAACCACACAAAAGAGCTGAGCTCCTCCAGACTGCAGGGTCTCATCCAAACCTGCTGAAGCCAAAAGGAGTACTTTTAGTGGCTTCAAGGAGCTCTAGATCACACCTGTACTGCCTAAAAGAGGAACTCAATACAGATTTGTGGTATTTTGCAGTTCATTTCAGCTCAGTACAGGTATATGCTGATGTCCTGCCTGAAACAGTGCCTGATGCTATGGACAGAATGGGACATCCATCCATCCCTCCATCTCCATCCATCCATCCCATGGATAGAGCCAACGCTGAATCCACCTTGTTATCACATGTCCTTTTCATCTCCTGGATTTATGCACCACCTCTTTATTTAAAAGACAGCACAAGTGCTCCTTGAGTGTGGGTATCAGTGCTAGAAGACAACAGTAAGCCAAGCTTTAAATGACAGGTCTAAGGCACTGTCTGACCAGAGCCACGTGAACCCCAAAATGCACATCACAGCCTCAACAGAGCACGTGCCCCTCACTGATGGGCTCAGCCTCTGCAGCACCAGCAGAGACAGAGCCCAGAGGTTGTGCAGGATCTGCTGCTCCAGACGAAGAGGGGGCAGGCACTGGGAACCATGTACTGCTTTCACCAAGGTGCAAACCTGAAGTGGCTGAAACAAGCTCAGCGTGCCAGTGAACCACAGGCGTGCAGCTCCTGAGGAGGAGCAGGCGAGCATTTAACAGCGAGAGCTGCTCCCGAGCAGGAATGCTGCCCTGAACTTCAACACTGCCTGTGTCAGACTTCTCCTGCCTACCCCAGCAGGGATCTGCACAGGTCACAAACCCACCACAGCCAGCTAAGCCTTATTTTATTTCTGAGAGGTCATTTGTGCCAAGATACCTTGCCACGTGGGTGATGTGTTGATGCATCGTAATTAGTACCATCCTCTGGAGCAGTGGTACCCAACCAGCAGCACACACCAGGAAATGAGCTCTTTTCAGGCAGCACACGAAGCCAGGCTGCTCCTGCTGCATTCCCACCTCTACTCAACGTGGCACCAGGGCAAAGGGCAGGAAAAAAACCCCAAAGGCAATGAGGGCTGTGGCAAGAGATTTCGGTATTGAATAAAAGGGTTTCTATTGCACACATGGAATTAATGGCCTTGACTGCAGCTACTCCTTGGGTACTGCAGCTTTACTCCTGAGGGTGAGAACCACTCAGTCCTACAGGCACGTTGGGACTTTCAGAGCGAGCACTGAAGAGAGGAGTTCAAGCACAAGGTTTCCACACAATCAGAGCTATGTTTGCATCTCACCATAAAGACCCACTTTCCCGTACTTGAGGAAAAGCCCCTTGGTTCTACAATGAGCAAACATGGCGAGATCAATGCCACACACAGAGCAGGGAACCCACAGCAGGACAGCAGCAAGGTCATCCCCAAACCAGTGATTAACAGCAACACTGGGCAGGAGAAATCCGCCCAAACGCTGCTAATGCATCATAACACCACAAACAAAGAGGGGAAAAAATCCCCTCCCAGCAGGCAGCTGCTGATGAGAAGCTCATCGGGAAAAGTTGTCCCCGGGCACCACTGATGGACAATGACCCACCAGCCCAGCCCCTGGCCAGCCAGGAGCATCAGCTCCACAAACCAGTATGATTCATGGAAATAGTTCAAAGTAGACATCAATAAGGCAACTTTTAAATGCAACCCAAGTCTGTCAGACCTCCACCAGCTCTGGCATCTCCCTAAAAATGCAGCTCTTCCCTCTGCCCCAGAGGCTTCCCCGCTCTGCTGCTGCTCCAGCCCAGAAAGAAACTGCAGACGGAAACACTTCTGAGTCATGTTGGAAATGCTCCCTCTACATCAACATCTGCCTGTTTTAAAGTCCCTGTTTAAGTGCTTGGGGATACAAAACCATCCACCTCAATTCCCTCGCTGATGCTCCGCTCCCCCACAGCCCACCTACAACAACCATCGACACAACACCCTGCAATTTATCCACCACGGCTTTTTATGGAAATATTAAAAATGAAATGCCAAACAGATGTTCAACAGACCTGTTACGATAAGAAAACAAATTAGAAATAGGAGTTATAAAACTAATGTCTTCTTGAAGGAGGTAATGCAAAGAGCTTAAAATTTTATGATTGGTAAAAATCTGGAAATTAAAAGTTGGAACTTTTTGAAAATAGATCTGAATCAGAAGGTTCTGCAGAGAAACACTTGATTTCTCGTCTGCCGGCAGGTGGCAGCGGAATTCCCACAGCAAATTCCCGGTTTGGACTGACACCCCCTACCTCGTGTTCGAATACTCATTTCTGCCCTAAGGTTGTGTGGTGAGCGAGCTGAGAGAACCCAGCCTGGGCTGGCTACATCTCCATTTCCACACCTGCCATCCACTCAGCTGCCAGTGCAAGGTCAGAGCACGAGAGCTGAAAGAGTCGGGGTTTAACACTGTCAGTAACATCACTTTTCACCCATTGGATGCCCAGAGTTTGCACCACACAGTCAAAACTCCCCCTTGCATCCCAGTGGACGTGGTCCTGAGAAACACAGCCTGGGAATCCGAGGGGAAATATTCCCATGAACAAAACAAAAACACCATTAGGAATTTCTAGAAAATAGAGGGAGCATCATTCTGGAAACCTCAAACTGTTTTGGAAAAGGGATGCACAGACAACCAAAATGTCCCTGATAAAGCATCACGTGCTGGTCAGACCAGCTCCCACAAAAGCTTTACTGGATTTAGGACTGCTTGGAAAAAGCAGGAAAAATTATTATTGATGACACAAAGTTATGAAACTTCTAAAGGAACCATATTTCCATTATTCTTATTTAATACACATGCTGCTCATTGAGCATGACAGACATAAGTGAGGGAGCTGCTTATTAGTCAGTTACAATAACCTGAAATGCAGTTAAACAAGACCAAAATGCTTTAAAATATTGTGGAGGTGGTTTTATTTGATTTTTACTTTTTTGGTTAGCTTGTTTCTGAAGCTTATCCTTCAAAGCTGCTTGAAGTAGGGAGGAATTTTAGTCCTAAAGGGAGTGAATGGGGCCAGCTGGATGGAGCAAGAGGAATTAAAGGATAATAAATACAGAAAAAAGGGTTGGCCAGGACGGTGGCAGAACTGACTATTGGCTGAATGTAAAGGTTGTGAGAGACCCCAAATGACGGCCCAAAGCCCACTGTGGCCAGGGGTAACCACAGGGTTTGAATAAAGCCCATGAAAAATAGCAAATCCGAGCAGCAGAAGGCCAGAGGGGACAGAAAATATGGGAAATTACTCACTTTATGAAAGATTTATTTTTTTAAATTATTTGTTTGTAGGTTTAAAAAAAAAGAAAAATTCCCCCAAGGTGAGATGCAATTCTCTTCTCTGTCCCCCTGTTTCCAAAGGATGAGAGACAAGTCATGAATATTACAGTGACTTAGCGATTCATTTACACAATTTTATGGCTTTGGACAAAACACAGCCCCGTTCCAAGCCTGATGAAATATTGTTATCCACATAATTCATTTTGTGCAGCTTCAGCAAGGTATTTGGATTTGTGGCTGTTCCCATTTGAGGGTGAAATTGAATTGAAAATTCATGTGAGAGCCACGTGGATGAGGCAAGTCTGAGGCTCAGGGAAGTGTCAATTAAATTCCCCTTCCAGCCCGAAACAAAAGCCCGATGCAAAGGCCTGGGAGAGAGTCCCCAGTGCTGTATCAGTTAAAGAAAACAGAAATAACTCAAGCCAGAGGTGAATACAATCTTATATCAAGACATGATAATAAAATCTAAATCTATTTTATTAATAGTGTGAATGTTGATTGCTGTGCGCAGTAATGGGAGGCAGCACAGCAATTTATGGTTTTTCCTTTGATAACATGTATTTATTAAGGATGTTATTGATTAAACTTAAATTAGCAGCTCGCTGATGAACTCATCCCTCATCCTTCCATTTCTGTTGGAGCACAGACCATGGAAGCCGTGTTTGTTCTTGGTCTCAGTTCCAACTCTAGTTTTTAATATACCTGGATTTTTTTTTACATTTTCAGAAGCTGTTGCTTTGTGCAAGCATCCAAATCCACACACTCTTTCTGGAATGTGCCATTCCATATATTCCTTACACAAGTGCACCTTTTAAAACACACTCGGAGCACACTGGAAGCTTGCTGGGAATAATTAGAAAACCCAAATGAATCCCTAGAGCTGTTCTGCATATAAATGAGAGTGAAAGAGGCACATCAAATTTGACGTTGCTCATCTATTCCAGAGGAGTCATTTCATCCCCATTTCAGCCCTACCTGTAGCAATATTGAGTAAGAAAGCACCTACAGAAACAATTCAGAACGTAACTAAGACACAAATCTTGGAAATACCAGATTAAATGAGGAAGACAAGGTGAGGATCAGGTTTATGGCGAAGTTTTAACACATTGGCTATAATAAGGGCTTGATTTGTTCTCAGGATTCACTCAGCCACAGAGGATATCCCACAGTGGGATAGAGCTGGTGATGCCCCATCCCTGGGAGTGTCCAAGGCCAGGTTCACTTCCAACCCAAATCATCGTGGGATTCTATGAAACCACTATTTCTATCCATCCCCTCCCAAATATTTTGATGGAAACAGAGCAAGGATGAAGCATGTTGGGGTCTAAAGGCATCGTGTTCAGGGTTATTCTAACTTCCAGTCAGGAAAGTCGATCTGGAAGCCTAAAAATAGCTTAAAATAGCTTAAAATCACATTCCCTCCCTCTGTAGTCCCTGGACTAATTCTTCTGAGAGCCACACCTCAAGGTCAGAAATGGCATTTCTCACCAACTGACCTGGGAACTGCAGGACAGCTGGGCTGACATCCCACCTGGAAATAAAAACACCTCCAAGTCAGCCACTCTTGCATGAGCTGCACAAATCCAAGGATAAGGCCAGCAGGAGCCAGATGGATGAAAAAGTCTACTTTAAAAAAACTGCAGAACAGGGCTACCAAAAACTCCCCGGCAGATAATTTTTTTGTTGGCTAATTCTGACTAATCAAAACAGAAGTACCAGAAACATGTCAGAATTCACATCTTGTTTAAAAACTGCAAAGAGCTGTTTACTACTGCCATAACACAACATATTTCAACACATCTGAAATAGAACGCTGCAATTTTCAAATCTGGAAATATACGCTCAAGATTTTTACACTTGGGGATAATATCAACTAAAAAGGCATCACGGGTCTGTGCACCTTCATTGGCCTGAAATAAAGCTTGAGGATAATTTCTTTTTCAGGAGGCAAAAAGAGTCGTTGTATAGGAAAACCATTCAGAATTACAGCTTTTCCCATATTCTTGGAAGTCCAACTTCCGTCCAGCACTTTTGAGATACAGATGGCAATATAAGCATACAAAGGCAGTCCATGTAATAAACCAGAATGCAATGTGTTGCTACACCTGTTTTTTCTGACCTGCCTTGCATTAATACCTTAAGCAAGCAAACCTTTTTTTCATGGAATCACAGAATGGCTTGGGTGAGAAGGCACCTTAAAGACCCTCTAGTTCCAACCCTGTGCCATGGGCAGGGATTGCCCATCCAACCTGGCCCTGGATGTCACCAAGGTGCAAAACCACTGGGCACTGCTAAACCCCTGTCATGCCTTCAGATTATCTCCTGGCTGGCATCTAAACTCGGTTTGCTTTACAAACCCAACTGTGGCCATTTCAGTACAGCCTTCACTGTACTGCACCCACCACTTTGGAAGAGATGCTGCTGGAAATGTAATGCCAATGGAAATCACCATGCCTGGACAGGCTGCAGAAAGCTCTGCTGAGAGCCCTGACCACACACACCCTCACTTGAAGGACGAGGACAGCCCACCTGGGCAGCTCTAACCTTCACCAGCATCCCTAACCCACGTCCATGG
This sequence comes from Grallaria varia, assembly GCA_013396735.1. Classification (NCBI taxonomy): domain Eukaryota; kingdom Metazoa; phylum Chordata; class Aves; order Passeriformes; family Formicariidae; genus Grallaria; species Grallaria varia. Next base: position 842,520 of record VWZG01005582.1, on the reverse strand, counting down.
TGGCACTGCCAAGGAAGGTGCTCTGCCCTGCAGGGTTCGTGGAACTGGGAATCCCAACTGGGCTGTTAAGCAAAGAGAACTCGCCGCCAGCTCCTTAACCCTGACATCACATCTCACTGCCTTCGCCTTTGAGTTCAGCTGGGCTCGGACCTGCTGCCCCCCCTCCTCCTGCAGAGCTGGGACAGCAGAGGCACGAGGCTGCAGCTCCCTCCTGTAGGACAAGCGGGGTGCGTGCGGGTTCCCTGGCATTTGGCTCCCGGAATGAGGAAGATAAAGGATGGATATTGACTGGTGCAAAGAAATGCAATGCACTGGCTGGAAAAGGATAAATGTGCGGGAGCTGAAGACTGAATCATACAAAGGAACAGAGTCATGGCCGTAGAGAACAACTCAAATAGCACCAACCCAATACCAAAACTTGATATAAGCGTAGAGTTTTATGGGAAATCCTTGCATTAAAGGAACTTGCATAATTTGGAGTTACATCCTCATCCCTACCTACTTTTATCTCAAACTCACGGGCTTGTTCACAATAAGGAACTCTGTGCAAAATTCGCATTTTGCTGCTTTAACTTGACAATAAATGATGGTTCCTCTCACCCTCTCAACACACAGCGAGTCAGATAATGTCTATCACATACCCTGTTTCACAGCTTCTTTTCCCTTATTTTATTACAAGCATCATGAATTCCAAACACTGAAGTGTTTTCCTTTTCAGATTAACTGTGTACCTGCACGATGCCTGCTCAGTTGTAAAATTCCAGCTTTTCATCCCTACAAGCCTCAGTAATATAAATCCTATAACAGCATTTTGAGGTAAGTTAATTACAGATTTGAATTTTAAATGCCTACTTCATGTTCTTATCTTTGGAGTCAATAATTCCTTCGGACTGCAAATCATTCTGTCATTTAGCCAGGCTGGTGGGCAGAAACACCAGAGAGCCCCTGTTTTCTGTAAACCTTTTGCTGTTCACTGGGAGTGATTTAATACTTGAATACTCGTGTTAATTTGCACATTCTGACCTGCAGCAGTGGAGATATTTGATCACTCCAGCAGTAGCTGCTTATGTAAAGAGTATTTTTTGCTCTGGTTTAACATATGCTAATAACGATATCTGTGCAATTCCCCAAGAGTTTTTAAGAGAAAGTCAGATTCATCATCATCTTCTTTTCCACAACTGGGAGATGCAGACATAGACACAGGACTTTTTCCACAGTATTTAGACTCAAACCAGGCCTCTAGGACCAGGAATGCATTTTTAAATTTTAATTCTCTCCGCAAAGCATGCTGAATTTTGCAATAGGAGAATAAAGATGCAAACGCAGTGCATTATCCATTTTTAAANGGGGAACTCAGTGATTCTCTCCATGATCATTTACAATTACTAACTGCGCCATGAAAGCAAAAAAAGCCTCACAATATTGCAAAAACTATGCATGGTAGAGCCCAAAGGAGGAGCAACTGGAATCAGTAGTCACTACAAACATTAAGACATAAAAAACCTATTCCCTCAAAGGGTCTGGGGACAAGAAGTCCCAAAATTCCATGGCTGTACATGTTGACTCTCCTTTTTCCCAAGATTCTGCCCTCGCACGCAGTTGGTATTTATTCTGTGAAATACTGGTTTTAGAAGGTGAGAAGCTCTTTTGTTTTAAACCTTATATGCAGCATTTCCAGTTTCTCTCCAACCTTTAACACACTTCTACATAACACAGATAGCCCCTCCAAAAAACCATTTTTAGCGAGGGTGTACAGAAAAGACTTACACAACAGGAATATTTTCTCTTACTGTAAGTCACCACATGGCCACAACCAAGTGGTGGAGGAGAAGCTCAACAGCTCCCAGGGAAATGTGGAGGTGGATTCATGTTAACATGAAGGCACTAAGAGTCAAGAAGTAACCAGGGTTGTTTGAAGGCTGCCAAGAAAATAGGCAGGCAATTTACATACTTTTCATACATATATTTAAAAAAAAAAAGACAACAAAGCAGAGGGAACACGGCCAGAGCACCATGGGCAATAATACATCAAAAACTGGCAGAAGGAAGATGAAAGTATCTGCCAGAGAACTGTGTCGTGGTTAAGGACCTTTCCTATCCCTGCCGCGGTGTCACATTAGACATCCCTCTAAAAAGCCTCACTTTGTCTGCTAACTAGAGATTTCCCTAATGATCCCATCTGTAAATGTCTGTGTGGGTACAGGGAGGGAAGAGAAATGGAGTTGCTTTGCCAGCATCTCACCGAGAGCTGCCTCAAAACCAGCAGATTTCACAAGAAAACTCCCTGGACAATTTGACACAGGAATTGTCTTGGCTTTCATGTTATCACCTACTTCAAATGATTCATATCTTTGGTCTATTCTCATCTTTAGGATCCCTTCCAACCTTAACCATAATAGCATATTGTATTTAAATCTCTAAATAATACCCCTATGTGCCATATATGAATTAGTTTAACAAACAGTTTAACTACAGAATGTCACAGAAACGTGTTTGCCAGTAAACAAACACAAGTTTATCTCTGAAACCAACATATTATTTCAGGGGCGCAAAGAGAAAAGATTAATTTTGGCACGCTACCTGATGGGTGCAGAGCTTTTGTCACTAAAATGCCTTGTTTTTGCACTATTCCTCCATCCTAATTATGAAGTGCCAAGAGACCGAAGGGAATTGCAGTGCTGGGATCAGCAGCGTTGACCTTTTTGCCTTTTTGGTAGTTCTGTTCTTTCAGTTAACCCGGAGAGCAAAATTGGAAGGCAGACTGACACTGGAGTAAACACAGGGAAAGCAGGGAAAATGGTGGGAAATTGCCCTTCTCCCTCCTCTTGGCAGCACTAAGAGCAGAGTCTCAGCTGAAACCTTCGTCTGCTAAATTAGGCAGAGGTTTGGGAAAGAATGTTCTGATTGTTAATCATGAAATGTGCTGTAATCTTGTGCGAGGCAGCCCTAACCTCCTCAATCAGCGGCATTTTCTTACTTAATTACAGGATTTTAAGTACTTCTAAGGAGGTGCTGTCAGATTTATACTGGAGTTCTCTTAGACAGTCCCACTGTAGTCATGGTGATGATATATAGAAATGGACAAAATGCCAAGGACCGGGGAAAATGTCAGAGTTTGGTACACCCACACTTTCTCCTTGCCTAGAATTTAGTCGGTGTTTTCCAGTGAGCTGGAAAGATTACCTTCCTCGGTGTATTAATGTACCAAAATAGGATTAATATTAGATGTGTAATCCTACTGCTCAACACACACACTGGGGGAATTCTCACCTCTAAGGGTAACTCACAACATTTTGGGAGACCCACGGCACAAGGCACGGGTCAGAGAAGCGTGTGCGGGACGTGGGTGGCTCTGGGAGGCACCAGGATATCATTCCTGCTGGAAACACAGCAAGGCTGGAGACACAGCCCTGCTTTGCAGGAACAAACCCTTTCCCTGCTGGCAGGGGGCTGTTCTGGCCCAGGAGCCAGGTCCTGTTATTCCTGGTCCTGAAAGCTGCCTTCAGGCAACTAATTATTTCATCCCCAGATGCAGAAAATTGTTATTACCTGCATATTTATAACCAAGGGATGGAACACTAGGGGTGGTGGGGAAAACAAATCCTCAATATTTGTAAATTTAGCAAGCTCTCACCAAAGCTTCTTTTTCTCTGAATATCCCGACTACCAGCATTCATTTTACAAGACCTTTAATCCTGATGAGAAGCACACGTTGATACCATTAAATTAATCATCCCCTCCAATTCCTAACAGCAAGGCTCAGCATCATGGTCCATACTTGTTCCCCCAGGAGGCTGTTCAGCTCAGCTCCTTGTGAAACAACCCTCACTGCCATTCGGCCAAATTTCCTCCCAGAAAAAACCTCCTTAATTAAGCCCAAAGCAAACATATTTTTTTAAGATGAGGCTACATGACAGCAACCAGCAACAGAACCCAGCTCTGATTTACGGTCACTGGCTCGGGTTAGAGTTAAATTTCCTTGGTAACTCCACAGTGAGTCCAAACGCTCTCTAAAGACAACAGGGTTCCTCCTGCCCGCTGTAGATCTCCTCTTCAGCTCCTGGATTACCCAAGTTGAATAAATGGATGACAAGCTGCCACCTTGGGCTTATTTCCTTTTCATTACCGGGTCCCACAAAGTTTGACTCCCACTCCTGTAGTTGCCACGTGTACGAGGGTGGCTGGGGCAGGGACGGGGCTGGAGCCGGCGGGCTCAGCGTGGACTGCGCGCTCCCCGTTAGGGGCAGGTGGCTCTGGGCACATCGTCCCTCACCCTGCACGAACTGAGCTGAAACTCTCATCTTCATAGGGAAGGGAGGGGAGCATTCCCTGCTGCAGGAATTTACTCTGGACACCTCAAAAATTATTCACTGCATCTACAGTTCCTTTTCTCAGTTAGGAGATTCCTGGATTTAATTTTCCATGATCAAACAACTTGTCTTTACAACTGACAAAATCCTAGTTAGATGTTCCACGTGAGATTAGAAATAAAATGTCACGATGAAACAAAAAAAAAAAAAAGAAGTTTACTTCTTTGTTCCTCTGTAATGTATTAGAGTATCATTTAAAAGTGTATTTATAATTTGATGGTTCAAATCTTAGAACAGCCTTATGACTTTCAAGCTTTAGCTCTGCTGCTTTTCCTAGAGGCCTTTTCAGAATTCTAGAGATCTTTTTACAAGGGAATTTTTTCATCAGAGAGAACAAATGCTTATTTATCCAAAGCAACAACTTAGAAAAGCGTGAATTAGGTTTTTCTCTCTCCTCTGTGTATGACTTAGATCCGTTTCTGATCACAATACTATAACATCTGTCCTCTAGGGAGAGAAAAGACAAGACATGATTTCTCTGGACAAATGGTAATAGTTTTAAGAAATCAAGTTATTTTATACATCAAGAAGAAAACTAGGAATAAATTCTTTTCACATACTAATAGTGAAAATAATCCTCAATTTTCTGATATTTCTACCTATTAAAATTGTGCTTGACTAAAATAGAAATCAGATTTCTGTGGGTGAGGAGAGGGAATTGGGAGAATGTTTTAATGTTTTAAATCAAAATTAAATCAAATCCTGGAAGATAAAATGCAGCCACATTCCAGAAATCTGCCACAGATTCTCTTATTCTATAAAATATCATTACATTAAAAAGCAAGACTAATAAAACAAGTAAATTAACTATGCGTGGTTTTAGTGTCTAAACAGTAGCTCAGCAGTTACAACACTACAGAAGATTCTTCTAGAGGAAAATATTTGAAAGACTCTCAAATTTAAATACCAGAAGAACTTTGTAATAAAGAAGAACATGGCAACTGCTGCTGTAAAGTTGAAGAAAATTAGAAATCTTATGTTTAATCATCTAGAAATCTAAAATAAACCCAGGACTGGTGACCTTTCAGCCACCAGTCTACAAACTCCAGGCCAGAAAAATTTCTGTTGAGCTCATTTTGTCAGCAGGAACAAAAAAGAACTCAGAGTTTGGTTGGAGAATTCTCAAACTAAATCACAGCTTTCCAGTGCTTCCTATTCAATAGGCCACAATAAGTTAACAATGTGAGATCAACATTCTGTTAAATTATCTTCTTTAAGAGATTATGATGTAAGATCCATTCTAAGTGGTCTGTTACCCCCTTCTGCTTCTGGAAACCAGGCTCTGCCTGACAGGAACCAAACCAGCCCAAACCAGAGAGACTTTTAATAACTAATGCAAAGGGCTGGGGAAAAACAATCTGTAACATTAAATGCTCATTAAGTGAACAGAAATATCAGTTCCTGCAGCCACTCTGATCTGACTTGGATGGTTTCACTTTGCTCCTGCCATATCCTCCTGTTGCATCTCTCTGATAATCCATCATTTCTCTTCAATTCTCAACCCTTTTCAGCTATGAACAAGTTTTGTTAAGCAGGAATGTGAAGAGAGTTTTAAACAAAGTGATGTGAAATGATTACTTAAAGCCCCCAAAGTGCAGGTCTGGTGCACAAAGAAGTTCTGTGGGAGATGACAGCATAAATCCTGTTTGGTATATGGTTGATTTAAACTGACTGACACTCAACAATGCACAATAACCATTCTTCCTGGGAAAAATAAGGAGGAACTTCATTCAGGCCAATAGGAGGGAACTCAAATCATAAATTCCCCCTGCTGGTCTCTCACAAACCTTGCTGAGATCTGACATCAAGGTCTGCTCTGTATTTCCTGCTTTCAGTCCCCCTCATGTTACTTGTTCCCACCTTACTGAAGAGCACTCCCTGTTCTCTGCAGACTTACAGCATCACCAAATTCCTTGCCAAAAGGGGTGCAAACCACCCTCCCTGCCCTCCTGGCAGCACAGATCCCAGCTCTCTCTGCCACGAAGGTTCTAAGGTGCCACCACCAGGAAGGTGATGGTTTCACCCTGACCTCTGAAACAGCAGAGAATCCGGAAAGTGGGTAACACTTGGAGCCTCTGCAGGAACACGCAGAGCACGAGAGGCAAGCAAAGAAAACACCTTCATATGGTGCAGAAGGTCAGGAAGTTTGTAGAGGTCTTCACTGCTCAGAGAATCCTTTCACACCTCATCGTGCTCTGTCCATGCCCCCGCATCCAAGGGATGCTCTGGGATGCCATGGGAGAGCAGAGCTCTGCCACTGCCCCTTCCCTCTGCCCTGAGCCAGGAGAACATCCTGCATTCCAGAGGTATTGTGTTCACTCCAGCAGGAGCCACACAGGCTCCTAAACCTGCACATGTGCACAGATCAGGCCTTAACCTGGGCAGTCTTTCTCTTTGTTTGGTATATGCTTATTGTTTTAAAGATTGTAAATAAGCTGAAGGTTAATGCAGGAATCGCTGAATAGGAAACTGTCTGCTTCCTCATAAAAAATGGGAGCAATCTGCCAGCACCATCGTTCATTCCCACGGCAGAAAGAGCAGATTCCTTGGGAGGCAATAAAAATCCCACAAAGGAAAAAAAGGAAAAAAAAAAAGGAAAAAAAAGGAAAAAAAAAAGGAAAAAAAAGAACAAAATAACATCATCTCAGCAGCTTTGCTCTGAGATTGTCAATTTATAAGCAATAAAGTGTCATCCATACTTAAGCAAAAGGTTTTAAGTCCACTCACACCAGACTACAAGATTTTGGGGCCAAGGGTGATCATTTTGCTGTCTGTGCAATGTTGGGAACAGAGAAACTCCCCCTTGTGCCGGCCTGTTGGTCAACTCAGCCTGATCACACAGAGGCAAAGAGCAGCCAAAAACTGCTGCCAAATGTTAAATCCCATTAAATGAGCTGCTTGTTTCCATAAAAGTCTGGTATTCACTTTTGAGGGTACTTTGAGCCACTTTCAAGGATGTTCACGTGAGGATGAGCATCTGTAGAGATGGAAGTTCAAGGCATGTCAAGTCTTTCCACTCTAACTCTGGGTCCCCACAGAGGTGGCAACGTGGGCCACATTAATGGAGTGAGACCTTCTGTATAAATCAAGCACATGGGCATGCAAAAATGGGAATACATTCAGCAGAGAATCACAGAATGGTTTGAGCTCAAAGGGACTTTTAAGATCATCCAGTGCCACCCCCTGCCATGAGCAGGGACACCTTCCACCAGCCCAGGTAGCTCCAAGCCCTGTCCAACCTGGCCTTGGACACTTCCAGGGATCCAGGGGCAGCCACAGCTTCTCTGGGCACCCTGTGCCAGGGCCTGCCCATCCTTGTAGTCAAGAGTTTCTTCCTAATATCTAATCTAAACCTACTCTTTTTAGTTTAAAGCCATAAGTGAAACTTAAAAAAAGAGATTATCTTCTGCATAAATCAAGCATGTGTGCATACAAAAATGTCAACACATTAAGGGAAAATAAAATAAAAAAGCTTCCCACTCCGCCCATGAATTTTGAAATTACAGCCCATCAAGTCTAACTTTCGCTGGTTCATGAGTTCCAGCTTTCCTCCCTTGTTCACGTGGAAGCTGTACCATGGGACTTGTGATCTGTGAATGTGAGTTTACACAATGCTCCAGCTGGAGGGAAGAAACAAATCAGTTTAGCATTTTTATATTTTTAAATCTCTTGCCTGCTGATGTTCTCTTCCCTCTCTGCTCGTTTCATATTAAAGCTTCACTGTTGTTCAGCTCCTGCTTTTATTTGTTAATATTACAGTAATCCGATTACAAAGCAGGAAAAAATAGCATGCAATTTGGGTGGCTAATCACACAGCCTGGATGTCGGCTCGGAACGCTGGAATACCTGGAAAAACCTGGAAAAAGGCGTTTGGGGGCTGATTTAGAGACAGCTGACGTCAATGGAAACAGAGCAGTGCAAGCCAAGCCCACAGTGAGCAAGCAGAACCCTCGTAACCAAATGTTCATCAGGTGAATGTGGGCATCAGACGTGTTAATGGGGATTTCAGTCACTTGCCAGCAACAAAGGGTTAAGTTCAGCAACACAATTGTTTGCTCTTCCCCTGCCTGAGCTACCAAGTCCCACTGGGCCTGGTTAAGGAGCCAATGTCCCAGCTGGTGTAAATCCATCCCCCTTTGCGTTTCCGAAGCCACAGCTGGATTTACACCAGCGGGGAGTTGGAGTTTGTCTCACTTTTAAGTGGGTCAGAAGCAGCTGATGTGCTTCCCCACCTCTGCTCAGCACTGAGCATCTGCTGCGCATGCAAGAGCCAAAAATCTCCACCTCACAGGGACAGGACACCCAGCGTGGGACAGAGGCACAGCTGGGACACAGCCCAGCACCAAACCCACGGGCTGGCTGGGTCACTGTGCCCTGCACAGGCTTCAGCAGATCAACAGCTGGAAGGCTGAGAAGGAACGTCACAGCTGGGAAAGCTTCCCACTGTTTCATGGATCTGCACTGATCTGCCCAGGTGTGCACATGGAGCTGATGGGTGGCCTTAAATCAGGGCTTATTTCAGTACAGCCCTGAGAAATCAGCTGAGAAACTCACACAGTCCCCTCCACATCCTTCTCTTTGTGCCTCGGCTCTCCATGCCCTGAGATGGGGACAGTCACATCCCAGCTTTACATTCACTGTCCCCTTTGGCTATTTAAATGGCTTTTTCCTTGGGACAGGACATCCCTGTGGGTGTGCAGAGCACTCAGGAGGGGTGTGATAACACAAATACCATGAAGCAGAATAGAAAACAAAATGTACCAGGAAGCCCCATAGGTTGATCTTATCTTTTTCCTAAACCTTTACCTCTCCTGTGTGTTAAAAACGAAGAGCCAGAGGATATTGCAAAAAGTGCAGAAAGTACAAGTAAAAATCCAAGAAACCTTAATTGCCCTGCTGTTCAGCTTTCAGATGCTGTTCAGATGCAATGATGTCTCTTCCATCATCTATTGATTAATAGTGGCCAAAACAGATGTGATTTGGTTTGTAAATATTTCTGGCAGAACTGACAGAGCTACAGGAATAACGAGCTTTGCAGTGAAGCAAAGCAGGTCACCCCTGCCTTTAAGAATGATCAAGAATTTTGAGCCATTTAAACACATTTTCAAGCTGACACATGAAAAGCTGATGCACTGGAGACCTGCACAGAAGCCGAGTCCCGCAGAGATTTTCTGCACAAGTTTGGTATTACTGGAGCTAATCACCAAAGAACCAAAAGCACTGGGGAGGACACTGGATTTAGAAACATCTACGAGCAAAATTGCAGGTGATCCAGTGGGATGTACTGCAAGCTTTGAAGTGGTTCAGTCCATTTGGAATTTTATTACCACAAATGTTAAACATAGCACTTTAAAAGCTGTTCTAAAACAAGATCTATACTTGCTTGCTGCTCCCAAATAATGTTTCTATTAATAAATACTTTTGATATTGTACGCTCAAGAAAACTATAAAGATCTTTTAGAACCTGTGGAGGGAAGTAGTACAGAAGCAAAGTCTCTTTTTAGCCCAAAGACAACCCTTAGAAAAAAAAATTCACAGAAAGCAAGAGCATAAAGAGGGAGCCACATTTAGAGAATGGGTATGCAGCTCCCCTTCTTTTAAAGAAGTTAATCTCACTTCTTCTCCCTCAGCACTTTTTAATTATTTTTTAAATCAATTGCTTGCACATCATTCTCCAGGCTCCTCTGGTTCCTGAGCAGCAACGTGGTGTGGGCAACACCACACTCAGTTCTTCTGTTTGCCTCAGACTCCCTTCATTTCCATTTCTTACAGCCTCAGGCCCCTTGGGCAGACAGAAAAGGACAGGTTGGGTAGTGCCAAGCAAGAGGTTCAACCTTTCCAACAAAAGGAGATGCAAACATAACTCCAAGCCGCTGATGGAAGACATTTGCTCAATCAACAGTCTTCTCCTTGTGCGCAAACTGCAACACACTTCTGTCTGGTGGCATTCTCTTCCACACAAACATTAATAAATATCAGGAGACTGGACTGAGGATTTTTTAAGGAGTTAGTGGGAAAAGGTAAGGAATTAGTTTCCATCCCAAATTTCAAGTGCAGTTGTATCTCAATGATCTTAGCAAGCAGGTATCCCATATCTGAGCTAAGGACTTGCACGTACACAGTAGGAGTGGGTTTGGATTCCCACTGGTTTCAGGGGCATATTGCAACACACAGAGCTGAAGAGATGGATTCCTAAATTTCCCCTGGATTCTGTACTTATATGACCTTTGTAAAGTCAGCTCCTTCTTCCATCCCCCAAAACACATGGTACATTGCCATAGAGAAGCGGATCACCTTTCAGTTGGCAAAGATGCATCTTGCGGGGAAAAGAATATGTGCCAGCTCTACAGACCGAAACAATACCCATAATTTCATGTGTCTGCTCCATCTACCAGGGGACTGTTTGCCACCCCTGCTCCAGCCAACCACCCGCGCAGCCGCTTCACAACCTCCCCCCTCGCTCATGCAAAGAGCAGCTCTTCAGAGCCTTCCACTGACTCAGGGCTCTGCACTCTCCCCTGCCCTCTTCTCTTTGTGTTTCTAAGCATTCCTTCTTCTCAATTAGTATGTTTGTTCCGCAGCTAAAGTTGACTTTCTCGTGCCTGGTCCAGGCTCTGTTTGATCTCTCAGACCTCTCGTGCATCTCCCTTCCACTGCCTCCCACCCGTCTGCATTTTGGTCGCCTTCCCCATCCCCTCAAGCTCCTCTCCCTGCCTCCATCTATTGCACCCAATTTCTGCCAAGAACATAATGCCAGGGCAGCGTTTGTGTTAGCCTAGAAAGCAATCCCTTCTGCGCCCGCAGCCTTCGCATCCCAACAGCAAGTCATCTACAGCTTCTAAAGCCCCGAGCCAGACAGCAAAGTCTTTGTTTAACAAAAAACCCTCTGAGAGGCACATTTTAAACCCCCCAAACGCAGCAGCAATCTTCATGGGCGCACAGGGACGATTTAACTTCCATTCCCTCGCCCATCGCAGCGAGTGTACTTTGAATACAGGACAGGTGCACAAAAGGCAGCTCCGCCGTGGACTTATTAATCTGTTTTGTAAAAGAAAAAGCATCTAGAAAATAGTCCTGCAGGAAGAGATTAGAGAGCAAATCCCAGGCTCTCGGGGAAGCGGCACAGCCGGTGGGTGATACATTGTCTGCTCCAGCTTTATCTGGAGAACGATCTCGTGGAAAATGCTGCGCTCTGCACCGCTCACCACTGTACATCCTGGTAATTTAAGACACTTTTCCAAGCAGGGGCCATCATTTTTGTCCTAGAGAACCATTTATAAATAAAGCTGATGTTTGTCAAACCTCCGACTCCCGGTACAAAACTCGCAACTGTGGTTTTCTCCCATTAAACACCCCGAGACTCACTGCTGAATAAAACTTCACGGTGCATTTGAAAGGCAGTTCCATAAATGTCACCGTAATGGAATGTAGGGTAGGATTCGAGTCACTGGGAGATGCTCAGGTTCAATCCCCCCTCCCTCCTGCCAGGCACAATGTCAGCAAATTTGCTCTCTATGAGAAATAGCCTATATATTTGTACTGTTATTTATTATTAATTATTTCTGAACAGTAGTTTTTCAGAAAGGTCCTAAATTGTTCCCCATGACTTTATTTTCTTTCCTCCATTAAAATTTCATCTTATTATCAGAAAATTACATACCTCCCCTCTCCCCCCGCCCCCAATAACTCTAATATGACAGACAGCCAATTTTACTGACACCAGATCCTCGCAGCACATACTGGGGACAACGAGGGGGAAAAAATGACTACGACACAAACTGTGCATTATGGAATCAATATGACATGCTCTATGCAACCTTTTCTTTTTCTTGAAGACAAGAAAGACCTCCCATCCATTTTATTCTGCAAAAGAAGAAATCTGCAGTGGGACTGACTGAATAATCGCAATCTTAATTACCGTGAGCAAATATAATGAGGGGAACTGTGATGCATTAAGAAAAATCCTCTAAAATGCTAATGCATCTTCTTGTTTGAAATTTAGTGAGTCATTTACAGGAAAAGTCAGAAAAGTCAGGAGGTTACAAGAACTATGAAGGACCTGCAGAGTCACAGCAGCTCTGTCACACCTGCAACCTGCCTTTCCTTCCCTCAGCATCATGTTGAGATTTGAACATGCCAACTGAGCGAACTGGATGTGAGCTGAGAGCTGCTACGGGTGCAAAGTTTGGGAAGGAGGCACCCGAAGGCTCCCCCAGCCTCATTTGTAGGATCACCACCACCAGCCCCTGTGTCCTACCAAGGGAAACAAGGTTCAGGCAGACGTTTTCTCCTTCAGAGGAGACAAATCACTGCATTAGTTTCCTCTCTACTTCATCTTCAATGAGGACAAATAAATGATTGGCATCTGCCAGAAAACAGCCAAAATGATTCATACTGAACATAACATTCATTTTCCAATAACAGGAAATATCCAGGTTCATTCTGCATGAAGTAAATCTTCCTGCTAGAAGAAAAATTACCCCTGAAGGATATGTACCATGAACTTTTCATATTGCTTCAGCTCCCAAGGAGCTGCAAAGAGATGCGAGGTGTTGTTACTGTGCCACTGCTCTGCCAACAGGGCTTGAAGCCAGACCTGTGGCTTGCTGTGAGGTGTTGCCATTGTGCATAATGATATGGGGGCCACCCAACTAAGGGATTTGAGTCTGGAGACATCACCTACCACACCTGCACGGAGGTCAAACTCTTCTTTCATGCTCAGTAAATCACCGAATTGTTTGGGTTAGACAAGACCTCCAAGATCAAGTCCAACCATCACCCAGTGCTGCCAAGGCCACCACTAAACCACATCTAATTCATTCCTACACCCTAAGCTACAAACAGCATTGCCTTGAGGGACACCCATTGCTCTGTGGTGTCCCCCCAAACCAAAGGGCTCTCTGGAGAGTCTCAGGGGCTGTATCCACCTTGGCACAACAGGACTCGATCTCCTGAGCGACACAGCTGGTGGCACAGTCTGTCCAAGCACACACTCAGTGCCTGTTTCTAGTCTAACTCCACAGTCCAAATCCCTGCTAACAGGTAAAGGTCTTCTGGCTTTTTTCCAAGGAATACAGAGCTTTGGCACTGAGGAACAGCTGGGCAATGGAAGTCAAACCATGGGGACTTATCCAAAGATTTCCACAAGGGCATTCCTGGTCCCTCGCGGACTAGGTCAAAACTTGAGCAGCCAAAAAACACCCCTTGGACACAGCTGAGGTAGTACTGCTTGGGTCTGAGGAGTGATTCCCACTGTTAGACAGCCAGGCTCCTCATCCACTGCAAAGGGCTGAACTGGGAGCCACGGAATAAAATCCAATAAATCAATAGGCAACCACAGGGAGGGAGCAGAGTGCAGAATCACAGCAATGCTAATTTAGATCTAATTAGGAATGTCAGGGAGCTGCATCCTCAACACTGGCCAATTCAGCCCTGTCTGGATGGAAGCCCTTCCAACACATGCAGAGCAACTGATGTTCAAGAAGAAAGGCAGGGGATTAAAGATCAAACCGAGGGCCTTTGTGAAATTTGGCTGCTCCTGTGCACAGGGAGCTGGAGCACCAAAGCTTCCCAGATAAATCCCACTGCTGAGACAGAAGTCTGTGTTCCAACCCCTGCTCCAGAGCCAGCCCCTTCTGCTGCTCCTGGAGGGAAATCTGAGTTGAAACCCAGGCTGAGGATACTGCTCACCTCTCAGCAAAGCTAATTTGCTTTTTTAATGTATGTTCTCATGAAGTAGCTTGTGCACAGAGGTTCCCAAAGGCAAAAAACAACCACCACCACCCTCCCTTCCCATTTGTGCTGCGAGTGCAACTCAATGTCTGCTAATGACACATTGAGTCAGTCTCAAGGGTGAAGTTACCCGAGAAGCAGAGAAACGTGAGGCTCCAATGAACACCCCCACAGCTGCCTGAAACTCGGATAAAACAGGCTGGATAAAATGCTTCTGCCTCCCAGTGCTGTGCAAAGCACAGGGCACAGCCTCACCCTGTGCCTGGCTTCCCACGGAGGATGAAGATGCACCTTCAGCATCGGGGGAACAGGGTGGGAGCGATGCTGCCCACAGCACCTGTGAAACACAAACACCAGAATCACCCCTGGTTTGCCTCATCCCTCAAGTTTCTGCAATTTTTTATTTTTTTTTTTAACCCGGAGCATATATTTTATCCAGAAGGAAGGTTTTTTGAAACGACTTCTGAACTATGGGGTTTTAGTGCCTCCTAACCCAGAAGGAAATAATTGAATTCAAAGGATCTCTAATGGCCTGTGGAGGCTTGGCTGGCAAAAAGTGGAGCCACGACTCACTTTAAAAGAAACCTAGGTTTGTTAGTTTGGGGAATACAATTAGAGTGCACAGCAGTTCCTCTCTAACAGCACGTAAGGGACTTCAGTGGGATTTGTTTGACTGTGAACTCTGCATTTCCTTAAAATCCTCCCTCTACTCACCTCATTAAAATGTTTTTAGAAACTCTGAATAAACAAAACAAAGGGCTTTTCTATAACGTGTAACTGAAATACAGGGAAAAAATAAGAAAATATCTAAACTTCAACAGGAAAAGCACCTCCAGATTTCCATAACAGATGATACAAATAATAGAGGCATTTATAAGCCTTTTTCTCATCTAAGGCTGAAGAAATGGTGGCAGCACCTTGTTTATGGGGTTGATGAATCAGATGGAGCACTTCCCTGCTTTTGTGTCTCTGCTAATTGCCCTTTAATGGAAACTACTCACTTCATTGGTGTAAAAAAAATGCCTTGAAGTACATTTTCTAGGCAAAAAGCCCAGTGCTTTAATTAATACCTAGAAATGATCACTGATTAATGATACCAGTTTGGGGCTGTTGCACAAAGGTTTTTTGCTCAACTTCTCCCAAAAATCAAGAAGATTAATGATGTTATCATTGGCACAGAAAGCTCCACCCCTGAAAACACTTTGTGATGGAGAACACGCACAACATTTAAAAACTGCAGTGGAAGTTGTGAAGAAGGAGAGGGGACAGCACCAGAGTGCCTTCAGGGGAAACAGCCTCATTAATGCTGTGAATCTTTCCCATAGACTTGGAGAAGAT
This sequence comes from Grallaria varia, assembly GCA_013396735.1. Classification (NCBI taxonomy): domain Eukaryota; kingdom Metazoa; phylum Chordata; class Aves; order Passeriformes; family Formicariidae; genus Grallaria; species Grallaria varia. Next base: position 827,080 of record VWZG01005582.1, on the reverse strand, counting down.
CACATTATTTCCCTCTACCTTCTACTAGCTATATTTTGCAAGAAAATGTCTTTTTTTACGTCCCCTCGACAGAGAAGGCTGGATATATTTTAAGTCTCAAATGCCTGATTTATGTAAGTCAATACACTTGTTTCTTGAAGTGTGGAAGGAAGCTAATAAAACTAAAATCTACATTAAACACCAATTTGTTTCTGTGGTTTAATGCTGTAGGAAATCACAAACTGCCAAAACCCTCCCGGTATATCAGAATCCACTCTGTAGAGCATCAGTCATTACCTGGTTACAAAACTAATGCAAAACCCAGGGTATAAGGGCTGTAAAAGGAAGTTTGGGGCAGATTGGGTGATAATTACTTGTCCATGGAGATGTTGGCATCACACTTGGTATATAACTCTTCCTATACCTCTTTGGCACAGATAACACAAAAGCAGTCATAGAATCCCAGAATTATTTGGGTGGGAAGGGACCATAGAGATCCTCAGCTCCACGCCCTGCCGTGGGCAGGGACACCTTCCACCAGCCCAGGTTGCTCCAAGCCCCGTCCAGCCTGACCCTGCGTGGAATCACTCCAACAATCACCTCGTGTGCCAGAAGCCCCCGGAGCAGGTGGGCTCCAGGAGGAGGAGCTCAGGCAGGGCAGGCAATGGGGCCAGGCTGCCTCCTCCCTGCCCCGGGCAGACACCCAGCACGGGCATCCTGGCACAGCCCGCGTGGCAAATGCTGAGCTGTCCCACAGCCATGGATGGCCCTCAGAAGCCTCAAAGGCAATTTTCCAAGCACATGCAGCTGGACTCCACCAGGAGAGCCTGTCCCAAACACAGCTGTGCTCTCCCCATGCCACCACTTTCCATCCCAGCCTGGGGAACTTTGCCATCTCATATTTGCAGCGCTCCAGTGTCCTGGAGCTACCATAAAAGCTCATTCCATTATTAATAACCTAAATTAAAACATGCAGGAGGAGCTACTGTGCCTTTGGGTGCGGGGGCCGGGGGCTTCTGCAGCCTTTGCAGCCTGCCCTGGTGCCCAGGCTGTCCGGAGGCTGCAATCCCTGTCCAGGCAAAGCTGCTACTGGATAATAAAGAGTGATTTGCTCAGTGAGGACAAAGGCACAGCACACGCTCCCCCAGCATCGCTGCCTCTCCAGCCAAACGGCTCCCTCCAATTTCCCACCCCTTTGCTAACATGGGAGCTTTTATTCAGGAGGTGAATACACTCAGCAGCGTTATTTGCCAATGTTGTTGCTCGGTCCTATACTTGGTTTTATTGTTCCATGAAAATACTGTTCATTTCCATTGTGAGCACACAAGGAGAAAAGCAGATGCCACGGAAAAGGCTGTTGCTATGTAGTAGGGAGATGCAGGCTGGAGAGAACATCTAACTCATAATTTATTTAATACTACATATTACTAATCAGACCTGTGTCCTCTCTATAGCCCCAACTCTTTGAAACAAGGAGAGGGGTGTACAATAAACACAGGACCTTCTCCCTTCAGCCTCCCAGCACTCTCCTCATCAGAGCCACAACTGGATGGTGCCCAGGGAAGGAGCTCCACGTTAAATCTCTGGATATCAGTCATCAGTTGCAGAAAAACATTCTCTGATAGCACCTGCAGCTTTCCTGATAGCTGGAGCAGCTCTGCCTGCCAAAAGCACACATGGCAGCTGCTCTACCAGAAGGAGAACAATATCAGATAAGGCGCTTCCCCCCTAATGTCATTTAGACAAACAAGTGTAAAGAATAAATGTAACATATTATCAGCTCTTGTTCTTTGTTTGCCTTGAAAAATTACAAAGGGCCAGGGTGAGTATAACTGAAATCAAAGCAGCCCTGAAGGACTTTTCTGCAATTAGCAGCTCTACCTGCAAACGAGGCCAGTATAGAGACGTTGGTGCCACAGAGGATTATTTGTTGCTATGACTCATGCCACTTGTCCAAGGGAGATAAGCAACACCAAATGACTTCTGTGCCAGAATAAATAGGAGCCTTACAGGGACTTTGAGGACCCCTGTGCCAGAAAGCAATTGGAAACATAGCAGGCATGACAGTATCAGCAATATGTAAGACATGGGCTAAATGTTCTCTATGTAAAGTGCCACCTGCTCCATGGCTCTTTCCACAATATGTTATTGCACCTTACAAATTTTCAAGAATTAGCTGTTTCCGTAGCTACCTATTATTCTTATCTAAATCCTCATCCTGTTGCAAACCCGGTGAGTGGTTTGTAACCACTCGCCAGAAGAGAGAGAAGAGAGCTCTGCCTGCCTTGCCTGCACAGTGGTCTCGCACCGCAACATCCAAGAAGCGTATGCAGACACTTGGATTATCCCGCCCGGGGTAGGTGCAGCAGTTCCTAGATGGAAAAATAACTGTGAATGCTTCCCTTTCGTGCTGTAAAAAGACAGCAACAGATGGCAGAGTGAGGAGGGCAGTAACAAATAAGTCTTTTGGCCTTCCTGCAGTTCTTTCCTCCGCAGAGACAGCCTCACGATATGAACAAATAGCAGGGTGCTCTCTCCATCCTTCTGTTTTCCTCTCTTCCTTGCTCCTTGTTATACTGCAAAGACTCCTGCACCTGGAACCACAGCCATCCCAGCATCTTTTTATCCCCAACACATCTTGAAGCACTGATGTTTGTGTTTTAGCTTTTCAGAAACATATTTTCCTCGAGAAAGAAGAGCTGCAAACCCATATTCATAGGTAAGCATTTCACTGGCTCAAAAACTCCTCCGAATATACAGAACTTTTTCTACCCCACTGAGAACCTGCATTTGGGCAGGGCAGGGCATCCACCCTGCTTTGGCTGCTGAGCCTGGGAGGTTCCATTACCCAGGGCACGAGTGCTTCCAGCTGCCTCCCAATAAAGATCTTAGGGGCTATTTTCCTGCTCTCACTAGAGTGTGGCAACACATCCGTACTCTGAGGTTCGAGTTTGGAGTTATTCTCAGGTTTTAAATTTTACCTCGTAAGAGCATTAGCTCCCCATTGGGATATCTCATCAAAAAACATGAATACTTGAAGATAAATGCTGTGAATAAATAACAACACCATTTTCTTAGGCACCAGCATGATATTACTAACATGGAAAGCTGTAAACAGATACCAATTTCATTCATTTAAGGTTTTTTTTTTTGTTCTTAGGATAATAATAAATGAAAAGTAAAAAAAAAAAAAAAAAGGAGATATTTTGGACCCTCTCTCTTCGTTTAACTGCAATAACAACAATAACATGCATAGCCCTTTTCTCCCACTGCCATTCCATGCTTCAGTGAGCACAATAATAAAACGTGTTGTGTAAGAAATTGATGTCAATATTTTAGCATTGGACTCTTTAACTTATTTGATCTAAACTTTGAACAACTTGGCTTTGATCCTAAGAATCTGCTGAGCAATCTCCAAACCCCTCAGAAAACAACATGTGTAGGCCGGGTACCACCTCGACAGCAGATGCTCTCAATGAAAGGAAATGTCATAATGTTGGCTGGTGTCTCCAAACAGTTCTGGCCTCCCAGAAGCGTCACTTCCCTGTGGTGACATCCTGCCAAGGAGCACAACTTTGCTCCAGTCTCCTTTGGTCTGTAAAGCAGCAGCAGCAGCTGCAAAGACAGAGCCCACAATACATCCAGGAGGGATGTATATTTAGTTTTCTTAAGGAGGGATGTGTATTTAGTTTTCTTACAGGAGGGATGTATATTTATTTTTCTTACAGGAGGGATGGTATATTTAGTTTCCTGTTCCTGGCATTGGGCTCGTTTTGCTGGTGGAAGCATTCATCAGGAGTGGGAGCATTCACAGGGCTTTACAATTGGTCTCTTTATAGCTGTACAGCCACTGCTGACAAAACATTTGGACATTCAATTACTTCTGGTGTAGTAGAACATGATTCCAAGTTCCAGGAGTTTGCTCCGGGCAAGGTGGGGAATACCATTATTTGCACAAATCACTGCAGTGATCTGCTTACAGCTGGGGCTGGCGTGGTGTTATCAGCTGGTTAACTTAAAGCTTTTGCTTTTTCCTTTCTGCTCTTGGTGGCTAAGTAGATTGATTATGTATGAGATGAAAGCACGGAGGAGTATGCTAATGCCGATGTTAAGAGCAGGCTTTTATCTTGCAGCATTAAATGAGTGGAGGAAAGAATGACAGAACTGGCTGCTCTGAGGTCCCTTTAGCTCTTTTTTTTTGGTCAGAGTCATGAAAGTTTGTAATTCACCTCTAAAGTTCCCGTGTCCGGGGGACAGCACCAGGGAGCACTGAGAACCCACAGCAGCTGTACTGCAGACAGCCAAAGGCTCCTCTTTATCTGTGCTTTTCTCTCTACAGACGGGACAGCATAAATAAGCTACAGTAAAACTGAAAGTCAAGCCCCATTGCTGAGGCTGCGAACAGTCATAAACTCATTTGATTCCAGCTGAGACACCAATTCTCCATATGCTTCCCCACTTACCTCATCAGAACTAATGGGACTAATCCTAACACAGAAAGCCAAATAAACATAGGGAGCATTAACGTGTTTTCTCTGCATTGACCTTTCCATGAGACCTGGGCAATATATTCACAAAAGATTTTCACAAATTGTTACACAATCCCTCCAATTAAAACGAGGTCTTGGCTTTATGAAAAAAATCACTTTCCATAGTCTGAAATGACAGCAGCAATTCTACCCACAATTTTTAATTAGAAGGCCTGTGTGGGAACTAAAAAAAAAAAAAATAAAAAAAAAAAATCAAATGTATTGTTCCCCAAGTCTTCCCTTACAAGCCAGAGGCTCTTCAGTTCCCACCCCCACCAAGCAGCTCTGTACCACAGGAAAACCAAAGGGCAGTCACTTGGACAAGGTCTGCTGGAATCCTCCCACCACTGTGTTCTCCTCCAATAACTCAGTCATCATAAAACCAGGTACGAGGCCATTTATCACTGCAATGTACTTGCTTACATCTTTTTTAAAGTTCAAAGCAGTAGGAACCAACAGAGAATACAGAGGTTTGTTTCTCAACAAGGTGTTAGAAATGTTATACAGGATCTGGCAATTTCTTTCTCTCTGCAGAGGCAGGAGCACCTCACCCAGGCAGGCAGCAAACCCTCCGAGTGCTGAGGCTGCCCCACCCCTGGGCTGCAGCTCACCAGCAGCTTGGGGCTCCTCAAAATCCTTTGCTGATATTCAGAACTGTGAGTAGCATTTTTAACCACATATTTTAGATATTTGATAAAGCAGAACACAACAGAAGCACTTTCTCTCTTGACCGTAATTTCAAGCACAACCATGATAAAAAAGCTTTTCTTCTAACCTGATTGCCCCAAAAATTAATGATTTTTTTTTTATGCACTTCCTTTCCATAGATAGAGTCTGGTTTAAGTTGCAAAGAAACAAAAGCCACTATCTAAGTAAAACATATCTGTGTCCATACAAACCCTTCATTAAAATACTTCAGAGCTGTGAAGCTGCAGAGGTCATGCTGGCCAGTGTTGCTTCGTGGTGCCTCTCCTGCATTATAATCTGGACACTCTCCTGTCTTCTATAAAACTTTTAACTTTCTGAGGCAAGAATTCCTTTTTTCATCTATCTTTGAGACTCCTTAGAATGTAAGGTGTGTGACTGGAACTCAAAACACAACACTAATATAAATAAGCCCACTATTGCAGGAAACCTCCTGCCTTCAGCATCTCCCAGACATTGTAAATGAGCTGAATCGTCTGATTTGCAGTAAGTTCAAGTTCTGCTGGGGGTTGGGTTTAAAACAAAAAGCAGCAATATCCATTCTGCTCATATATCAGACCCCCTTACCATGCCCAAGCTTTGGCTTTCTATTAGTATTTTCCAATAAATGTAATATTTATGATAGAAAATGGAATCCCATCCTTGGATTTCAACCCACAGAGAGGGCACAAGAGCTGCCAAGCACACTCCCACTGATGGAAATGCATGAGTGATATCAGGGGACATGGAAGTTCAAAGGCTGTAAGAAACCTGCTGAAAACCACTCGATAAAGGAGGTAAACTAAGCAAACAATAGGAATATGAAATAGGAATTAAGTTTTAGGAAGCAACGCAATTTATTTGGAAAAAAGCATTCTCTAGTGATGAGATGAATCACTGGAGAATAGTTTACCTACAAATAAATAGAGAGGTGATAAATTTGCAAATACTGGTCTCTGCAGACTTAGCCCTGACAGTGGAGCTTACAGCAGGGAATCTAATCAGCCGCTGTAAACAGAGACACTGGAACTCAGCCATTAAAATTCAGGAAGTTAAAATTCAGGGTTAGGCGTGGAAAAGAAACCCAAAAAGCAAAAAGCCGAGCGAGTAATTTCATTGGCTTCATTTTGGGTTTGGATTCATGAACATGTACATTCAACTGCAATTAGTACTTCTCGTTTTGCTATTTAGATTGTGTATCTTTACAAAGTTTCTCTTAGCCATTGCTAGAGGGTTTTTCCCTTTGACTACGGAATACATGGATTGCAGAGTCCCTCCCACCCGCTGGAAAGCCGAGCAAGTCCCACAAGATGCTCAAAGAGCCACAAGACCTGAAGGCTCTGGTGGTTCCGTTGTTACTCTCCTGTTGAATTTCTCTACTTTGTTCCACCTCCCCAGCCCAGACACCATTCAGGACCCAAGGTTTAAATTAAAAGCACCCAAGACATTTGCCCCTCGTACTATTCCAACGCTTCTGCAGGGACACCAACTCCCCTTTTATTGACGCAGAGCTCTGCCCAAACCCAGCTCACCGGGCTGAGTTCTCGCTCCTGGTGCCACCAAAGAATTAGTGTGCACTCAGTTGTGTTTATAAACACAGACTCTGATGCTGTAGTAGCTCAGAGTCACGAAAAGAGCTCAAAGCTGAGCAAACTCCTACGGGAATGGTTAGAAGGGGGCAAAACACCCTGCTCTGGACTGGGAAAAGGACACGGATCCCTCAGGCATGAGCCTCATAATCTATGAAAACAGAGCTGGCTCTGCTCAGGCCACAGCTCACCATCCCCAGGATGTCCCACCAGCAGTGAGGGGCATTTTGGGGTGGACGGGGGCATTTTTAAGATAACTTTTCCCCCCAACACTGCCCCAGGCAGAGAACAGACCTAGACTTCGGCCAACTCAGCCTGTGCCCACAGGAAACCACCACTTCAAATGCTTTGATTTCTCAACTTGACTGAGAGAGGGGACTCAACTGATCCAAGTCCCCTCAGCCCCTTGGCCCATGAGGATTGTCCCCCATGCCACCCCAACAGGCTGAAGGCTGCGGCAAAGCCAAGGTGGGGCACCGGATGGCTCAGGGCCACAGACCCATCCTGTTTGTGCCCTCCAACCTCTGTTTCTCACTGCAACTTATTCTGCAAGAATATAAATTGCTTCGTTAGCCAAAGGGGGTTGGAATGAGATGATCCTTAAAAGGTCCCTTCCAACCCAAACCATCCCATGATCTGAGCCAGTCAAATCCTCTCTCCCTCTCTCTCATCCTGCTCAGGATCCCACCCCGCACCTCCCAAGTGCTGAAATTAACCTGGCAACCACTTCTAATGCACAGATTTATGGGGTCTAATTATAAGGTACTATCATAATAGGAGCCACTTTTGGTAGCCATAAACTTATTCCTCTTCTAGGGTTGCTCAGGGTTGATCCTGATTTATATTGGGATGGTGGGACGAGGGTGCCCCTTGACCACCAGAAAAATGGACTTCTTATGAGTTCAAACATGACAGCCCAGAAAGCTCAGAGAAAACAAAAGAAATGTTATTACGTTTGTAAAAACAAACAAAACTAGATCACATTCAAATATTGCTCATGAAAACACAGAGTGGTAATGCTGCATGGAGATCAAGAAAATATACAGAATAAATGAAAAAATAATTCTCTTGTATCCAAACACTGCTACAGCATCCAGGTTGTGTCTGCAGAGAATACAATCTAATTCACCTGCTTTCATCCGAGTGATCTTTCGCATTTCAAAAGAAAACAACAGATGAAAAATTCAATACTGCATTTACTTTATAAAAGTGAAGAAAAGGTCATTTATTGGCCTTTTTCATTATTAATATCTGTCTAGGCTTAGAGTTTAAATACAAAGAATCTTTGCAACAGCCATTTATGTTCAAGGCCTCGAAGTTGTTTTACAAGTGGTCTCAAACACATCTGCTAAGTTGAAACAGACCTCATCCTTTCAAATTAATCACGCTTGGTTCAGCTTTTTGCAAGGAAAGGGAAAAAAAGAAAAGAAAAAGAACACTATCATAACACAAAGCAGCTTTTCCAGAATTCGAGTCGAACCAAAGCAAATGAGATGGCAAAGTCAATACTGAACCCAACAGAAAGAGCAATTCAGGCTCTGAGCTCCTACTCCAGAGCCTTTGGAAAACTTCATTATCAATGATTTCAATTTGCATTTATTGAATTAAAGTTTTTAATGTGATCCAAATGTTATTGAATTTAACAGATATGGTACTCACTACCACAAAAGAGTTTGGAAGAAATGATGGTTTAGAATAAAAAATTAATTAAAGAAAAATTAAAAAAAAACCCCAAACCCACACTGATTTTCAAGCCTAAAAGTTTGCCTCACCTTTGTTTCCAGCCCCAGCCACCAAGCCTAAACCTTGACCCTTCCTGTATTGCCCAGGTAGGACAGTCATGTCATTTCTCAGTGTTTCCTGCTCGTGGTGGCATCGAAGCCAACATTATAGCTGAGGGAAAGCAGCACAACAATAACAGGGAGCCTTCTTGGATGTCAGCACATTCCGAGGCCTTCCTACTCAGAAAATCTTATAAAACTGCCTACAAATCCATGTGTGTGTGATGGGAAATCCCTTGTCCTCCAGAGGCGGGTGCTCAGCACCATAAAACATGTCACGTGGCTCAGATGGCTGCGAGAAACTCAAATTGCTGAGGTAAGGACACGATCTGGGCAATGGGAAGGCAACCCCTGCCTACAGAGAGTCAGGGAGTTTGGGCAAATATAGGGAGAAAACCAGGGGAGTGAAAGGGGGAGAAAAAGATGGAAGGTCAGCAGAAAGAAAAGCCCCCCATCCTCTATGAATAATTCAGTAGTAAGATTAGATTTCTAAAATACACATTTACATGAACGCAGTGAAAGACACACAGAACTGGCTTTTGTTTTAAAGAGACTGCCCAGAAGTTGGCACAAACATGATTCATCTCGGCACACGCACTGCAGAAATAATTCCGTGTATAATTCTGCCAGACCAAATCATAAATCTACCAACTGCAGGAGTCATGTACCCATAACTTCCAAAATAAAGTAATATAAAAAGAAATTGTGGACTTCTAGAAGCTGGCTCAATAAAATACCCCTTATTTTTGGATCAGAGTGCAGCCATGAAGCAACCAGTTGAATATTTGTGGGGGTTTTTTATAGGTGTATATACATATTTTTGCATGGGATTCACATTTCTATCCATGATTTCCAAAGACAGTCTCATTCAGCAGTGTGCACAAAGAATGAGGACACCTGGATGTGCAACACTTCTGAATAATAGAACAGTGTATATAAACATTTATGTTTTGGCATTTTAACATGGAACCAGCGTTTGCTAATGGAAGTTCTTTCATTCACATTATATTAGATCAGCCCATAAAGTAAGCAAGGAAATAAACTTCCAGTTACACTCACTATAAAGTAGGAGCCAAATTTTCTCACAAGAAATTTGGGACCAGATCAAAGTTGGTTTTAATTCAGGATTCCTGAAGACACAAAGACGAAGGCCCAGCCTCCCTAACATACCAACAGTGCCTATTTAAGAAACACAGAGTGGGATCTTGAGGATATAACATGTTGCTATAATTTAGTTTGCATCAAAACAAGTGGGTGCTTCCTTTTCCTTTTACAAATTCCAAGTGCAGAGACTCGTTAATTCTCACTCGTCTCTTCTTTAAACTAGGTATTTTTTTGGTTTTTGATAATGAAAGGTAAACATGAAAGCAAAAAGTTAATAAAACTTTGCCAAAGTCAACTTCAAGGAAACAATGCCTTTTTTCAGACTCCAGAACAATAACAACAAAAAGGAAACAGGGAAATTACTGTTTAATCTCTTATGAAGCTGAAAAAGTGAAAGCCAATCACTAATGACTTTGTGGCTCACCTACATCCAAATAAACTTTTACCTCCAAAATATCTGCATTATGATAATACTAACTGCTTACCTAAATGGAAAATCTCTTCTGGCTGAAAATTAAGGCCCTCATGATAAAGAATAACTATCAGTCAAAATTTCACCTTTGACTTTCACAAACATAAGATTACATTCTAAAATCTTTCACTAAAGGCACCACAAGACCATTGCCACTGAGGGTAGTCAGATACTGCCGTGGAAACTGCTATTATTTGCCTCTTAAAATAACATATTCAAATAAGCAGAGTGATTCCTAACACAGAATATACAGTATTTTAGATAAGGAATCAAAATCTCACCCTTCCAGAAATTAAAAGTCTGGCTTGGACCTGCATACCTTGTCAGGTAATTTGCTCAGCCAGATAAGATCTGCTGTAGATACGGGTTTTTGGCTCATTGTCTTTCTAGCAAATCAATCCTTGTAATAGTACATAAAACCTAATCATTGCCCAGATGAGTCCCTACTTATCAGGTCATTTGATGACACGCTGCCTAAACGAAGCTCATTTATAAAGTCTTGTCTTATCCCTTCAATGCCAAGATCCACGGCTGACATGCCCAGTGTGCAGCATCCGTAATTAGCACGAGTCCATGCCCCAAAACAATTGCCAGGGAACTGAAGGACAGGGAAATGCACCTGGTGCCTTTGGTGCACACCTCAGGGATTCCACACTTCACTTGTGCTGTTATTATCTGCTTGATGGAAATAAACCTGGTGAAAGACTCCCCTCTCATATCGGGCATTTTTATGGCACAAGGACAGTGATGGCAGGAAGTTGTCACCTCTCACCGTTGGCTCTCTTTGGGCTCTCAAGGACAAAATATCAAATACCAATGAGGGATGAACTCACAACCAGTGATTTCCCCCTTTCCTGCTCAGGAATTGTCCATGCTCAGGTCACCATGGTCTCGTTCAAAACATTTCACCTCTTCCAGCAACAAGGAGTTTCAATCCCTTGACAATCTTCAAATTACAAGTGCAGTCAAAGTCTGGTTGATGTTTGCACGAGCTCTGTGTCACATGAGGCGGGTCTGGCCTCATCCACCCTCAGTCAGGATAAAAACAGCACACAGTGCAAAGCAGTGGCTCAGATCCTCTCCAGGTCCCCTTTGCCCTCCGTGTTCTCCTCCCTCGCCCCTCGGAGACACGCAGGGAAGGGATGAAGGGGATCTGCCCCTCCAGAGGTTCCCCCTTGAGCAATCACCGATGGCCAGCTTTGCCCAGGGCTGTTGGACAGCCGGGACAAAGCAGGACAAATTCCAACAGGCACAGTGGGAAATACTGCAGTCAAATGGGAAATTCAGTCCTTACACAAAGTCCACAAATGTGACCACTATATCTGCCCTGCAGGAGGAAAGGGGATCCCTCTGCACCTCAAACTGCTTCTGGACACTGCAGACAGAGCCATGACCACATTCTGCTGATCTCTCACCATTGAAATCTCACTTTTATGCAATCTGACTCCTGTAAATACAGATCCCTGTTGCTGACAATATCAAAAAAAGAACACACCTGTAGCTCTTGGAATACCATCGGGGCACAACCTTCCAACCTCCCTACAGCCTGATTTCCCTGTGACCAGAGCAGAAGTCCTGACACACCCCCACTTACACAACACCCCATTTGCACACTGTTCCTGAAACACTCTGGGGACAATTTCCTTTTTACCAAGGAAAAGACACTCACAGAATTCCAGCCTAAAAGTGGTTTATTTAGCAGATGGTGCCACTCCTTTCCTTGTCCAGTTGTGCAGAACTAATCTACAATACGTCCTTCCATTTATAAAAACAGATATTCTTTGTCCTGGGGACAAAATATCACTTTTAGGAAACCAAACCTGTTATTAAAAAACTCTTCACATCAACAGATATTGCCATGCATGTCTTGTCTTAGATTTGCCACCAAGATGAAGCACCTCTGATAAATATTCCTGAGGGGAGTCTTTCCATCCTTATTTTAATGCCTTTTTAGCATCGCTTTCAGAGATGCAGAGATGATGGTATTTACTCAGCCATTTCACCTTTCCCCTCCACTTCTGTGAGTGGCTCTGATAAATACTGGTAATTTCAAGATTTAATTTTGAGCCACTCCTTCCCTAACAAAAATGTTAATGTCATCATCTACCCCAGGGAGAACAGTTTTGTGACAATATTATCTCTTTCCTTCCCGAGACAGAGAGGCTGCTCACACATGGAGAGCAAATTTTGTTCAGTGTTTTATTATGCACAATGGAAAAATATTAAATAGATCAATAGGAAAATGAAGCTGTTGCAAGTTGATCTCCATGGAGTGAGGGGGAAAAAAATGCTGGGGAAATAAGAATTATGAGGAAAAAAGAAAATTAAATTTACACATGGGAGATAATAAGGCATGTCGCTTACCCTCAGTGGTTCCTCTAATCTGGCTTTACTTAATTGCATTCTTTGTAAAGACATATTGTTTCATTTCTTCCCCTGACGGATCTTTTTTGTTGGGGGAGGATATAGTGTAATTACTCGCTCCCAGCATTATCTCAACTTTTATTATAAAATGTCAGGATTCTGAAAAGGAAAATTTCATGCACTATATAATGTCAATCATCTGTCTTTATGAGATGGAACAGCATTCACTTTGTTCAAAATGGTTTTTAAGGGGGGAAAGCATCTTTCATGTACGGTCATTTTTTGAAAAGCTACATTCCAATGTGCTTTGCACAAGAGCACAGCCACAGTGAGGACCAGCCACTTGAAAGGAGATTTGTGTGTGTCAGTAACAGCTTTTAAGTCTGGACCAACAGACAAAGTCTGAAGAAACAGGAGAGCAAATTTTAATATTTCCCTAAAACTTCAAAGCTCTGTTTCCATTTGGGGAATCTTTGTGATTCAAATCAAAGCCACTGTTGCTGTGCAGCACCTGAATTTTACTTTGGGAAATTTGACACTTCCATCATTATTTCACTTGCCAAAGAAATTTCAAATGGGAAGTGAGCACCCCTTAAAAAGCTCTTCAACCTCTAAACCCCCAAATCAGCCAAGACTTGATCCCTGGAGGTTGGTCTCTTCTCCCAGATAACAAGTGACAGGGCTGGAGGAGGTGGCCTCGAGTTGTGCCAGGGGAGGTTTAGGCTGGATATTCGGGATAATTTCTTGACTGGGAAGGTGGTCAGGCACTGGCATGGGGTGCCCAGGGCACTGGTGGAATCACCATCCCTGGCAGTGTTCAAACAACGAGTGGATGTGGCACTTGGGGACATGTTTCAGGGGTGAACCTGGGGCTGGTTAATGGTTGGACCCAACGATGACAGAGATCTTTCCCAACACTTACGCTCTGACTCTCCAGTTCTGTATTTACAGGGAATTACCCATTCCACGGCCAGGGGAATGGGAGTGACCCAGGAAGGAAGGAGCAGCTTCCATTTAGCCAAGGGGCAGTGCTGACACCCCCAGCCAGGGCTTGGCTGCCCTCCCAAAGTCTCCGCTGTTGGGTAAATGTTTCTGGGAATGCTGTTTGGCTTTAGATAGCTTGATCCTGTAATCTATACTCCACTAAAACTCCCACTGAAGCCATGACATTTCGGAACAAAAAGGCATCAATCACCGAGAGCTCCACATTTGGGCATCGACTGAAATGGGCCCTGAAATGTCACAGAAAAGACAGAAATCTCCCAAGCCAAAACAGGAGAGCAAGAAGAGCACGGATCATAACAACTGATACAGCAGTGGAAATACTTTGGTCTCCACTCCATGATTTTGTGGATAAAAATCACCACAATCTAACGAAGCAAATGGAACTGTTCATTAGAATATCAAGTATTTTCTTGAACATTCAAAAAAAAAAAAAAAAAAAAAAAAAAAAAAAAGAGAAATATATACTCCCAGCAGTTTTAATTATTTATCTCATAAATCTATGCTTGCCACACACTTAGGAATGCATATTTATGCAAAATTTATATTGTTCTCTGTAAATCTATAGTATTTGCTAGAACTCATTTACCTGTATTATTTAAATATCTTTCTGAATATGTTTGCTGAGGACTCCGTGCAGAGCCCACAATGCTCCCCACTGAACACCCAAACCAACTCATTTGCACTCACATTCTGCTGCAAGTGCCACCACATTCCCGAAACAAAGAGGACACTTTAATAATTTTTTTGACATACAAGTTCTTCCAGGCCTGCATCATAATATAGAGAATTTCAATTTTTAACCATGTATGACTTTATGAAACAGCTTCATTTTAAGAGATTGCTGGGATTTTTACATGTTGCTGAAATTTTAATAATTTTCCAGGACCTGGAATGGTATTTACATATTATTTTCTTTACCATTCCACAAACCTGGCTGTTAAACACGTTGCAGACCTGAATCTTCAAGTGGGAGGGGGATTATTCAGCGAGTGCTGACGATTGCAACACATTTTATACCAGGTCATAGCCATGCTAAAATCAGCACTGAACCCCCTATGAGAGGTTCTGAAAAGGAAGGCACCAACCAGGGCACCAGCAGCTCTGAAACAGCCGACCAGCAGTTAATGATTTCATGAGTTGAAAGGATGGGGTTATTATTTTTCTTCTTGAGCCACCACATTCATATAGTTTAAAAAAAAAAAAAAAGACAACTTGTGCCTTTGGATGGAGTTAGGACTCTTACTGAAACTCTCTAATTATTAAATCTGGATCTGAGGGGGAGCTTACTGCGCATAAATCAGCATTTGAGGTCTTGTCCTAATTATTGCAACACAGTTCACTCACAACAAATGACTGACTTTAAAAAAAAAAAAAAAAAAACAAAATCATGTGGAGAAATATTGCAGCCATTCACCACATATGTGAGTGGAAAATGTTGGTGTAAGATGAATACTGGTAAAAATTAAAGAGCATCCAGAATGGGAATATAAAGATCCTCTTTGGATGAGGGAATTTCAGGGAGCTCACTGTGCTGGAGAAGGTTACCCAGCAGAGTCTGCCTGCAGAGATCACACCTCAGACAGGACACATTCCTGGGAATGAGGCATCCGACTCCTCAAAAGTGTCTCCCTTTTAGGTGACAGCCCAAGTTTGAGGGTCACTCAACAGGGGCATTTTTCAGTCAATCACAATTAAAGACCTGTGCTCTACCAACCACGGCACAGGGATTTGCCAAGAAATAGCCTGACATTTTTACTTCGCTTTATCAACAGAGTTGTATAAAGGTTATTAAATTATTCCTTACAACCAGATTGTTTGTTTACCTAAATGTTTCTGCTTATCTACATCACCATTCAATCAGTTTTCGAATAACAGCCAGTATCATTTGGATATGCAAATGGCAGGTACAGGTTGGCACTCAAAAGTGGAGTTTAGGAACTGACTCCAGTTCCAGAACATCAGGACAAACAGAGATTATTCTGCTCCTGGAGAGGAGGAGGAGCACCCACATTAACACCACAGGAGGAAGGCACGGGATTTTGTATCCAGATATTTAAGAAAAGTCTCATTGCAGGCACGAGACACACAGACCATGTCCCTCACCTCAGTAACAAATCAGTCCTACAGCAGCATTAAAGGACTCCCTGGCCTACTGGAGTGTAGGTTGGTAACCTGCAGCCACTAAATACCAGTTTATTGCCACGACCTGGTGTCTTCTCCAACAGCATTAGTGCCAAAGGAATTAGTCTGATTTTTCCAAAACATTAGAAATGTGACATAATGCGTTAGCCCAATTCCTTTGACTGGGACTTCTGACCTCTGAAGCTCTCTGCAATCTCTCGAGCTCTGTACACATCACTGCACAGTAGTTTATACACTTCTATCAGCAGTAAAATAACTTCATACTAGGTTTTAATCACTTGCGGTTAGAACATGATTTATTTTTTTTTAAACAGATTTTTTTCTATTACATAAAAAGGAATTCTTCCACTTGAAGCCCATTCCCTCACAGATTTATGATATCATTAATTAGTCATTTGGAGTGCAGATCACTGCACTCACTAAGGATCAATATACAGTAACTGGTGGCAGGCTGGTTGGGAACTGTGGCTGAGCTGGGGGATGGCTGGAGCTCCGATGAGAGCTGGGGGGGCCCGGATGGGAGCCAAGGAACACCCCGAGCCCGCAGGCTCCTGCTGCTGAGGCTCCACCAGAGGCACCCGCTGAGCCCAGCAGCAGCAGCAGCACCAAGGCTGGGTGGCGCTGGCCAGCCTGGCCAAGCAGGAGCCACACCTTCTCACAGAGGCATCTGGCTCTGCTGTCCCTCTCTGTTCCCTCCAAAAACAAGGAGCAGCTCTTCAAAAGTCACACCTGTACCAGGAGGGATCACAAGCCTCCATTTCTTCTGCTTTTTAACAACCTCTACATTTGGATTGTGGGCTGCTGCACTTACTGTGTGCTCCTCTGCAACCACTTAGAGCTTGTAGCCACCATTATCATCAACATAAAACTAACCTAAATACTTTTTAAAATATACCTTACAACTTTTTTGAGTATTAGCACAGATTATCCAGAATATGGAACATGACTAGGAAAAAAAAAAATCTCTGCAGAATAATCTCCTTCTAACTGCCTAGAACTCCTTATGCTGCACAAGAAACAACAACAAAGTTTAACACAAAATAAACTTCTATTTATTAATGCATCTATGGAATGAGTTTTATTAGGGGGCCAGAAGTTAAATTGCATTCTAATGGGTAATAATAAAGTCTGCACACTGCAGTTCCTGGTAATAGTGCCTTAGATTCAGACACACAGCTAAAGTAACCTTCTATTTCTCTTCTTTCATTTGAGAGGCTACTGAGAACACTGGAGAATAAAAGAGACTGTTGTTAGTTGTCATACTGTGTCTATAATTACTTACTTTGTTCCTGAAGCCATCACCATGATAAATTTGCAGTTTTTCCCCATCTGCCAGGAGTAGTAATGTGCAATACATTTAACAACTGAATTTGCATATAGAAAGTATCATTGACCTTTGAATTTAAAAGGACAAAGATTTACAAGGACACCCTTTTGAAGCAAACTGCTTAGTTTAGGAAAAATGAAACAGCACAAGAGGAATAAAACGCCCTATCTGCTGCACGGAGGAGAAGTTGCCCATTTTACAAGCAAGACATTTGAAATCCCTATGAAACAGCTCCCTCGTGAGCAGCCACACAATAAAGGAAACAACTGGAAGGAAAACACCAAGGCAGGATTTGGAGCGTGCTCAGCATCGGGAGAATCTGATGCTGCAGCGCTGGGAGCAACCTCTGCTCCGGTGACATGGGGAACTGCGGGGTGACAGCCCCTGCTCTGCCTTCCAGGCTTTATTCCCCTGCCTCTGGCGGGGCAGAGCCTGGCTCTGCTCCCACGTTGAGCTGTGCAGGACCCGCAGCGATCCAGGGAAACCCAAGTTTCCCGGCAGCGCTTCCCTGCCCAGCCCGTCCTGCCGCGGCCGGAGCCGCCCGCGCTTGCTCTGGGGCAGGTTTGCATCCAGGCAGTGCAGAGCCCGGGCAGGGCGAGCTCACGCCAGCAGGCTCTCTAAAAATAAGGTGCAATTGCACTTAGAGAATAAAAGGACGAAAGACACATTTTGACCCCCCCTAATCCTGAGCTGCACCAGGACCTGGGAAAGCCATTCCCCCAGTGCAAGCAGTGGGACCATTCCACCCACTCCTGACCCAACTCTACAGCCACAGGCAGTTCTCCCAACACCAGGTTACATCCCACCCCTCCATCCGCCCATCCCAATACTCCCAGAGAGTTTTCAGAAAGATTTCAAGTGCCTGTTTCCTTATTGTCGATGGCTTTTCCAAACAACTCTTGGCAAGAAATTGCTACAGTTCAGCTTACCATATCATTAATTAATTATTCATAAATGCCATTTTGTCTCAAAAATTTAAGATATTAGTTCACAACATATTCATAAATATGACTAACACAGACCACACATCCCTTGACTACTACACTACGTTATTTTCACAATAAACTATGATGATCCAAGATAAAACAACACTAGCCAGTTAAAAGTCTAAGAGTTGAAGAACTGTTGAATTCTGAATTTCTTAGAGCATGGTTTTTTGGCCATTCTTAAAAGGGTTTGCCCCAGCTTGTTACTGCATC
This sequence comes from Grallaria varia, assembly GCA_013396735.1. Lineage (NCBI taxonomy): Eukaryota > Metazoa > Chordata > Aves > Passeriformes > Formicariidae > Grallaria > Grallaria varia. Next base: position 808,905 of record VWZG01005582.1, on the reverse strand, counting down.
CCCTCCCCATTCTCCCTGGAGCACTGGGTGACTTCAAAGTACCCAGGTATATTTGTTCACCCTCTCTGTTTACACCACCAAAGAAAAGAATCAAAGCACTATTTTCTGACAATATTTTCCCTTGTGACTCAAACTGCACATGCATGGATTAGCATGGACTTTAACAGAGTCAGCAGGCTGGGGAGAGGCACTGGCCGCACTGGAAATCAGTTGTGGGCGGAAGGTAACAACAAAAGCAAGGACCACCATCAAGTGAAAACAGTTTCTGTTACATTGGAGATGCAGGGCTTTTCCAATATTTAATTTCCAGTTGTGACAATCTGACCGAGAAAGATGCCCTTCCTATAAAAAGACAAAAAACTGGGGG